>JARHVA010002831.1:600000-1030000 GCA_037957365.1 Torreya grandis
TGCTAGGAAAAGAAGGAGAACAAACATCACCTATATTTTGCCTATGCAAAAATTAGATCTAAAAAAACAAATGCAATAATATTAAACTCTAGAAGGCTAAAAACCTTATGCAAGCTAGGGTTATGCAAGAAGACTTGGAGGTTAGGGTCACTAAAAATTTAATCCTTTTTAAAAAGATTTAGAGGTAAAATAGCCTAATAAAACAAATGGCTAAGTTATTTTAAAGGCAGACTAATTAAATAATTTAGCTTCACAATATTATGATATAGTGGTGAATTATGAAAGTATGTTAAATAAAGAAAATATAAAGCTAAATAATATTCAAAAAGTTACAACATGAAGAAGAAACAATACTTAGATTATTGAATAATGTTTAGGTAGATTAAAGAAGTGCATATGTAAGATAATACAGTCTGATGTTCTACCCTAATTTGTCAAATTCTAAAACATAACTCTCTTATAGCCTAGACACTACCGTCAAAATCTGGATAGTACAATCAACACTTATGTCTTGATTTTGACAATTCTATCCTATATGAAATACAAATCCTTTTTCAAGAATGACCACTTGAGCCAATTATGGTTCATTATTGTTCAAAAAAATATATGTTTAGATCATGCACATAGGTTATAGATACCAATATGTAGCTTAAAACCATAGGCCCTCTAGTTAGGGCATGCCACCTTATAAAAATAGGGGTTAGTGGGCTCAAGTGAATTCAAGCTGACCTCAAAGACCCCTCTAGTGAGCATTGCCTACATAGCAATATACTTCGAAGAGGTCCTCTAACCAATGTAGTTCTGTTGCTTATATGGGCTTGTGTGTGATTAATTATGCAATATGTTATATGTGAGTGCATGTAGTGATCTAGCTCATAACTTGAAAAATACTGCTCATGGGATGATATGTTAATGATTTAGACCTATAAGAAGACTACTCCTATGACTAATTTATAAATAGGGAAGAATAAGATAATTTTTCAAGTTTGAGAGGTGTTTTTTCTTGGTATAAGATAGATGTGTTCTTGATTTATAATTGATGATAATGAAAGCTCTTTGATTTGTATTTGTACAACACCATTTGAAATTATCTCACACGAGGGTTAATTAAGACAAATAGGTCAACCCATACATGTCAAAATATTTGCAAATTTGACCATTTGTAAGGCTTAGACACTAGTGCCAGACTTGGGACACTAGCATTAATGCTAGTGTCCTAATTTGGATGGTAATGTCTAGGAGGATAAAAAGTTGTTGAAGATCCATAACTATTAGATTCATGCAGACTGCGGGTTACAATTGATCTGGGTAATCATAATAATATGATTAGACTATAAAATAAGCATTTGGTCATAATAATATGGTGAACACGAGCCTTTTAGTAATGGAAAAGGTCTTGAACTGAAGGGTTAAACCATGAATGATATATGTCAAGTGTACAATACTTGTTTATCATATAAAAATCATATATATATATATATATGTATATATATACATCTTGTATCTTATATCACAAACTAATGCATCTATTAGCTAAATGTCTTATATATTTATGATACTCACAATATGCATACCATTTAATCCCTTATATGGTGGCATGTTCATATAAACCTCTTTTTGGGTAGTGAGAGATATGAGATCACACTCAAGTAACTTCTTTAGTATTTTATGAGGAGGTTCAAGTAATTTTGTTTACTTCCTCTTTTGAGGAGTGTTGGTGAAATATTTAGTACTTTGTGACAAATATGGATTTCACAATAGTATATGAGATTAAAAGTCTCTCCTCTATTATGAGAGGAGATTACCTTTATTGAAAGAAATACAAATAATTTAGAGTATGTACAATATTTACAAGTTTAATGGAGGGTTTGTGACTTTCAAATAGAAAAGGAAAATGGAGTTAAGGAAGTTGAGTGGCCATAGGAGAACAAGCAAACATAGTTTTTTTTCAACCACACAACAAGAAAATTGAAAGAGAATAAGTTACTTTAGGATATCATATGCAATTGGTGCTTGGAACAACTAGTTGTGCATAGACATAAGAAAAATACTCACCCATTAAGGAAAATGAGACACAATGTTCAAGCATTTCCTTGGTTCATGGACAAAATAATGAGCACAAAGTTTCCTTATTTCTCTTCAAAATTCACAAATTGTAGACATTAAAAGCCTCTTTATAGTAGTCATTTATTATATTTACAACAAGAGGCAATGGGATGACCCTTCGTATTCAAAATGACTCTTAGTATCCTAATTTTCATCCTATTGTATCTTTTACAATTTTAAATTTTATGAAAAGGAAAATATAACTTTATCAAAATAGAAGGTAGATAAAAACAAGAAAATAAATTGTAGACTCTACTAGGGAATCTTCTTCGATGTTGTGGCTAAACTTGAAGAACCTGGTGTAGCTAAATAACTTCTTGATCATTCTTTATCCTGGGCAGCCTTGAATTTTTGAAACTTCTTCACAGCTTTAGTATCATCATGCCTTTTTGGGACTACTATGTGATTGCACCATGTAATCAATCTCTCAGAAACTAGGAACATTGCATTCAGAATCTTGAGTTATTCATAACAATTAAGCACATTTTTGTATCTTTATCATAGTATTTATGTATTTTGACAATGTTCATACTGACAATGTCTTCAAGAAATGGAATCTTCATTGTCATTCCCATTGTTGTACCATCAACCTTGGCCACAAGAGCTCCATTATTGGGTTTGATTTCATAGGTTGATGGTCGTAGTGTTTTTTGCAAGTGAACACTAAATTGGAACATTGGATTGAGGTTGGACAACCCATTACTTAAGGAAGACCACTCTCTATAAGGTGAGTAAACAATGTGTTTAGATTTTTTGAGTTCAGTCTATGGTGAAATTCCTCAAAGTCTATATGTCCAATTTTTCAATAGCAATCTTAGGGATGTCATTGCCCAATACCAATAATGGCTTATACCCCGTATACTTGAAATTCATCTTGGTAGGTTATAGGTATGTGAAAGGGTTTCACATGTGAGAGTAAGGAGTCTAAGAGTATCCAAGGGTAGGAAATGTTAGATTGATTCAAATGAGTGGGAATCATGGTTATATGGCAATCTCTTGAAAATGGTGAAATAATCTCCAAATAAATTTTTATGAATGGGGTAAATGGCTAAAAGTATATTGTAAAATTTATCAAAAAAATGGACAAGGCTTCACTTATAGAGAGAATAGGGGCAATAAATACAACCTCTGAATAAAATGCATAAAGATAAATGAATAAAATGACTCCCAAACTATTACTTATAGGCACCTAAATGATTTTGTGCATAATGGTTGGCTATCAGGCACCTTGCACGTGCTTAGGAGGGCTAGTGAGCCAATCATGGCACCTCCCCTAATTCTTAGGCACACATGCATGTCTTCGTATGCAGACACATTTACACATCCATGGGTGTCATTGGGTCAATTGTGATGCCTCTACTAATGCACAAGTGTGCTGGCATGCCCACTCACACTAACATGTTTGTGGGGGATAAATGATCAGCATCATCTATTTGTGGTCTATGAATATGGGCCATATGGTGATATACAATGTGTCCACACATCCCACATAGCTTGAGGGTCAAGATACCAAGACATCACACTATGCGAGATGTGAATATGTGCTTTGAGCACATTTTTCATTTATTTTCATACTTAGCCAAATTTGCATTCAAATTTTCAACTTCTTACTTAATTATTTTTTATGAATATCAAAATGTTATTTTGACTCACGATTAAAATTGACATTGATAATTTTGAGAAAAAAATCTGAGTTAGGCTAGGTATGTGAATTCATAATAAGGCACAAACTAAACTTTCAAAAAATGAGGGTTTCTCAGGCCAATGCCTTATTGATTAGGAAACAGAGACAAAAGGAAACCAAAGGAAAATGAAAATAACAAAGCACACAACTAAAAGGAGACACATAATTGAAAGGAAACACAGAACTAAAAGGGAACACATAACTGAAGGGAAACACACACAACTAAAGGGAAGTGGTAGGTGATAACTTACCCTCATTCTTTATATAACTTTAGATATTGCCTATTATATGGTAGTAGGAGGTGAGTACCATCTTTTTATGTCAAATAGTACATGTTTTCACCACATAAATGTCAAAATTTGAATGGTCCCATCCATAGGGAGTCAAATTTCCCATGACTTCCTCTTATTTCTATCCTTTTGTCCTAGAGTAGGACCATGCCACCTATTTATAAATCATGGTATCAAGCCTTATAATCAAAAAAGTCCTTGACCTTTTCTTGATGAGATGAAATTATATGAATTACTATGACTTGTTCCTCTTGTATCTTGGTCACACACGAGTCTTCTCTATATCATCCTTAAATTATTCATCTTCAATTGCATGTGTTAGCTTAAAAGTTGGAAACTCTAAAGAAAGAGGGATCATGGCATCTCTTCCATAGAGCATATGAAATGGAGACATTTTGATTACTTCTTAGGGGTGATTTGACCAACTCATAGTGCATCATATAAATTCTTATGCCAGTTCCTCTTATTTTCATTAACCAACTATTGGATGATGGTAGTTATATTTTTGGTACTAGATTATGCTTGACCATTACTTTGGGGACAATAGTATGATAAATGTGCAACAAATATGACATAATAATAAAAAAAACCAATTAATTCTATAGAGTAAAAGTTAGAAGCATTTTCCATGATGATCTTTTAAGTCCCACCAAATTTGGCCAATATGTTTTCCTTTATGAAGTTATAAATGGATTAAAAATTTGTCAATTTCACTGGAATGGCATATATGCACTTAAAGAAGAAATCAATGGCTATCAAGACATGGATGTGTCCATCACTAGAGTGAGGGTTTAGATTCCTAATGAAGTCTAATCCCCATTGTTGTAATGGTTCCTTGATGACCACATGTTGGAGTGACAATGCTGTGAGATTAGGCCTACCAATAAAATATTGGCAAGCTTCACATTTAGAAACCCATTCTTGTGCATCCTTGAACAATGTGGGACAATAATAGGGAGCTTGTAAGATTTTGAATTTTATGACTAAAAATTAGAAATGTTTTCCACAAGTTTTATCATGAAATGCCTATGGGAGCTTCTTTTGTTTCTCTTTGTTTACACACTTCAAGAAGGTGCCATTCAAAGGCTTCTTGAAAAAGGTATTATTCCAAATCATTTTAATGGTTTTCTTCAGATTGAGAGTTCACCTTTGCCTGGGATTTAAATAAATCAGGCATTATCCATATGAGAGGAAGTATGCAATATCAGAATACCATTCTTCAAGAGAATCAATGAAGATCAACAATAATAATCCTTCTTTCTCTTCTCTTAGAGAGTCAACACCCTCAACAATCAATTGAAAAAGGCCTTGTCCTCCTACCAGCTTAGTGGGTTTGATCTCCAAATCATACTCCTACACTTTTGTGATCTAACCTCCTCTTTTTTATCCAAGCTCTTGCTGGGTAAGAATCAACTTTACGGTTGAATCTGGGACCATTATAATGGTATGACAATTCAAGATATAAAATTTGAAATGTGTTACCACTTTGACCATGGCATATATAGGGTTATATACCAGTGAGTACTTGAGCTCATGGTATTTAAATCCAAATCTAATGAAGGTAGTACGGGATTTAATCCCCTCTTCATTTTTTTGCACCAAAATAGTAGATAGGGTGTATTCAGAAGAGTAGCAATATGCAATGAAGTCCTCCTAAAAATATAAACAAGTCAAGACCAGTGCTTTGGAAATTAATTATTTGATCTCACTAAATGTTTTCTTCCCATATCATTCCATTTGAATGAGTTATTTCCCCTCATCATCTATAATATATGTCTAGTGAATTCAATGAAGTTAAGATTGAACCTTCTGAGAAAATTGATTTTATCAAAGAATGAGTGAGTGTTAGGTTTGTTGGTTGGTAGGGATAGTTGTTAGATGGCCTTTACTCTTTCCAAATCAATTTTAACACCTTATTTAGAAACTATATGTCTTAAGAGCTTACCTTTGGTCACAACAAAGATATACTTATTGGGATTCAAAGATATCCCATGGGTGTGACACCTTTTAAAGACCCTTTCAGATGTTCGAAATGATCTTCTCTATTTTTTAAGAATACTATGAGATCGGATTAGTATAATCTTGTTATTAATATCAATGAATGCCAAATCCATCACCTTTTTAAGTTTTCCCCTATGTTGATGAGGCTAAAAGGCATCCTTCTATATGCAAAAGTTCCCCATGGGGTAGCAAAAGTTGTTTTGAACTAATATTCTCTGGCTACTTTGACCTGACTATATACTAAAAAGACATCAACATATAAATCATTTCATATCTTGTGATAGCCTATAGGATTTGGTCCATGATCAACAAGGGGTAGTTATCCTTTGGGGCTTGGTTGAGATTATGAAAATCCACACAGACCACGACTTTCCCATTCTTCTTTCAAATAGGTATAATGTTGGTTACCTAAGTTTAATGTTGTATAGGAAAGATAATCTTGGCATCTAACATGTTTTTGATCTCCTCAAAGATAATACCATTTTTTTTGGATTATAGTGCCTCAATTTTTACTTGAATGTATTTGTTGATACATCACTTGACACAAGCCAATAATCAAGCAAAGGATTTGTTAATCCCTACCTCTCCTAAAAGGAGGGAGATACCTTGAAGAAAGTACCTCCCCAAGTTTTAAATGTACTAGGTCTTGGTATGTTGGTCTTCACTAAGTTGGTTGACATAAACTTGTTCCATGTAAGATCCTACTTTAATGAGTTGAGTTGTGGTTAGTTTTGGCTAAGACATTCATAAAGAGATACTTTGCACTTCACTTGGATATGCTTGTAGGGTCCAGCCTCTAATAGAAATAAAAATCCTAAGATTTATATAAAATAGGAATAATTGATTTATTTACTAATTTACCACGTTAATGGATGCAATGATGCTATAACAATGATAAATCAAAGGTGAAATAAAAATCAAGATAAATAATTAAATTTGGATTTCTCTTGTTCCTAAACTAACTTGATCATAAAGAAAATTCAAAAGAGTAGGGATAAAGAGATAAAACATCTCCTACAAACACAACTAAATATGGAGCCATCTGTCTAAATGAATCCAATAAAACCAATCTTCAATTGATCCATACCTAGCACAACTCCAACTAAAGATGGTGCAAGAGTTTAGGGAGTTTGATTATGAGAAGGAAAGCCACAACTACAATAAAAATGCATAAGAAATGACTACACAATCTCAATAGCTTTCAAATTATTAAGATTTTCCTTTTGATTAACAGAGTATGTAATTCATATAATCATTTAAGTGCAAGAGACACTTCTGAAACAACAAGACTAAAATAGAAGTAAGGGAGAAATTATCCTAAAAAGCAATATAGTACAAAAAAATAAATGGGTATAGTTTATCTATGTCTCTCTTATAATTCACACAAAGCCAACCCTTTGCAATGCCTTCAAAGCTCAATATATACATGAAGGAGGTGATCCCTTCCAATATTTGCCAACTTAGCCCACTATTAGGGTAGTTGTAAATATTCATTTCTGATTAAGGAATGCAATTGGGACTCTATTAGATCCACTAGCATGATCATGAGCTTTAACTTCTCAAACCATGCCTTTTTAAGGTATACATTTATATCTAGTGATCTCTATCTCTTTTAGACACATTTTCTCATGCATGCCACATGTTTAATAGTGCCATATTGGTTATCTTTTATATAATTTGGGTGAGATATAAATTTGATTTGAATTCTTTTGGTGAATTATTATTGGGATCCTATTGGAATTACCAATCCACCATGCTCTGCATAGAATTCCATATTTAATTCTAGGCATGAATTAATAAGGTGGCCATTTCTAAATTGATCATGGGGATTTATCTAATCAAATGCTTCTTTAATGGGTTGAAAATTGTCATTTTAGAGTCCTCTAGTTAGAGAGAAACTAGATGCAACTTAATTGTCCTTATCAACTTGAATGCATAGATTTGACGACCATATAAGACATCAAATTTAAGTTATTAATTTGATAACTTGTGCTACCAATATGTACTTATTTCATTGGGTCGATCTATGTGGATACATGCATAAAATTAGAAAATCACTATCAACATTATTTAAATTAAAAATAAATGGTTAGGATTTTGAATTCAAATGACTAATATATTTGAAAAATAAAAAATGGATAGGTCCTTTTGAATTAAAACACACTGAGCATAAAGACTTAGAAAAATAAATCCACTTCAAATTAATATAAACCCTATTTTCCATGCAACTTTCATCCATTTTATATAATTGACCAAGGTAAAAAAATGAATTTAAGCAACTTTTAGCCAATTTATATCATAATTGAAACAAAAATAGACCAAATTGTTTAGAAAAAAAGAGGCATAAAAGCTTTGAATGAATTAGATGTTTTGCATAGACCTAAGTTGAAATAGCCTAAAAGGAGGATTTATGTGTTTCAAAATACAAGAATAAAATATATTAAGACTTAATAAAGTCATGTAAATTTAGATTTCATCTTTGATGTAGCCTAGATGTGACTCATAT
This sequence comes from Torreya grandis, assembly GCA_037957365.1. Lineage (NCBI taxonomy): Eukaryota > Viridiplantae > Streptophyta > Pinopsida > Cupressales > Taxaceae > Torreya > Torreya grandis. The sequence continues at coordinate 608,588 of JARHVA010002831.1, forward strand.
GCCAAGTTTTTATGATGCCAAATTATTATTATTCAAGCTTGGCTAAAATAGTGAAGCATTTTTGGACCATCCATCTTCACATCTAAGGATGAAGCGACCATTGAGTCACAATAATATGAGAAATAAGCAACATGTTTTACTACTTGATCTTAGACATTCACATTGGTTAATCCAAAATAATCCAGGTCCTTCTTGAAAGCTTGCAACATATATAAATTGACCATTTATCCTGATCAAATATCTTTTAAAATTATTCCCCAACCATTTTGATGTCCTATAAAGCCACCAATTTTAAGCTAGTCAAGTGCCATGAGGCATGTTTTCATTGGTCCAGAGGGATCAGGGTTTAAAATCTAGTGAATGGTATATGCCCATCAAATCTAGTCTTATAGGGATGCTAACATCATTAGGGTGCCACATGGTAGCCCTTCATTCAACAAGGTCTTTTTCCTTGGTGCCTAGAATGATGCCATGTGGCATCCTCTTAGGGCCAGGAGCCTTTAACTTTGGCCATTATAATCTGTCTAGGCTTTGAGATCTTGGGCTTTCAAGTAGTCACCGAGTGGTAGCTTTATGAGGCTCAAGGGCCTCAGGGCCATGTAATCATTAGGCCATATTTTAATCCTTCTAGGTCTCTAAAGCCCTGGGCCCTCAAGAAGTTGCCACATGGTAGCTTCTTAGGGCCTTATAGCATTATGGATATTAAGCTATTAGATTAATTGATTTAATCCCTTCAAGCTTCTAGGCTCTTTGGTTTATGCCACATGACATTATTTTGGGTATTGGAGTCTTTAAAAATACTTAAAATATTTTTGGACTTGGAAGTATTTTAGAATTTGACGTGGAACCAAAAAATGATCCGAGAAAGACATGTAGAATGCTCAGAGAAACCTAAAAAGTTTAAGGAATGCAAGGAAATTAAGAAAAAGACTAAGGCAAATGAACTTAGAATTTAAGAAGGGTTGGCTCAATTTATAAGGGCTTAGGCTTAGTTGGTCTTCGAGTTCAGTAGGCTTGACTTGGATGACTCAAGAGAGCTTGATTCCGATAGTTCAGAAGAGATTGACTTATAAATAAACAAGTCTATCACAAGAGGTAAATTATAAATGAACCACTCAAAATATAAATTAAAACAAACTAGAACCTAGCTCATGACTATTAATGCAATGTCTATTTCTTAGGTAAACTTTCAGACATGAAAAGTTATCTTTAGACTAGATTGAAAAACACTAGGATCAGTTAATTAAAAGTTGGGTCCTCAATCTAGTTAAAAATGGGGTGTGTTATATGAGAAACAAAAAATGATGATTTTTATTGTCAGATACTCCTGAGTATCTCAAGAATATATAATATTAAGGTGTTATCTAAATACAAACGTTAGCTACAAACACCTTCCCAAAATAAAGTTAAAACATGAAAACAAAAAATTATGATCCAACACATGACATACTAAACTTCTATTATGTCTAAATACCATCAGTGTGTGAGTTTATGTTACTAATTCAATTATTTTATAAACACACATAATAAATCAAATTTTCCTAACTGATGGGCACTACTGATGGAGAAAGGATTTTAAAATTTGGTTGAAGGTAGGAAGTGGCATGGGCATTGTTTTGCTACTAGCCATGCATATATAGACCCAATAGAGATACCTCTGGTCCCTTCCTAAGGCTTTGCTCCACTACCAACCGAGACATAAATCCTATGGTAGAGGTTGCCAAGATCACCCTTTTGAGGAGAAAGTGTAGATTTTACATTGTAACTCAACTATTTTGAAATGAGGTTTTGCTTTATCATATCCATTGAGGATTGGGGACCAAGCCATGGGTCATGTGATAATCAATAAGTGCGTAGTCAATTAAAACAAAACATAAAAATTAGGAATTGCATTCACTTCATATTTTATGTTATATGCATTTGATGATCTTTAAAACATTAAATCTAGCCTTTTTAAATCCATATGTTTTGTTATAAATCACACGCCTTAAATATTTTAACCATACAAGTGAAATGAAATAGGTCATGCAAACATCTGAACAAGATTTTAAGTATTTTGATGCCTAAGAATTCCACTGATGTCACTCACAAATAATCCACCATAAAACATTTCTTAATCAAGTAGGGGAACTGTTAGGTCAAAATAACAGGTTTAGCTAAAAAAAGAATATGACGAGGTTGAACCATGCAAATAAAAGACAACAAAACAAAAAGGAAACAAAAACAAACCTAAACCAAAATAATGAATAGAACTTATTTATGGGGGCCTCTAAACCAATCAATCCTGGAAGTAATTTTTGAGGAATTGTTCATTGACAAGAGATGAAACATTCTCACTAGTAGGACACCTCAGGCAGAAAGTATTATCACCTAAGATTTTAGAGATTTGGTAGGGGCTGAGCCATAAAACATCAAATTTTCCATGTAGTCCCTTCTTTTCATGATCCTTGTCCCATAAGAGGACTAGATAGGAGATCTTGAAGGCTTTCACTTTGGTTCATTTGTCAAACCAATGTTTGAAAATGTATTGATGTTTATTGGAATGTAGGAAAGTTGCATCTCATTTTTCTTCTAATTGCATGATGTTCAAGAGGTGGGCTTCCATCAAATCATTAGTTTTCAAGTAATCTTTTGTGAATAATAAGGTGGTTCTTAAAATTGGTTTAGAAGAGGTCCCTAGAGTAGATTTGATCGTATTTCTATGAAAACATAAATTGAATTTCATCACATTATGATAATCCCTTGGTTTTTTGCTAATATTTTATTAATTATACTCAACAAATTATTGTTTATTGATTCAATTAACCTAATGCCTTGTGAATAATAATTTGAAGAAAATTTAAGGGTTACATGATGATCATAGTCCCATTCAAGAAATTATAAGGAAGACAAATTAGGTCGATTATCACATACTAGTGTGGTGGGCATACCAAACCTTGTGGCAATGTGTTCCTTCTAAAATTGGATCACTACATTAGTGGTGCAGTTCCTGAATGGTTGATTTTCAGTAGAAATGAGTAATCTATTACTATAAGGATAAACTTGTGACCTATGGAAGAATTGGTATTAATTGATCCCAAAAAGTCCAATCCCTATTTTTGCAAATGCCCAAGCTTCAATAATAGGTAGTAATGGTATAGCTGGGGTACATTCATGATGTGCAACAACTTGGTAGGTGTGGTAATTTTGGACATGCAGATGTGCATCCTTAAAAATACATGGCCAATAGTACCCTACCCATAATATTCAATGAGTTTTAGTACTTCTTAAACTATGCCTAGTTCCATGCTTCCCATGGAAATCTCTAAGTACCTCAATTATTTCTCCTTTATTCAGGCATCTCAAATATACACCTTCATGGTTTTTTATGTAGAGAGTGCCAACTTTAATCATGGAATGACTACTCCTTAGGTGTATCACTCTTCCTTTTTTGGAATTTAGGTGCTTGGGAAATTTTTTATTTAGCAGGTAGCTGATAACATTTATGTACCAATCATCACTAGTGATTTCCTACACTGAGTATTATTGGAAAATGATTTGGGGATCAACCTAGACCATGATTTTACATAGTCCTTGACCTAAAAAAATATTCATTTATTATAGATATAGATCAAACTCTTGGAGTATGGTCATCCATTTACCACACCTCTCTCCCAATTCGTTTTGCATTAACAGGGCATTCATGGCCATATTAAGTACCATAACTAATAATTTGCTACAAAAAATGTAATGTATGAAATTTTTTATAGCCTTGACTATAGCAAAGGCTTGTTTATCAATATTTAAATATCTGAGTTCAACATTTATAAGTGGGATTCTCATGGAGGATACTAGACTTTCATCTCTTACCTCTTTCCTTTGTGTCAACACATTAACACCTTAATGCTTTGAAGCAAATAAATATGGGTAGAAGGGCTGTGTGTAATCCAGATTAATAAGTATTGGTGTGTATATAATGACAACTTTGATATATTCAAATGTAATGAAATTACTTAGATGATTCCTATATCATAGAATTAAGAATAATATTAGTAAATCCATAATAATAATTGGTGAAAGAGCATAATACTTTAATATTATGACTAAGCCACTTCAAGGGGAAACCTCCAGAATAATGAAATAAGAACATAATTCACAATATGATGATAAAGGACTAGCTATGACCTCCTACATATATTCTACTTATCCATGGTTCTTCCATAGGCTAACCATTCTAAGGACATTGAGAAATGCAATAAGTTAATATGAAGGTATGTAAGCCACAAGTCGGCCACACATATATCTAGACACACTATAAATTAAGGGAGTAACATGCCCTTACCCTTTAGAATAATGTTGTCTTCAACATTTAATCAAACCAAAATGCTTATTTAGGAATGCTTCATCCTCCCATGTTGCATCTTCAGAATGTAGGTTCTTCCATTTGATCAAATACTCCTTAATCTCTCTAGTCCATAATTACTTAGTGTGTATGTGATGGATCTCTTCAAGCTCTAAAATGACTCAACCTTATTCATCCAATTCTAGTAACTCAATTTGAATGAAAACTTTGTTTTTAATTACCTTCTTCAGGTAAGACACAAAAAATTGGATGTATGCAAGTGGATGGGGGCAATTCCAGTTTGTAAGCCACACTACCAATTTTTTGCACAATCTAATAAGGGACATAATACTTAGGTGACTTCTTGTTATCCTTTTTATATTGCTTTAAATACATATACTTATATGGATACAAATGCACAAATACACAATCACCTATGTTAAAATGCTTCTCACTATGGTGTTGATCTACTTGTTGTTTCATTCTATTTTGTGTCATTGTTAAATTCTCTCACAAACTCACTAAAACCCCCTATTGATGGTGAATGTGTTCCTAAATAGCTCAAACCTTGGGATGCACTGTTAAGGAGGAAGTGATGGATGGGGTTGATACCCATACAGTGAAACAAAGGGATATATTTTGGAATAAGTTGAAAAAGAAGTATTATACCACCATTAAACAAATGGAAGCCAATGAACCCACTTGTCCTATTTATCAAAAATAAAACAACAAAGATATATTTCTATACATTTCTTTACTACCTATGTTTTTCCATTAGATTAAGGATGATAGGATGAGCTATGAGCCAACTGGGTACCCAAACATGCAAATAACTCAATTAAAAAATTACTAATAAATATGGGATCTCGGTCACTTACAATGATATTTGGAGTACCATGCAATTTCTGAACTGTATTGAGAAAAACATAAGTTACTATACTGGTAACAAATGTTATGATATGGAAAAAAAATGATCATTCTTGGTGAGTTTGTCCAAAAATACCATGATAAATACATTACCCTCAGACTGTGGTAACCCAATAATAAAATCCATGGAAACCTCTTCCCAATGCTGGCTAAGGATGGATAAAGGTTGCAAAAGACCTAGGGTTTTAATGGTTTCAATTTTGTTTTTTTGGCATATCATGCATTCAACCACATATTTATAGACATTCCCCTTCATCCTTCCCACTTTTTTTTTGCTTGATTCTATGTTATGTTTTCAAAAATCTTGAGTGACCTCCTAGTGGAGATTCATGAAGTTCCCAAAGGATTTTATTTTTGAGGAGAGAATACTTACAAAGGTATAACATGTCTTTATACCAAAATGCATTACCCTTCCATCCCCCAGAACCCTGATAAATATTTTGAATCAAATCATGGGTAGCATTGTCATTCTCCCATTCTGATCTTACTTCTTGCCAATTTGCCTACCAAATAGTCATTGCACATAACAATGCCTCCACTGATTCATTCCTTTGGGATAAAGCATATATTACCACATTCTATTTTCCTTTCTTATACACTTTTTAAAAATAATATCCTAACATTTTAATAACCCATTATTATTTTTCTTTAGATGACAATCATTAATCCAAAAAATATTTGAGGCTATCATGAAGAGTCTTTACCTAAAAGTGATGACCCATCAAATAAGGTATCCATTGGTTGACTACCTGTGGAATAGTCAACATATCTTTATCATAGATTTTTTTGAGCCTATTTTTTCCCTTTAGTTGGTGAATTTAAAATGATAGTGGTCTACCTTCTTATATAAGTACAGTGCCCATGCGAAATTATGATCCAACACACTCCATGATACAAGTTTTTGAAAATCTAGAGTAGCCAAAAATGTAGTTGTGCACATAGCCATTTTAAAATATTAAAATGCCTTGGTAGATGAATCAATCCATTGGAAGGACACTTATTCAAAAAAGAGGTGAGTGGGGCTGCAATGCTACCATAATTTTTGACAAACCAATGATAGTGACCAGTTAGCCCAAAATATCCTTAGAGGTTCTTAAGGGTTTTGGGAACCTACCACTCCATTATCACTTGGATTTTTTTAGGATCAACTTTCACTCCATGTGAAAAAATATAACCTAATTAATCCACCTCTTGGACACCAAAATCACATTTGGAAGGTTTGACATAAATTTGATGTTGTTCCAGAACCAAAAGTACTTATTTCACATGCTTCAAATGGTCATCCCAATTTTTGTTGTAGATGAGGATATCATCCAAAAATACAAATACAAACTTTCTAAAAAATTGCCTAAAAATAATATTCATCAAACTTTAAAATGTAGATGGTGTATTTATGAGGCCAAAAGGCATGACCATAAATTCATAATGGCCTTCATGAGTTCTGAATGTTATTTTAGTTATGTCCTCATTGCTGATTCAAATTTGATGATACCCAAAACAATGATCTAACTTGGTAAAATAAATAGCACCATGCAATTCATCTAATAAATCATTAATTACTAGAATAGGAAACTTATCTTTGATGGTGTACTTGTTGAGTTTTTTGTAGTCTTGGCACATCCTCCAAGTGTCATCCTTCTTCTACACCATGACCACAAAGGAAGAATATTCACTTTGATTATGTTAGATGATTCCTACCTCCAAAAAATCCTATACCATATTTTTAATTTCACTCTTCTAGGTATAGGGATATTTGTAGGGTTTGATGTTGGGTGGTGTACTTCCCAAAATGAGCCTGATGGTATGATCATATGCACAACTCAGAGTAAGTCCTTTTGGCATGTCATAAAAAATAATAGAATGGTCATCCAACACCATTTAAAATTCAATATGTGTAGACTCCTCGATTGGTTGAACCTCTATGGAAAATAGGCATGCCATAAATCCCTCAACAGCTTTTTTGAAAATATTATCATTTGATGGGAACTAACCAGTTGTGTAAATTTAACTTATAATCCATGTAGTTCAAATGTTCTACCTTTTGAATGGAATCTCATAAATAGTTCATGAAAATTCATCTCAATAGTATCCAAAGTGGTGAGCCATTACACTCCCAAAATAGTGTCAGCTCCTCCCATGGGAATCTAACAAGTAGTCTCCCATAGTAAGCTTAATGCTATGATATTTTTCATAATTGTTAATGATAGCACCATATACAATCATGACCTAGAATTCTAGAGGTGGTAAATGAAATAGTTCAAATGAGTAGCCAACTTACTATTGATGAAGTTATATGTACTCCCAGAGTCAATTAACATAGTCACATTCTATTTATTCTAGAAACCCACCAACTTAAGAGTTTAAGGAATACTAATACCTAAAAGTGCATGACAACAAATAATAGGTTGAGAATATTTAGATTCATCCTCAGGTTCTTCCAAACATGCCCCTGAATCCTTATCTTATTCATCCTCCTCATTGACACCTTCAATGTTAAATAACTTATTTTCAACACATTGATGTCCTTTGCTCCATTTTCTATCACAACCAAACCACAAACCTTTTGCATGTTTTTCTTCAATTTGTTGAGGTGTCGATTAAATGGCTATATAAATGATGGTGCTAGGAAGGTATGTTCATGAACATTAGTGAAATGTCTTCATTTGATCAAATCTTTTTCCTTAATGAGATGTGCCCTTGGTATGGATTCATATACATTACTGGGATGAAACATGGGACCTCCAATTAGATGCTATCTTTGAGACCACCCAAAACTAGGTTAGCCAGATTTTTCCTTAGTGATGTCTACCACACATAAGGAGAGATTTTTAAATTGATGGATGTAATCCTGTACAATGTTGGTTTGGTGTAACTTAGCTAGTTGTATGAATTAGTTTTTGGAGACATTATTATGATAGTAGAGTTGTAATTCCTCAAAAAATATCAACCATAAAATTGAGACACCCTTATTTTTAGTTTGAGCACACAACCAATGATACCAAATGAAATGCTCCAGTTCTAGATATAGAGAGGCCACAACCACCTTTTATGATAGGGAGTCTAATGTAGATCAAATAAATTTTCAATTTGAGTAATCCATGTAAGTGGATCATTACCATCAAACTTGTGCATGTCCACTTTTGGTGACAATGGATTTGTACCATGGTTAGCATTGTGATTTTTTGGCGTGGGAGAACCAAATTAGAGCTATGGAGGGTTATTTCACAATTGCTAAGTTAAAAAGATGGCCAATTGTCTAGTGATTTGTTGCAATTTATCCCATAAGCCATTCATGTCCCCTCTCAACCCCATGAGGTCCACTTTAACTACATCAAGATCATCTTTATACACCATGCCCTATAACTCTAATTGAAGTTGTTGAACTTCCTCTATAATAATTAGATCAAATTTTTTTGACTCCACTTTGTCTTTGTGAGGATTTTTAGGCATTTTTGCCCTTTCCCCTGACCATGAGTGTTAAGCCTCCCCATGGACAAACCCTAAGAGGGTTACGACCCCCCAAAAATGTATTGAAAAATGATACCATTATGATTAGCTCATCAAGATGAATCTAATGACTACTAATGTGTATAAGGGTGAAAAATTTTGGCTTGAAAAAGTGTACAGGTAGAATATACTGTTATGATCATCTCATAGATATGAATCCAATGACTGCTACTTTGCACAAGGTAAATAATTTTAGACTTATTTTTACTGGTAATTTTTTAATTTTTAGTTAAAAAACCTCATGAACAAAAATGCGATGATGAAAAAATTCAATTCATCCTAGATCACAAGTCATGTTTTTTTGACCTTCTAATGCTTAGGATGCCAGATCCAAAAAAAAATGTGCTAGAGAAACTTTACCTAATCTAAGATTTGATACCACTTGTAATGAGATTACTTAGATGATTCAAGATTATAAAATTATATATTATAGAATTAATAACATAATAAGTAGATCCATAATAACAACTAGAGAAAGAGTATAATACTTGAATATAATGATCGAGCCACTTCGATGGGGCAACCTTCAAAATAATGAAATAAGAACATATTTTACAATATGATGATAAATGACTAACCACTACCTCATACATATACTCTACTTAGCCATGATTATTCCATAGGCTGACCATACTAAGAACATTGAGAAATACAATAAGATAATATGAAGGTATGTTTGTCACAAGTTGGCCACACATATCTCTAGACACACTATAGGCTAAGGGCATAACATCAAAATTTGTTCATGCTTCATTAGTTCAACTAATTTTAAATATCTTATTCAACATGATATTTAACAAGCCAATTATCTCAACAAAACTTGAGATAAACTTCCTTTTGAAGTTGATTTTATTGAAGAATCTCTTTAGCTCTTTCTTAGTGCTAGGCTATGGGATTTTAAAGATCGCATCCACTCTATTTGAGTTTATATATATGCCCTTTTTATAAATAATATGGCCTTGAAATTTTCCTTCAGTTACCCCAAATATATATTTCTTAGGATTTAAATAAATCATATGGTCTCTACATCTCTGTAGTACCTTTCTCAGGTCCTTTATGTGATCTACTCTTCTTTTGGAAAACAATGTTAGATCATCCATGTACATAACTATGGATTTACTCATGAGGTATTTGAATTCAATGTCAATTGACCTAAGAAAGGTGGCACCCATGTTGATCAAGCCAAAATACATTCTTTTATATACAAATGTGCCCCACTTGGTAGTGAAAGTTATCTTGGCCTCTGTCTTCATAATTGACTACCACTTGATTGTATATTGAATACCCATTAAGGAATGGCATCATTTGGGCACCATTCACAATCTATAACACTTCATATAATGAAGGAAAGGGGTAGTTATCCTTTTAAGAATATTTATTTAAATTTTATAAATCAAAACATAGTTTGATTTCCCCCTCTTTTTCCTCACCAACACCATGTTTGTAACCCACATTGAATATGTTATCGAGAAGACGATCTTTTCTGCAATTAGTTTCTAGAATTATTTAAAAATTAGGGGCTCTAGTAGTGGATTGACATTCCTTTGTTTCTACCTAAGGGGATTGACTTCAAGATTAAGGGGGATATCATGTGTTAAGATAGAGGCATTGAAGATTTTGAGATCTTCATAGCTCTATGTGATTAAATCATTGAACTCCTTAAGAGTTTATGTCAAATAATGCTTCTCTTAAGGGGTGCATGTGGTGCCTAAAAGTACACTCTTCACATTACTTATGTTACCTAGGTTTCACTACTCATGTTACATGCCTTTGACAGGGGTAGGCCTATCTTTATCCTTTTGATACTTCAAGTCAAATAGCCTCTCTAGTGAGACCATTCCCTTAGGTATATTGTTTGTCTTCAACTTCATAGTCCCATCTTCATCCAATTTGAAGTCATCTTAACCATCTTCATCAATCATTCAATCTACAAATACTTTAGTGTTAGTGATGAATTCTAGTATGTGTTGGTCATCATTGAAAACTTGGAAATTTTTAATATTATCTGGAACTGAAGGAGTAGAGAATAGTTATACTAAGAATTTTTTATTTATAAAATTGGAAATTGGCTTTGATGTACTCGTATCATTGGCCAATGCATCAAATTTATAATTATTTCACCTGGGCAAAGTTTGGATGCCAAAAGAATCAAAATATTTGATTAGGTTCCAAACTCTATTATGATATCTAGACATGCATTTTTCATTACATGAGTACTATTTTCTCACTTTCCTGACCACTAATTTAGTATTGCCAAACATTTTGATATTATTTAGTTTTTTTTGTTAAGGGTGAACTTGAGTCCATGAACCAATGCTTCATTTTTGATCACATTATTTGTATAAGCAAACTATAAGTGGTAGGTGGCCAGATAATATTTTCTTCTTAGATTGATCAACTCAACTCCAATGCCACATCCAATTTTAGACTTGAAACCATCAAATTTCAACATCCACAAGTCTGAATACTAAGCCAAAATATGCTAGTGGTCTAAATTATAATGAAAATGTTATCGTAATGTTCACTTATTAGTGTACTTTATCATCTCTAATTATGTAGTAGTTCTGCCTTTAGGTTGAGATTTTTATGCAAACAATAAGAATAGGGGTATCCAAATTTAATTTCATCTTATTAGAAGAATCTAAGATGGACTCTTCATCCCCATTAGGACTATTCTAATTCATGCTTTCATCTTTTAGTGAAAAAATGCTAAGTTCCTTTACAAGACATGGTAATAAAGACTATGTGGGTAATTTTCCCATGGGAGGGGCAAGGATATATCTATTCATTATGGTCATCCCACCTTGTGAAGAGCTTGAAAATTCTTCACTTCTTCTCAAATTGTTAGGTTTTAGATTTTTGTATGTTAGATATACATCTAGGAATAACAGTAGCTCAGGAGCTTCATAGAAATCTTCTTCATCCAGAAGGTCAAATTCTTCCACTTCTAGACTTTGGTGCACATCGAGCATGTTGACCAAGAGGGTGCTATGGGGACTTCCATATTTATTCAATAAAGACACTCCCATTTTAGAATCCTCATAAAATATCTCATTTGTTTTATTATACTCAGTGATCATATGATCTATTTTAGACTCTTTCTCTATTATAATTTGGCTGGGAAAACCATACCATGGTAGTCACATGTTGCTGAAATTAATCACCATATAACCAGTCAGTGTTCTTGACCAATCTTGGCATAACAACATGCCATAATCATATAGGATATCCACACTTTAATATCAATGAATTATTAAATTCGTGTATCTGAGGCTAGTTGCATATGTATGTGGTTCAAGTCACCCACCACCTTCACCTCTATCTTGTCCTGTTGGACAACCTTTCAATTTGACTTCGTAGGTGTAAGGCCTAATTATTGGAAAATAACATATGGTATAACTTTCCCAAAGGCATTTGAATCAATTAAGTGGTTATGTAAGTTTTTTTTCAAATATCCTAATTGTTAATAGAAATGGAGGAGTCTTAGTCCTCTCTTTATAAAGAACAACATGTGCATCTAAAATATTAACGAATTCTTTTTGCTTGTTATCATAAAATTATTTCAAAAGTAACTCCTTTTGGTTAGAGATTTGTATCAACTCAAACATGGTTATATTGGCTTTTGTTTTCTTCAGATCCTCAATAATATCATAGCTAAGTATGAGCTTCTCTGGCTACTTATTATTTAGGGCATATATAGCATAAATTTTGGACTGATAAGAAGTGGAAGGTCCTTTATGTGGAGGGGGAATTATTACTCGAACTTACATCATGTGGGAACTAAGTATTACTTAGAAGAGAAGAATTAGTCAAAGGGTTGGTTGATTTATTCCTCAATTGGTAATTGTTTCCTCTCTAAAATCACCTAAAGGCCTAAAATTCTTCTAAGTTGTCTTCTAGTTCATTCTCACCCTAAAATGGAAATTCATAAGTTTCTAATATTAAGGTTGTGTCCAGGTTCCCTCTATCTTGGTTATGAATTTCATCAAGATTAGGCATAATTTCCATGTTGTGCACCTCCTTTCGAAAGATGTTTAAGGTAGCTATGAACTCTGCATAGTTTGTTTCTACATGGTTGGTTATGTTATGGACTTGGCATTAGGTGAGGCTAGATCTATGAAGTTCACAGAAAGGGAGGCATGATTGTTATTCTGATTGTTATGGTTGTGTAGAGGATAGGGTAGGCTTCCATTATTAGGCATGGAATTCCATTGGCTATTATGACATTAGAAATTAAAACATCTTCCTTGAGGTGGGTTATTTATATTCTAGTTTGAATTCTGAGGTCCTTGCCTACACAAGTTAATCACATCATTAGAAAGTCTTTGAAATATTTGTTTCAAATTGCCCACTTCAGAGTCGGTGCTAGTGTTGGGTTGACTTATTGCCTAGGGTTGAAGGTTAGTTATATGCAAATTTTCTTTTATGAATTTAGGGGTAGTCACAGGAGTATGATTGTGGGCATTACTAATAAATTCTTGTGGATTTAAGTAGGATAGGATAATCTATTGTGTACTCTTTGATGTAACACACCCACTGATGCTTGGTATAATGGTGATGGTGTTATATATAGTTAGGTCTAAGTGTTGATTATTCAATTAGGGAACCATGTGGTTGGGAGGCACATAGGGCATGCCACTAGGCATGTAGTTCACTGTAGTTTGATTGTAAATTAGATTTGGGCTTTCATATAGGGGCCCTAGGATCAAAATCGTCAGTGGTGTATTATGTTGAAGGGACTGGTTAATCATTACAATTTTATTACAAGTACCCAGTTGGCCCAAAGAGGGCAAAAGAAAAAAATTGTAGCCTTATGGGAACATCTATTACTCAATGATGATAACTTCATTATATGTTAAAGATAATGATGTGAGGGATATTGGGGTTATTTTAGGAAATATAGAAGTTAAGGAGTCTAAAGCCCTTAGATAGGTTTGTATGGTAGTTGCTTCAATTTGAGTGTATGGGTATTTCAAATGCTAATACAATTTGTGGAATCGATCATTGAAAATTTTTATAGGCTTATTTTGTTCTCTCTTTACAGCTATGAAGTGATGATATAAGACTTCAAGGTCAATGGGGAGCTTGAAATGGTTAGCAAATATTATTTATAAATTAGCCCAATTAGTTATTGACCCATGAGGTAATCTAAGATACCAAGCATAAGCAATTTCTACTAAGGAGTATGGGAATAATCTACTGGCAACATCCTCATGTTGAACCTAATATGTTCTTATACTATTTGGATGCTTCCAACTATAAATTTGGGACCAAACTTATCCAAATTCTTGTGTAAATCATGAGCCATGCCTAGGATAGCCACAGGGCAATAACCTCATTATTCAAGATAGGCCATGTTGGCCATTGGTGATGACTGAGGGAAGATAAATGGGTTAACAAAAGGATGAGATGTATTTGTTGGTGAACTACTACTTGAATGAATGGGTTGTGCCTTTCCTATCCCTTTATTATCTCTTCCTTTTAGTATTCTATGGTCAATAAATTCTAAGAACTCCAAGTTATCTCGAATAGATTTTGATCGGGTATTTGTTCTTCTATTTTTTGACTTAAAATAAGGCTTAACTTAGTGGGATAAAAGGTTTATAAAATATCTTAGTTTGAGCTTTGGCCGAGAACTCAAATCATGGTTATGTCCCTTCTTCTAGTGCCAATAAACATGTTGATGCATCAATTTACAAGAGCCAATGATCAGGTGAAGGATTTGTTAATCCATGCCTCTCCTAAAAGGAGGGATATCCCATGAAGAAAATACCTCCCCAAGTTCTAAATATACTAGGTTTTGGTATGTTATTCTTCACTATGTTGGTTGATGCAAACTTGTTCCATGTAAGGGGATGATTTTAATGAGTTGAGTTGTGATTAGATTTGGTTAAGACAATCATAGAGAGAGGTTATGCACTTCACTTGGATATGCTTGTAGGGTCTAACCTCTAATATAAATCAAACTCCTAATATTTATATAAGATAGGAATAATTGAATTATTTACTAATTCACCACCTTAATGGATGCAAAAATTCTATAACAATGATAAATCAAAGGTAAATTAAAAATCAAGATAAATGATCAAATTTGAATTACTCTTTCTCCTAAACTAAGTTGATCATAATTAAATTAAAAAAATTATGGATAAAGAGATAAAATGTCTACTAAAAACACAATTTAATCTAGAACCATCTAGCTGAATGAATCTAATAAAACCAATCTTCAATTTAGATAGACCTAACATAACTCCAACCAAAGATGGTGCTAGAGTCCAGGGAGTTTCATTGTGAGAAGTAAAGACATAACTACCATAAAAATGCACAAGAAATTATTAAAAAATCTCAACAACTTTCAAATTATCTATATTTTATTTTTGATTAACAACGCATGGGATTCATACAATCATCTAAGTGTAATAGGTACCTCTAAAACAACAAGTCTAAAATAGGAGGAAAGGAGAAATTAATCTAGAAATCAATAAAGTGTAGAAAAATAAATGGGCATACTCTCTCTATGTATTTCTTACAACTCACAAAGAGCCAACCCTTTGCAAGGCCTTCAGAACTCGATATATACATGAAAGGGGTGAGCCCTTCCAATATTTGCCAACTCAACCCACTAATGGGGTAATTTTAAATATTCATTATTGGATTGAGGAATGTAGTTGGAGTTCTATTAGATCAATCAACTTAATCATTAACAACTTCTAAAACCACACCTCTTTAAGGTAGAAATTTGTCTTTAGTGCTCATTGTCTCTTTTGAGCACCTTTTCTTGTGCATGCCACATGATGAATAGTGTCATAATAATAATAATTTATTTAATTTAGGGTTAGATACAGATATTATTTGAAGATATCTAGTGAATTTTTGTTGGGATCCTCTTGGAATTGCCAATCCACCATGCTCTACATAGACTTCCATATTTAATTCTAGGGAAGATTTAAATGAAGTTGCCATCCCTAGATCAATTGCAGGGATTTTAATAATCAAACGCTTCCTTAATACATTAACATATATCACTTCAGAGTCCTCTAGTTGGTGAAAAACCAAATACAACTTAACTACACTTATTATCTAAAATGTGTAGTCCTATCTTGGGCTTTAACAACTTTGACAGTTAGATGGGCTGTCAAATATAAGTTATTAATATTTTGACTTGTGGTGTTATTGTATACTTATTTCATCGGGTCGATTCATGTGGCTACATGCATAAAATTAGAAAATCACATTCAAAATTATTAAAATTAAAAACTAATGGTTGGGATTTCAAATTGAAATGGCTAAGATATTTGAATAATAAAAAATAATTAGGTCCTTTTAAATTAAAATAAATAGATCATAAAGACCTAGCAAAAGAAAACCACTTTAAATGAACATAAAGCCTATTTTCCATACAAATTTCATCCATTTTTAATAGAATTGACTAAGGTTAAAAATGAATTTGAGCAACTTTTTGTTAATTTATATCATAATTAAAGGAAAAATGGACCAAATTATTTAGAAAAAAAGAGGCATAAAAACTCTATAATAGTTAGATGTTTTGCATAAACCTAAGGTGAAATAGCCTAAAAGGATGCTTTATATGTGTTTCAAAACACAAGCATAAAACAAACTAAGACTTAATAAATTCATGTAAATTCAGATTTCATTTTTGATGCAGCTTGGATGTGACTCATATACCAAGTTTTTATGATTCCATATTATTACTATTTAGGCTTGGATAAAATAATGAAGCATTTTCAGATCATCAATATTCACATCTAAGGATGAAACCACAACTGAGTCATAATATTGCCCTAAATAAGCAACATGTTTTACTAATTGATCTCAAACATTCACATTAGTTAATCCAAAATAACCCAGGTCCTTCTTGAAATATTGAAGCCTATATAAATTGACCATTTATCTTGATCGAATATATTTTAAAATTATGCCTTGACCCTTTTAACATCCTGGACAACCAACAATTTTAAGCTAATCAAGTGCCATAAGACATGTTTTCATTGGTTCGAAGGGCTTAGGGTTTATAGTCTGGTGATAGGTGGATGCCTATCAAGTTTAAGGTTCAAAGGGAAGTTGACATTATCAAGGTACCATATGGCATCCCCTCATTCTATAAGATTTTTGGCATGGGCACATAGAATTATGCCACATGGCATCCTCTCAAGGCCCAAATATTTTAACATTGGTAATTATAATCCATCTTAGCTTCAAGGTCCTGGGATTCTGAGAAGTCACCAAGTGGAAAATTCTCAAGTCCCAGGGCCTTAGGGCCTCAGAACCATTATGCCATATTTTAGTCCTTCTAGGTCTTTGAAGTCTTAGGTCCATGAGAAGTTGGCACATGGTGGATTCTTGGGGACTTTGGGCCATTAAGCCATAATATTTATCAATTTAATCCCTCTAAGCTTTTGGGCTCCCAGGTTTGTGCCACATGACATGATTTCAAGGTCCAGAGTATTTAAAAAGTCTTAAAAGATTTTGGATTTGGAATTATTTTTGAATTTTTCCCAAGATGATGAAATGATCTGAAAAAGATGTGGAACAAATTAGGAAAACCTAAATTTTTTAAGGAACACAAGGAAATCAAGAAAAAGACAAAGGCAAATGAGCTTCAAATTTAAAATGGGTCAACTCTACTTTTAAGGGCTCAGGCTTAGTCGATCTTTGAGTTCATCAGGATCATCTTGGATGAATCAGGAGAGATTGATCTAGACAATTTAGGAGAGAGTGAATTAGAAATAAATAAGTCTGACATAAGAGGCAAACTATAAATGAGCCACTCAAAATATAAAATAAAGCAAACTAGAACCTAGCTCATGACCATTAATGCATCAACCCTTTCTTAGGTGAACTCTCAGACATGAAAAGGTCTCTTTACACTAGATTTAGCAACAATAAGATCAATCAAGGAAAATAAGGGGCCCCATTCTAATTAAAAAAGGGGTATGTTGTATGAACAACAACAAATGGTGACTCCTATTGGGAGATACTGAGTATCTCAAGAATCTAGAATCTTAAGATCTTATCCAAATATGAACATTAGCTGCAAACACATTCCCAAAATAAAATCAAAACATGAAAGCACAAAATTATACTCCAACACATGGCATATAACACTTTAGTTTTTTCTAAAGACCATCAATTTGTGAGTTTGTGTGACTACTTCTATTATATTGCAAACACACATAATAAATCAAAATTTCCTAATTAATGGGCAATGTTGACACAAAGGATTTTATAAATTAGCTTAGGGGGGAAAATATGATGGGCATTTCTTTGCTACCATCCAAGCATCTATAGTCTTAATCGAGATACTTCTAGTCCCTTTCTAAGGCCTTGCTTCACTGCCAACTATGTTGGAAAGCATGTGGTGGAGGTTTCCAAGATCACCCTTTTGAGGAGAAATTATAGATTTTATATTCTAGCTCAACTCTTTTGAAAGGAGGTTTTACTTTATCTTATCTATTGAGGGTTGGGTACTAATCTAGGGGTCATGTGATAATCAATAAGTGCGTAGTTAATTAAAATAAAATTGAAAAAAATAGAGCTTCATTTCACTTCATATTTTATGTTGTGTATTTGATGATATTTAAAACAAGAAATGTAGCCTTTCCAAATCCATATGTTTCATTATAAATCATAGGCCTTTGATATTTTAACCATACAAGGCAAATGCAATAGGGCATGCAAAAATCTAAATAATATATTAAGTATTTTTATGCCTAGGAATGCCACTAATGTCACTCAAAAATAAGACACCATAAAACATTTATTAATCAATTAGGGGAACCCTTAGGTCAAAAAAAAAATATTTAACTCAAAAATGGACACAACGAGACTAAACCAAGTGAAGAAAAGACAACAAAATAAAAAATAAACAAAAGAAAACCTAAATGAAAATAAGGAACATGAAGGAAAAGCAAAAAACAAAAGATAACTTATTTACAGGGGCCTCCAAGCCAATCAAGATTGGAAGTAATGTTTGAGGAATTGTACATTAAAAAGAAATGGAACATCCTTGTCAGTAAGACACCTTAAGTAGAAAGCATTCTTACCCAAGATTTTGGAGTTTTGGTATGGACCGAGCTACAAATATCAAATTTTCCATACAATCCCTTATTTTCACGAGCCTTGTCCCATAACAGGACTAGATTAGAGAATTTGAAGGTTTTCACTTTGGTTCATTAGTAAAATGAATGTTTGGAAACCTTTTGATGCTTACTAAAATGTATTTAAGTTACATCTCTTTTTTATTTTGATTGCATGAGGTTTAAGAGGTGGGTTTATATCGGATCATCAATTTCCAAGTAATCTTTTGTGAACAATAAGGTGGGGATCTTCAAATTAGTTGGGAAGATAAGATCTTGACCATATACTAGATGGTAGGAAGAGGTCCCTAAAGCAAATTTGATCCTAGTTGTATTAGACCATAAAGTGAATTTTATCACATTATGCCAATCCCTTGGGTTTCTTGCTAAGATTTTCTTAATTATATTTAACAAATTCTTATTTATTGATTTAGTTAGCCAATTGCCTTACAAATAATAATTTGAAGAAAATTTAAGGGTTACCTAATGATCATAAGCCCATTTAAGGAATTATATTGAGGAGAAATTGGGGCCATTATCACATACCAGCATGGTGGGCATACCAAACCTTGTGATAATGTGCTCCTTCAAGAATTAGATCATTACATTGGTGGTGCAATTCTTGAATGGTTGAGATTTAGACTAATGAGTACAATAATCTATTGCTGTAAGGATGAACCTATGACTTGTGGTAAAATTAGCATTAATGGCTCCCATGAATTCCACTCCCCATTTTGTAAATATTCAAGCTTCAATAGCTGGTAGTAGTGGCATAGATGGCATGCATTCATAATGTGCAATGACTTGGTACGTTTGGCAACTTCAAACATGTAAATGTGCTTCCTTAAAAATACGTGGCCAATAATACCTTGCCCATTTTATTTGATGAGTTGTATTACTTCCTGGACCATGTCCGATTCCATACTTCCCATGGAAATCTCTAAGTACCTCAGCTACTTCTCCTTTGTTCAAGCATCTCAAATATATGCCTTCATGGTTTCTTCTGTAGAGAGTGCCAAATTTGATTATGAAGTGAATAATCCTTAGGTGTAACACTCTTCATTATGTAGAATTTAGGTGCTTAGTACGTTAATTATTTAGTAGGTATCCAACAACATCTATGTACCAATCATCATTAGTGATGTCCCACACTGAGTACTATTGTCAAATGATTTGGGGATCTACCTCGGCCATGGTTTTGAAAAATACTTGACCTTAAACAATCTTCATTGATTGTAGTTGTATATCAAACTCTTGGAGTATGGTCATCCATTTAACATGCGTCTCTCCAAATTCATTATGCATTTATAGGGCCTTCATGGTGAGATCAAGTACCACAATAAATACTTTGTTGTAAAGAATGTAATGTCTAAACATTTTAACATCCTTGACTAAAGTAAAGGCTTGCTTATCAATCATGGAATATATGAGTTGATCATTTATAAGTGGCTACTCATGAAGGATTCTTGCCTTTCACATCCTGCCTATTTCTTTTGTGTCAACACAATAACACTAGAATGCTCTAAAGTAAACAAATATAGGTAGAAGGACTTGTGTAACCTAGATTGATGAGTAATGGCATGTTTATAATGGCAAATACAATATGGTCAAAAGCTATTTGCACTTTGATATTCTAACTAATTTTAGCATCCTTCTTCAACATGTTATTTAGTGACCTAATTATCTCAGCAAAACATATGATAAACTTCCTTATGGAGTTGATTTTATTGAAGAAGCTCTTCATCTCTTTCTTAGTGCTAGGCTGTGGAATTTTCAAGATTTCCTCCACTCTGTCTAGGTCTA
Organism: Torreya grandis; assembly: GCA_037957365.1. Classification (NCBI taxonomy): domain Eukaryota; kingdom Viridiplantae; phylum Streptophyta; class Pinopsida; order Cupressales; family Taxaceae; genus Torreya; species Torreya grandis. The sequence goes on from JARHVA010002831.1 coordinate 629,243, forward strand.
TATATATTCCCCTTTCATAAATAATATGGCCTATAGATTTTCCTTTAGTTACCCTAAATATACATTTATTAGGATTTAAAGAAATCCCATGACCTCCACATATCTATAGTACCTTTCTCATGTCCTTTATGTGATTTGATATTATTTTGGAGAAGATTATCAAATCATCCATGTACAAAACTATGCATATACCCATGAGGTCTTTGAATTCAATGTTGATTTCCCTTTAAAATGTGGCACCTACATTGATCAAGCCAAAAGGCATTCTCCTATATGTGAAGTGACCCACTTGGTAGTGAAAGTTGTCTTAGATTTGTCTTCATAATTGACTACTACTTGATTTTAGCTTGAATACCCATCAAATAATGACATCATTTGGGCACCATTCATGATCTACAATTCTTCATCCAATGAAGGCAAGGGGTAGTTATCCTTTTTAGAAGCTGTTTTAAATTTTTAAAAATCAACAGGCATGCTAATTTCCCCACTCTTTTTCCTCATCATCACTAGGTTTGCAACCCACATAGAGTGTTTTACTGGGAAGATGATCCTTGCTACAAGTAGTTTCTAGACTTATTTGAAAATTAGGGGCTCTATAAGTTAATTGATAGGCATTTGTTTTTGCCTAAAGGGCTTGACTCTAAGCTTAAGAGGGATACCATGTGTTAAGATATAGGTGTTGAAGATCTTGAGATCTTCATAGCTCCATGTGATCATGTCTTCGAACTCAAGAGTTTGTGAAAAATCATGATTCTATTTTGGGGTGCAGGCGGTCCCTAAAAGCACACTCTTCACATTACTTACATTACCTAGGTTGCACTACTCATGTTGCATACCTTTAATAGGGGCATGCCTTTATTTATCCTTTTGATAGTCTATGTCAAATAGCCTCTCCATTGAAACCATTCCCTTAGGTATACTATTTGTCTTTAAATTCACACTCCCATCTTTATCCAATTAGCAGTCTTCTCGACCATATTCATCAATTATTTGATCTACAAATACTTCAGTGTTGGTGATGAATTCTAGTATGTGTTGGTCATCATTGAAAACTTGGAAATTTTTAATATCATCTAAAACTAAAAGAGTAGAGACTAGGTATACTTATCATTTTCTCATTCTCAAAAGGGTAGTTGGCTCTAAAGTACATGCAACGGTGGCCAATGCATCAACTATATAATTATTTTTCCTTGGCAAAGTTTGGATGACAAAAGCATTAAAATCTTTGACTAGGTTCTAGACTCTACTATGATATCTAGATAGGCATTTGTCATTACATGAGTATTAGTTCCTCACTTTCCTAACCACTAATTCATAATTACCCAACACTCTGATATTCTTTACTTTCTTGCCGAGGGCTAACAGGAGTCCATGAACTAATGCTTTGTACTTGGCCATATTATTTGTACAATCAAATTGTAGGTGGTAGGTGATTATATAAGATTTTCCTCTTGGATTAATGAACTAAAATCCAACACCACATCCAATTTTAGATTTGGAACCATCAAATTTCAATGTCCACATGTCCAATTTTACTATACCAGAGTATGTTGGTGGTATTTTAAAGGGAAATATTGCTATAATGCTCACCTCCTAGTCTACTTAATCATCTCTGATTGTAAAATAGCTCTACCTTTTGGCTAGAATTTTACTTTAGGGAGAAGGTCTAGAAGTATCCAAATTTACTTTCATCTTATTAGAAGAATATAAGATGGAATATTCATCCCCACTAGAATTGTTTGACTTCATGCTTTCATATTTCAATAAACAAATGCTATGTTCCTTTATAAGAATTGGTGATGGAGATTGTGTGGGTAATTTTCCCATGGGAAGGGCAAGGATACAACTATATTTTGTGGTCATTCCACCTTGTGAAGAGATTTAAAGGTCTTCACTTTTACTCAAATTGTTATGCTCTAGACTTTCATATTCTAGACCTACATCTGGGAATAACACTAGCTCAAAAGCTTCATAAAAATCCTCTTCATCCAACAGGTCCAATTCTTCCTCTTTTAGACTTTGGTGTACATCGATCATGTTTATTGAGAGGGTGTTATGGGGACTTATTTTTTCAACAAATACACACCCATTTCAAACTCATAAAATATCTCATTTATTTTTATCATACTTAGTGATCATATAAGCCATTTTAGGCTCTTGCTCTATCCTAATTTGGTTAGGCAAACCACGCCATGGTAGCCACATGTGGCTGAAATCAGTATCCATGTAGCCATTTAGAGTTATTGACCAATCTTGGATCAATGACATGTCATAAGAATCTGGGATATCCACCACTTAAATATCAATGAATTTTTGAATTCATTGATCTAAGGCCAATTGCATGTGTATTTGGTTTGACTCACCAACCACCTTCACCTCTGTCTTATCCAATTAGACAACCTTTCAATTTGATTTTGCAAGTGTAAGGCCCAATTATTGAAAAATAACATACGTCATAATGTTTTCAGAGGCACCTAAATCAACTAAGTAGTTATGTAAGTTTTTGCCAAATATCCTAACTGTTAATAGAAATGGACGAGTCATAGTCCTCTCTTTATAAAGAGTAACACGTGCATCAAAAATATTAGTAGATTCTTTCCCCTTGTTATCATAAAATTATTTCAAAATTAGCTCCTTTTGATTATAGATTTGTATCAACTCAAACATAGTTATATTGGCTTTGGTTTTCTTAAGATGCTCAAAATTATCATAACTAAGTTTAAGCTTCTTTGGTTGCTTTTTATCTAGGGAATATACAACATAACTTTTGGACTGATAAAAAGTGGGAGGTCCTTAGGTGGAAGGGATTATTACTCAAAATTACATTAGGTGGGACCTAAGTATTGATTAGAGGAGTAGAAGTGGTTAAAGGGTTGGTTGATTTGCTCGTTAGATGGTAATTGTTTCCTCTTTGGAATTGCCTAAAGGCCTGGCCTTCTTTTAAATTGTCTTCTAGTTCTTTCTTGTCCTCAAATAGAAATTTTTGAGTTTCTAATATTAAGGCTGTGTCTGGGTTCCCTTCATCTTGATTATGAATTTTATTGGGAGTATGCATAATTTCCATGTTGTCCCTATCCTTTTAGAAGATGTTTGAGGTAACTATGAAATCTACGTAGTTTGTTTTTATAAGGTTGGCTGTGTTATGTAATTGACACTAGGTGTTTATGGCTAGATCTATGAAGTTCACAAAATGAGAGGCATGATTGTTATTTTGATTACTATGGTTTTATAGAGAACTAGGTAGGCTTCCATTATTAGGCCTAGAATTCCATTGCCTATACAGACATTGGAAATTGAAATTTCTACCTTAAGGTGGGTTATTGATATTTTGGTTTGAATTATGAGGTCCTTACCTATGTAGGTTAATCATGTCATTGGAAAGTATTTGAAACATTTATTTCAAATTACCCACTTTAGAGTCAGTGTTATTTTTGGGTTGACTTACTACTTGGGGTTGAAGATTAGTTATAATTGTATTTCATTTATGAATGTAGGGGTAGTCATGGGAGCATGATTATGAGCATTACCAACATGTGCATGTGGATTTAAGTAGTATGGGAATGCCTATTTGGTGTTGCTAGATGCACCATACCCACTAATGTTTAATATAATGGTGATGTTATTATATGTCATTGGGACTAACTATTTATTACTCAATTGGGTAACGACATGGTTGTGCCATATGGCACAATTTTGGGGCCCAAGGTCTTTAAAAAAATAAACAATTTTTGGAGTTAGAAGCATTTAATAATTTGGCCTTGGACTAAGAAATGATCCAAGAAAGACACATGTAACAGTTTTGGGAAACCCAAAATTTTTAAGGCACGTAAGGCAATCAAGAAAAGGACTAAGGCAAATGAGCTTTAAATTTAAAATGGGTCGACTCAACTTCTAAGGGCTTGGGATTATTTGATCTTAGAGCTTGGTGGGATTGACTTGAATGACTTAGGAGAGCTCAACTCAAATAGTTTGAGAGAGCTAGACTTATAAAGAAACAAGTCTACCACAAGAGGTAAAATACAAATGAACCACTCAAAATATAAAATGAAGTAAACTAGAACCTAGCTCAGGACCATTAATGCAATGACCCTTTCTTAGACAAACTCTTAGACATGAAAAGATATTTTTAGACTAGATTTAACAACACTAAGATCAATTAAGTAAAATGAGGGGCCCCATTCTAGTTGAAAATAAGGCATGTTGTATGAACAACAACAAATGGTGACTCCTGATTTGAGATACTCCTAAGTATCTCAAGAATATAGCATCTTAATTTCTTATCCAAATATGAAAATTAGCTGCAAGCACCTTCCAAAAATATAGTCAGAACATGAAAACACAAAATTCTACTCCAACACACAACATACTAAAAATTTAGTTCTATTTAAAGACCATCATTGTGTGAGTTTCTGATTGATTCAATTATTTTGCAAACATATATAATAAATCAGAATTGCCTAGCTAATGGGCATTGCTGATGGAGAAAGGATTTTACAATTTGGCTAAAGGGGTAAATGGCATGGGTATTACTTTGATAATAGTCAAGTGTATATATCCCTAATAGATATACCTCTGGTTCCTTTCTAATGCCTTGCTCCATTGTCAACCAGGTTGGAAAGCCTATGGTGGAGGTTGCCAAGATCACCCTTTCAATGAGAAAGTGCATATTTTACATTTTAGCTTAGTTATTTCAAACTAAGGTTTTGATTTATCTTATCCACTAAAGATTGGGGACCAAGCCATGGGTCATGTGATAATCAACAAGTGTGTAGTCAATTAAGACAAAAATAAAAAATTTAGAGTTGAATTTCACTTCATGTTTTATGTTATGTGCATTTGATGATCTTTAAAACAAGAAATGTAGACTTTTTAAATCCATGTGTTTCATTATAAATCATAGACCTTTGATATTTTAACCATATGAGGGAAATGAAATAGGTCATGCAAACATATGAACAAGATTTTAAGTATTTTTATGATTAGGAATGCCACTAATGTCACTCATAAATAAGCCACCATATAACATTTCTTAATCAAGCAAGGGAACCCTCAGGTCAAAACAAAAGGTTCAGCTAAAAAAGGGACACAACGTAGCTGAACCAAGGGAAGAAAAGAAAAGAAAATAAATAGGAAACAAAATCAAACCTAAACTAAAACAAGGAATAAGAAGGGAAAATAGTAAAACAAAAGAGAACTTATTTATAGAGGCCTCCAAGCCGATCAAGCTCGAAAGTATTATTTGAGGAATTGTCCATTGACATGCAATGAAACATCCTCACTATTAAGACACCTTAGGTAGAAATAATTTTCACTCAGGATTAGAGATTTGGTAGGGATCAAACCACAAAGCATCAAATTTTCATGCAGTCCCTTATTTTTATGAGCCTTGTCCCATAATAGGACTTAATCGGAGATCCTGAAGGCTTTCACTTTGGTTCATTTTTCAAACTAGTATTTGAAAACCTCTTGATGATTATTAAAATATTGTAAAGTTGTATCTCATTTTTATTCTAATTGCATGAGGCTCAAGAGGTGGGCTTCTATCAGATCATCTATTTTCAAGTAATCTTTTGTGAACAACAAGGTTAGGATCTTCAAATTAGTTGGGAAGACAGGATCTTGGACATATACTAGATGGTATGGAGAGGTCCCTAGATTAGATTTTATCATAGTTCTATCAAACCATAAATCAAAATTTAGCACATAATGCCAATCCCTTGGGTTTCTTGCTAAGATTTTCTTAATTATATTCAATAAATTCTTATTTGTTAATTCAACTAACCCATTGCCTTATGAATAATAATTTGAAGAAAATTTAAAGGTTACCTAATGATCATAATCCCATTCAGGGAATTGTAAGGAGGAAAAAGTGTGGCCATTATCACATACTAGCATGGTGGGCATACCAAACCTCATGGTAATGTGATCCTCCAAGAATTGAATCACTATATCGATGGTGCAATTACTGAATGGTTGAGATTTAGCCTAAGAAGTAAAATAATCTGTCATTTTAAGGATGAACTTATGGTCTAAAAAATAATTAGAATTAATGCCTCCCAATAAGTCCACCCCCCATTTTGCAAATGGTCAAGCTTAAATAATTAGTAGCAATAACATAATTGGGGTGTATTCACGATGTGTAATGACCTAGCAGGTATGGTAACTTTAGACATATAAATGTACATCCTTAAAAATACATGGTCAATAGTACCCTACCCATAATATTTGAATAAATTTAGTAATTTTTAGACCATGATTGGTTTCATACTTCCCATGGAAATTTCTAAGTACCTCAGTTTCTTCTCCTTTGTTCATGCATCTTAAACATATGCCTTCATGGTTTTTTCTATAGAGAGCATCAACTTTGATCATGAAATGACTACTCCTTAGGTGTAGTACTATTCATTGTGTGGAATTTAGGTGTTTTGTACATTCATTATTTAGTAGGTAGCTAAAAACATATGTGTAGCAATCATCATTTGTGATGTCCCACACTGAGTACTATTGGCAAATGAAATAAGGATTGACCTTAGCCATGATTTTGCATAGTCCTTGAACTTGAACAATATTCATTGATTGTAGCTCTAGATAAAACTCTTAGATTAAGGTCATTCAATTACCATACCTCTCTCCTAATTCATTCTGCATTAACATGGCCTTTGTGGCCAGATCAAGTACCACAATAAATATTTTGCTGTAAATAATGTAATATCTAAACTTTTTAATAGCCTTGATGAAAGTAAAGGCTTGTTTATCAATCATGGATTATCCAAGTTCAACATTTATAAGTGGGATGATCATGAAGGATATTGGCCTTTCATCACTTGCCTCTTTCTTTTGTGTCAACATAACAACACTTGAATGCTCTAAAGTAAATGAATATAAATAAAAGGTAGAAGGGCTCTATGTAATCTATACTAATGAGTACTAGTGTGTTTACAAGGGAAACTTTGATTTGGTCAAAATCTATTTGCACTTTGATATTCCAATTCATTTTAGCATCCTTATTCAACATGCTATTTAATAGCCTAATTATCTCAACAAATCCTGAGATAAACTTCTTTATGAAGTTGATTTTTTTGAAGAAGTTCTTCAGCTCTTTCTTAGTGATAGGCTATGGGATTTTCAAGAATTCCTCCACTCTATTTAGGTCTATATAAAAAGAAATCCCATGGTCTCTACATCTCTGTAGTACCTTTCTTAGTTCCTTTACGTGATCTACTCTTATTTTGGAGAAGATTGTCAGATCATCCATGTACACAACTATGCATTTACCCATGAGGTTTTTGAATTTAATGTCCATTTACATTTAAAATGTTATACCTGTGTTGATCAATCCAAAAGGAATTCTCCTATATGAGAAGGTGCCCCACTTGGTAGTGAAATTTGTCTTTACTCTGTCTTCATAATTGACTACCACTTGATTTTAGCTTGAATACCCATCAAGGAATGACATCATTTAGGAACCATTAATTATTTGTATCACTTTATCTAATGAAGGCAAGGGGTAGTTATATTTTTTAGAAGATTTGTTTAAATTTTAAAAATCAACACACAATTTGATTTCTGCACTCTTTTTCCTCACCAACACTAGGTTTATAACCGACGTAAAGTGTTTTATCAAGAATTTGATCATTTCTATATGTATTTTCTAGAATTATTTGAAAATTAGGGGCTCTAGCATTGGATTGACATGCCTTTGTTTCAGCATAAAGGGTTTGACTCCAGGATTAATGGGGATAACATGTGTTAAGATAAAGGTGTTGAATATCTTGAGATCTTCATAGCTCCATAGATCATGTCTTGGAAATCCTTGAGAGTTTGTGAAAAATCATGATTCTTTTTTGAGGTGTAGGTGGTTCCTAAAAGAACACTCTTAACATTACTTGCATTACCCAAGTTGCACTATTCATGTTGCATACTTTTGATAGTGACAAGCATATATTTATCCTTCTAATAGTCCATTTATAGTAGCCTCTCTATTGAGACCATTCCATTAGGTATACTATTTATCTTAAAATTCATAGTCCCATATTCATCCAATTCAAAGTCTTCTTGACCATGTTCATCAATTATTTGATCTATAAATACTTAAGTGTTGTGTTGAATTCTAGTATGTTTTGGTCATCATTGAAAACTTGGAAATTGTTAATATTATCTAGAAATAATAGAGTAGAGACTATATCTACTGAGCATTTTATCATTATCAAATGAGAAAATTTCTCTAAAGTACTCATAGCGATGGCCAATGCATCGACTATATAATTATTTTACCTAGGCAAAGTTTGGATACCAAAAGCATCAAAATATTCGATAAGGTTCTAGACTTTGTTGTGATATATAGAAATGCATTTATTATTACATGAGTACTAGTTCCTCACTTGTTTGACCACTAATTTAGTATTTATAAGCACTTTGATATTCTTTACTTTCTTTCTGAGATTAAACATGAGTCCATCAAGGAATGACATCATTGACTACCACTTGGTAGTGAAAGTTGTCTTGGTAACCTTTGTTTAAATTTTATAAATCAACACATATTTGATACCTACTCTTTTTCCTCACCAACACTAGGTTTACAACCTATGTAGAGTGTTTTACTAGGAAGATAATCTTTGCTACAAGCAATTTTTGGACTTATTTGAAAGTCAGGGTCTCTAATAGTGGATTGGTTAGCATTTGTTTCTACCCAAAGGGATTGAATCTAGGATTAAGGGGTATAAAATGTGTTAAGATAGAGGTGTTGAAGATCTTGAGATATTCATAGCTCCATGTGATCACATCTCTAGAATCCTTGAGAGTTTGTGCAAAATCATGCTTCTCTTCTGGGGTGTAGGTGGTTCCTAAAAGCACACTCTTCACATTACTTGCATTACGCATGTTGCACTACTCATGTTTCATACCTTTGACAAGGCCAAACCCATATTTATCCTTTTGATAGTCCATATCAAATAGTATCTCTAGTGAGACCATTCCCTTAGGTATATTATTTGTCTTAAAATTCATAGTCCCATATTCATCCAATTTCAAGTCTTCTCGACCATCTTCATCATCTATTTGATCTCCAAATACTTTAGTGTTGGTGATGAATTCTAGTATGTGTTGGTCATAATTGAAAACTTGTAAATTGTTAATATTTTTTGGAATTGAAGGAGTAGAGACTAGCTTTACCAAGCATTTTATCATTTTTGAATGGGAAATTAGCTCTAAAGTACTTGTAGTTTTGGCTAATGGCATTGGATATATAATTTTTTTTCTTGGGAAAAGTTTGGATACCAAAAACATCAAAATATTTGATCAGGTTCTAGACTCTATTATGATATCTAGACATGCATTTGTCATGACATGAGTATTGGTTCCTCACTTTCCTAACTACTATTTTAGTATTGTCAAACACTTTGATATTATTTTATTTCTTGTTGAGGGTGAACATGAGTCCATGAACAAATGATTCATACTTGACGATATTATTTATATAAGAAAACTGTATGTGGTAGGTGGCCAAATAAGATTATCTTCTTGGTTTGATAAAATTAACTCTAGTGCCACATCCACTTTTAGACTTGGAACCATAAAATTTAAACATAAAAAAGTCTAATTTTACTATGCTAGAGTATTTTAGTGGTCTTTGCAAGGGAAATGTTGCTACAATGTTCACCTCTTGGTATACTTGATCATTTCTGGTTGTGCAATAGCTCTACCTTTAAGTTGGACTTTTAATGCAAGGAGAAGGTCTATGGGTATCAAAATTTACTTTAATTTTTTTGGAAGAATCTAAGATGTACCCTTCATGCCCACTAGGACTGGTCAACTTCATGTTTTCATCTTTTAATGAACAAATGCTAAGTTTCTTTGTAGGACATGATAATGGAGACTGTGGGTAATTTTCCCATGGTAAGGGTAAGGATAAATCTATATATTATGGTCATTCCAACTCGTGAAGATATTTAAAGTTATTCAATTATACTCAAATTGTTAGGCTCTAGATTTTCATATGCCAGAGCTACATTTGGGAATAACACTAGCTCAAGAGCTTCATAGAAATACTCTTCATTCAACAGTTCTAATTCTTCCATTTTTGGACTTTAGTGTACATCAAACATGTTAATCGAGAAGGTGATATGAGGACTTCCATATTATTTCAAAAAATACACTCTTATTTTAAACTCCTCACAAAAGATCTTATTTATTTTATTATACTTATTGTAGACATAGATTGCACCCTAGCTGAGAAAAGGATTGTTCAGGCACTTTACTCAAATCTAGTCTAACATGGGAATAACCTTAGGCTATGGGTCACCTATGGTGGGGTTAGACCTCTAGGATTTTCAATGAGGATAGATCCTCTGATGCATCATTTAGCTCATTTCCACTAAAACCTATTGAGTGTTGGAAAAAGGGAGAGAAAGATAACTGAAAGGGAAATCTAAGCTAATGTTGGTGATGCACCTAAAATGATTGTTCAATCTTACTTAAGCTTCTAAGACACTAATGAGATATAAAAAATGGTTGATCTAAAATTACAAGTGTTTTTTATGCATCATTATTTCATGTAAAGGTCCACCAAGGGATCAAAACTTGAGGGAAGTGATGGAGAGGCTTGATTCAAGGCACTGACCAATTAATGTATCCACATGCTAGTTTCAATCAAATGACATTAAACACTAAACATGACCTGTATAACAAGATGAAATAATATCTAGGTGAGATTAATACTTGATAAGGGAGAGATTTCTACCACATATGCAAATCAAATTGACATGACAACACTATACTATAACAATGAAATCTGAAATAGTCTTCAATTCATCTCAAGAGGTTATAAAGCTCAATCTTGGCAGAGTGTAGTCATGCCCAAGAGAGGGATCAATTTTAAGGCTTATGAGCTTGTATATATAGCAGAATAGGAATGAGAGAGATGGGGAACATGCATAAGAGCATGGAGAAGGAGTCACTAATGATCAAGAAATGTGGTGGTAGTTCATTAGTTATTTCTTGTACGCATGATTTCTTCCAATTAGGACTAATCCTTTATCAAATAGCTAACCGTTGTTTGATCCAATGGTCTTCAAGTTATTCTCATTGGTTGAGAGATCCACTAGAAGACAAGAATAAATTTTTCATGATGAGTCATGATTATTTCAAGGAGAAAATATCTCCAAAGGCTCTAATGAACATTGAATGCTCTAACTACTTCTCCAATCCCTCAATCTACCCCGTGAACTTCACCACACCTTCCACTTGGCTTCATTATGAGGACAAGGTCCTCATACCCTTGGGCCTGATAAAACCATGATCAAGTTTGCTTGGGTGGCTAAAGGTAACTACCTGTCAAAGATATGATCTTGTAAAAAATGAGACACCTTTCCATAATTACATAACTACCCCCCTTCGTTTTAAATATTTTATCATATGTCTATTATAGCTTTGAAAACCAATCTTATTTATTGGTTTTCCTATAGCTTATTATATCAAATAAGATCCACTAGATGCTTGGTCTTATTACAATAGTTGGTTGCCACCTTTTACTATGTAATAGGTCTAAAAGACCTAATTTGCCTTTACTTTCAGACTTGAACCTAGGTCTAACTATAGATTGAAAACCAATCTTATTTATTAGTTTTCCTATAGCTTTAATATATAGATGCAAAGCCTACTCAATGCCTGGTCTTTTTTTTTGACACTCAGTCACCAACCTTTAGTCTGCACTAGGCCTTTTATGGACCTATTTTACCTCTATAGAGATTCAATGGTGATACCTGATCCTACAATATCTTGTTTTGGTTTAAACTAGGTCATGCTCGAACTCGACTCCTTTGTATTTACTTTACCCAGGTCAAAAACCACTTCTTTGATTCCAAATAGAAAAGCTCTTGGGTTGACTTTGCTTATTGGCTACTGATATTGACTTGGCCTATTGACTTTTAAATTTTTTTACACCATTATATCCTGACAGTATGATTGAATGTGTGCCCTTGGATCTGGTTCCATTTAAACTTAAATAACTAATTTATGAGGCCTAAATTTGATGCTCACATGGCTATCTTTGACATTCACATGACCATCTATGATGTCCATGTGATTGTCATAATTTAAACCCGAATAGTTATTTTGTGTCTTAAATTTGACATCTTTGAGTCCATCATTGATATTCAAGAGCCCATCATTGACATCTGCAAGACCGTCATAATTTATACTATTGGGAATAGTTTTCACATTAGGTGAAATTAGGTATTTTTGGAAAGGTAAAAACTAAAAAGTAATAGATTGATTTACCGAGAGGTAAATATTAGTTACTAGATTGTTATAATTGTATGGTTAATATGGTAAATTTGTATAGGTTTGAATATTATGTTGTTAGATATATTGTTATATGTTATAGCAATATATCATATTTAGGTTTTCTTAGTTATAGGATTCATGTGAGAAAATATTAGAGATATTTTGGGTGAGAAATTAGTGGAGAAATTAGAGGATGATATTCTTATATATTTGTATTTTTCCCAGAATGTATTATTTAGATTATTAGAGTGTGAAGATTAATCAGAGTATGCAGAATATATTTTGTTGAAGAATTTCTTTGTGTGTATGTCTTGATTATTTATTGAATAATCTAATCTAATTGTCAACAGTGGTATCATAGTAGGGGATCTATTTATTTAATGAAGCTATGAAAATTTTACAGGCAGATCTATTTTAATTTATGGTGGCTCATATATGGAGTTTTTTTGATATCCTGAGAGTGCATGGCTAATAAATGTCTTGGCTTAATCTTTAGCATAAATTCTTGTGTTCAATAGTACAACCCATTGTCAAAAACATTTGTCTGCAAATTTCTCTTGTACATCTTTCTACTATGCATGAAAAGTGTTTAACACAGTCAGTTTTGCTATCTTATTGTCCATCTTTAGTGGCACCTATATTTTTTAATTATCCAATGATGGTATTCACCTGTATGGAGCTATTTCATATTGTATGAAATTGATAAGTCAATTCATGATTTTTTGATCATTTAAGATGTCATACATAGTTTACAAATGTAAGACAAATCAAGACTACATTAAATCATAAAATTTAGACAATAGAATAATAGTAGTGGTTTGACACTAATCCATCTGCGCAATCCTATTTGGAAGACTTGGTGACTTCAACAATTGAATGCATATGATTGTGTGGTGCCTTGATCTCAATTTTACTTGTGATGAATGACATTTGATTCAACATTGGCTTTATATAACAATGTAGATCTGGAGGAGAGTGTCTTAACTAAAGTAGTAGATCTAGTTTAGTTTTATAGGGTTCTCTATCTGTATTCTCTTATGCTAGATCATCTCAATGTACCTACATTAGCTCGAAACATATCTTTAAGTTTCCACCCACTCTCTTCTTTTACTCAATGTTTGTATCTTGGTTATGTTTTAGGTATTTTGTCCATTTGTTATGTCATAGTCAATATCATTTTTTAAGTCTTGGATTTTTATATTGGTCTTTAAGTTAAAATCTGTAAAGGATTAGCTTGTTATTACATCAAGTTTATAAGTCTAGGTTAATAATTATTTTTTTAATTCTAGTATGGTCCACTAAAACTTACATTGAAGTTGTATTAAGTTGTTAGAAAAGTTTTAGTATTCTTTATGTCCATTAAGATTTTTTTTATGATTAGTGTCACACATTGAAAAAAAAACATTTATTTTTATTTTTTTGGTATAAGGTGTCATTTGGAAAAATCCATAAAGTCAAAAATGTAATGATGTGTCAAATAGTTAGGTCATTTCCAAAAATGTCAAAAGTCTAGAATCGAGTCATTTGTAAAGTCATATAAAGTCATCATGGTCAAAAATTGTAAAAATAAATTTTTTGCCTTACAAATGCATTTTTACTTGTACACAATGTCTACATTGTAGGGGGGATTTCCCTAAAAAAAATCATAAATTAGAGCTTCATAGACACATAGAATGAGTAAGTAGACTCATGAACTGGAGGCTAGAGGCTACATAGAGGAAGGAGGTCTTTCAATGACCTCTCATCAGTTGCCAATGATGGGGCTGCACTAATAATGTGGTGACTTAGTATGGAATGATATGTTTAGTTTTTTAGTGTGGTAGTTACATTTCTATTTTAGCATGTATGACAAATAAATAGTTGTACCTATTCCCTTGTGAATATATTCCTATGTAACTCTATTGTATATTTACATTAGAGAATGTAGATCTAAAAAAACATTGTAGCAATCATGATGAAAGGTTAGTGGTAAACCTATTAAAACCATGTTGTAAGGTTAGTGGTGAACTTGAGAAAACCATTCTGTAAGGTTAATGGTGAACTTAATAAAACTACTTTGTAAGGTTATTGGTGAACCTAAGAAAATCATTTTAGAAGGTTATTGGTGAACCTGGAAAACCAATTATAGATGAGAGATGTGTGATGGCAAATGTAAGTAGAGAAGATCATGAGCAAATAGAGGTGGAACATGCTACAATAAAAAAATAGAGATATATTACACCATGTAAAAACTATGGAGGGGGGAATGCTGGAAATAGTTTTCACATTAGGTGAAATTAGGTATTTATGAGAAGGTAAAAAGTAAATAGTGATAGATTGATTTATTGAGAAGTAAATATTAGTTAATATATTGTTATAACTGTATGGTTAATATGATAAATTTATATAGGTTAGAATATTATGTTGTTAGATGTATTGTTATATGTTATAACAATATATCATATTTAGGTTTGCTTAGCTATAGGATTCATGTGAGAAAATATTAGAGAGATTTTGGGTGAGAAATCAATGGAGAAATTATAGGATGCTATTCCTATATATTTGTATTATTCCTAGAATGTATCATTCAGATTATTAGAGTGTGAAGATTAATTAGAGTATACAAAATATATTTTATTGAAGAATTTCTCTGTGTATGGCTTGATTATTTATTGCATAATTTGCTCTAATTGTCAACATATACCCCAGTTATTTAATTATCAAGATTTGTTTTGATGTCTGTGTGCCCATCATTGACATCCACATGACCATTAATGACACTTGCATGACCGTCACACTTTGAACACCAAACAGTTAATTATTAAGCTTAAACTTGACGTTCACGTGCATGTCCTATTCTGCAAGTTAATATTTGAAGGCTTAGATCTTGAGATAGAAATATCATCAAGATGTGAAGTTTGTAGAGTAATATCTTGGCACCAATAACATTGATTCCATGTAATCCTTCAACCTTGATAGGATTTTTGAGCATACTTATAAAATACATAAGTAAGCTAACTCGTCTATTTATGTATGATGTCTTGGTGATGGTCTAGCTCTTCATAACTTGTGTAAATCATATTTTGATCCTTCAAAGCTCTGAAACTTTGATCATCTATTCAATCTAAGAAAAATATTTGTATGTGGGCCAAAATTGGCCAACATTTTTGGTAACTTGCAGGGAAACATGCCTATTATGCTTGAGAACCAAAACCATGTTGCCTAGTCTAGTCTATTTTGCATGGAGTCTCTTCTCTTGCTTAGAAAATTGACTTGAGGCTAAATATTGGCTACCAACCTCTAGATAACCCCTCTAAAAAAAATAGGGACAAAAAGGAAGAAAACAACACAAATTGCCTAAGGCATTTATTTAAGGGAAACACATAATAGAACAGAAACTAATCTAACAAAGCAAGGACTAGTAACCTACTGTGCTAGGGTAACACTTGGAGAAATTAAACAAACAACTAATTATGTATGAATAATCTAACTATCTAAGACAAAGCATGATCCACCTAGGTCAAAAGGAAAATTTATAAACTCACTTAGTCCAAGAGATGGTACAAGTTGCAAAGGAAGATGTTTATTAAACATGACCTTTGATGAATCTATCTTCCTACCTACCAAATCCCTTAGCATATCTTAGTGTGAGTCATCAACAATAAACTAGTCACTAACAAGATAAAATAGTCTTGTTCTTCAAGATCCTTCTCATAAAACTTATTAGCTACAATCTTTGCAAGTGAGACCTTATCTAAACATTGTACTTGAGTCCTTTTGGCTCCTTAAGTGACCTTGTTCTCCTTAATATTAGTTACAAAGTCATCAATCTCTTCAAAGAGTTTTAAATTTCCAATGCCATATGCATCATGGCCTTTAATGAGTGCCTCTAGATCAAAATGCTCATAAACATGTTCTCTAATGGGCAACATATCTTTGCAAAGTCCCTCAAACCTTTACATAGATTCAATGCATAACTACCATTCATATTTTTGTAACTCACTTTAATTAATATAAATAGGATAAATTTGAAGGGTATCTTGAACCTTTTCAATAAGAGGTATCTCAAACTCATCCATGACTTCTATTTGTACCAATCCCTCATGGGGTTCTCTTATATCAAGACCAAACTTCTTATTTTGCTTTGGCATCCCTAGAGTAGCACTACCTTCTTGAAGCTCCAAAACATTAATGGAATCCTTAGATGAAGATTAAACCTATTTTACTATCTCATCTTCCAAGTCTTCCATCTTAAGTTCTTCAATCTCACTCATGAAATCATGGTACAACTATTTCCAATGGTCTTCTTCTTCAGGAATGTTCTCTACCTTAGCAATGGTTTTGTGTGAGTTGTCTTCATGGATACCTTCCAAAGAAAGACAATCTTGTATTTGATCTATATTAGCTATCCCAAGATCTTGAGAAAAATCTTGATTTTGGGCAAATGATATGTGATTAAGAGGTTTTTAAAAAATAACCTCTTGATACACATTTGAGACTTCTTGTTGGATCTCATCTCTAACTTGCACTTACTCCTTCAACTCATCTTCTCTGGCCCTATGAAAAATTTAAATATGATCTCTATTTCCAAGTCGTATTCTAATAATTATTTCCTCTTCTTGATCATTGAAGTCACCATTATATTCTATTTCCTTAGTTGCATCTTCTTGATTTGCCTCACAAAGGAGAGGCTCTTTCTCAAAGAGTGGCATAATAGACCCTTGAAAATATTCAACAAGATGAGAGAGGGAAAAAGAAGTTACCATAGGTACCTAATTTTGATCATGGAGCTACTATTCTTTGATCACCTTCATCTCCTCTCTCTATTGCTTTGCTTCTTGAATGGTTCTCTATGAAGGAAAGGATATGGGATTTTGAGGGGAAAGGAGTAGAGACTAAATGGTCTCTTGTTTGACTTCCATAATCACCACTTCCTCCTTCTTCTGTATAATAATTTGGATAGATCTAAAAGAGGGAAAGGACTTAGATTCTTGAGGAGGGAGGGGTGGGTATTGAGTGACTTTAGGTTTTCTTGACTGCATGACTTGACTCTAAGATGGAAACTTAGGTTTATGATCCTCTAGCACAGTGTGCATTATGGATTGAGGGTTGAAAGTAGGTAAATGAAATTGAGGTGGTGTTACCTTTGTAGATACCAATGTCTGGTACAAACATTTTTATGTAGCCTAAATTTTCTTAGCAAGGGAGGCCTCAAAATCAGACCTTGATTGCTCATGGTGGATAACTCTTTCAAGCCAAACCTGCCTTTCCTCCTGGACTCTCCCTTGGATAGATTTCCATGAGGGAAAGGTTGAGAGGAGTTAGGGGTAACTATGATGGATTTGAAACTCATTTGGTGGGGGCTTATGGGTGGTGATGGGAAGCTCAACATGAGGTTGACATGGAGTGAATGAGGGAAGGTAGGATGGGTGATTGGATGTTTGGTGTTCTTTATGGGCTATCAACTTCTCTCAATCTTAGAGATGAGTCCATCTATGTCAAGCATGTCACCATTATTTATAGGATAAGCTCTCCTAATGAAAGACATCCACTCCTCTTTTTATTTATGCACTACAATATTAACACCTTTAATGATAGTCTTGACCCCATGGTATGACTTAATGCATGCCCTTGGATTTGGCTCCATTTGAACTCAAATGGCTAATTTACAAGCCCAAATTTGATTATCATGTAGCCATATTTGATGTTCACATGATTATCTTTGACGTTCACATGATCATCATAATTTAAACCCCAATGTTTATTTATGATGTCTTAAATTTGACATCTGTAAGCCCATCATTGATGTCTGTGAGCCCATCATTGACATCTATAAGCTAGTCATAATTAAAACCCCATTAATTTAATTTTTGAGCTTTATTTGATGTCTACATGCCTATCATTGACATCCACATGAATTTCAATGATGTATGCATGACCATCATACTTTAAATACCAAATGATTAATTGTTGAGCTTAAACATGACGTTCACATGCACGTCCCATTCTACAAGTTAATCTTTGAATGCTTAGATCTTGAGATATAAATCTCATCAAGACATGAATTTTATAGAGTAAGATCTTGGCACTGAGAAAATTGATTCCATGTGATCCTTCAACCCTACAAGGCTTTCTAAGCATACTTATAAAATGTACAAGTAAGCTGACTTGTCCATTTCTACATGACATCCTAGTGCTGGTCTGGCTCTTCACAACTTATGTAAGTCATCTTTTGATCCTTTAAAGCTCTATAACTCTACTCATTTATTCAATCCAAGAAAAGTCTTGGTATGTGGGCTAAAATTATCCAACATTACTTAGTGATCATATGATCCATTTTAGGCTCTCGCTCTATTCTAATTTTGTTGGGCAAACCACACCATGGTAACCACATGTGGCTGATATCAATTGCCATGTAACTATTGATAATTTCGACCTCACAGGTCAAATTATCACCCTTACCACTTAAATTTTTTATTATCAATACTTGGTGTACTTTTTTAGGCATGAAAAGATCTAATGGATATATTTTACAACAATTTCATCAAGCTTTTTAAGTGATTCTAGTAGTTTTAGTGTCAAAAGGCATATTTTGAGGCAATTTGTATAGTTATTCAATGAAAATCTTAGTTTCAATAATATTAAAGACCTAATTTATCCATGACAAGGTCAAATAAAATAGTTAGAAGAGGTTTTAGGTCTCATAATGAAGAAAACTGAATTATCTCTCATGTTGACCTCCTTGGTAGCTCTAGAAGGGCCATTGATTTTTGCTTAGTACAGGTAGGAGAGAGAGTCAATTAAAAATACATTGGGAAATGATAAGGACCCTAATTAACTTAATTTTTTTGGCATTATTTTTCATATTCATTCCCCCATTTTTATGAACAATCGTTAAGAGTAACAGAGGGTCTAAATGGCCTATTCATCAAGATAGGGTCCAGATTTTCCTCTGTTTCTTCACTTCAGGATTCGATGGGGAATAATGGTTATAGTGAGTTTATCTCAAGATAAAATATGAACTATTTCATGTGGATTCATTAGGTAAGTCCTTCTAGGAAGATACATATGTCACAAAATCAATTTCCTATAGTATCCTTGTGAATGGTCTGTTTGATTAGTTTTGGAGCATGATTTGAGTTATCAAGAAAATGTCTTCATATTCAGGGTTCTCAAGTCAATATATGAGTAATTTCACACCTCAGTCATCCAATCAAAGTTTCATAGGTATCCACCTTGATTGAAATCTCCTTTTATAGGGTTTTTGGGTGAGTTAGTCTCTTCAACAAGCTACAATATAGTTAATGAACTTAATGTCAGTGGTAAAGGGATTATGAATTAATGAAGGAGATGTGGAATATCATGAGATAACACCAAGTATTATCTAAGGTTAAATATTTCTAGAGACACTCTTGAGATCAAAAGTCTATTTGAAGCCTAGAATGCCTAACTAACACTAAATGACTATATGTGATCGAGTTACCATTTTGAGAGACCTTCAAGGGACTTGGTGTCTTCATAAACATGTTTATGAGGTGTTTGATTAACCTTTAAGGTGGTCTAATATTATTGAATAATATTATATTTCTTACATGAGCTCAAAGGTATATCAAACCATGAAGAAAACCTCCCTTAGCACTCAGTTTAGTAGAGTTTAAGGTAAGTTAGCATTGTTTAAGGTAATATGTTATTTCTTGTTCCCATGCTATTCTAACTATATTATGGTAAAGTTGATGCTTATTAAAGTTAAGTGTGGATTTTTTAAGGTCAATAAAGGTATTTGAGTCACTTTTGTCTCTTGGAACTAACATCCCACCTCTCTTCAGTCCATACATAGGGAGAAATCACCACCTACAATAGTTAAGGATAATAGGGCTATTTTAGGAGAGTATCATGTTGGATTATAAAGATAAGTGATATTATTTAATAATTATAAAGAGATTAGATATTATCATATTATAAGGGACATATAGTGATCTTAGGGTAGGTGGAGTGTCTTCGTATAGGTCTAAAAGGACAAAATAGCCATCTATAGCCATATGTTTTAGAATAGTTAGATAACCTTCTATGTAAGATAAGCTTTTTGAATATCTATGAGAATATGAAATTATATGTTAGATGGATATGATAGAGTGTTCTAAATTGAGATTGAAAATAAGGGAGGTTATCAAGTTAAGGAAGTCAAAGGGACTTTTTCATATAGTCCGTACAAGTATAATGATGACCTACAACTAATGTTTATCTACAATCATCTTGGGAGCCTAACTAAGCTTGAAGTACTCAGACTGAATGAACATAGTGGTAAATCTCATCAAAATTTACAATCATTCCTTAAAGTTTGTTAGGAGTTTTATATAACATCTTCAAATTTCTTCAAGGAAAAAAATCCTCTTAAAGAGCATACATAGGTAACATATACAGTCAATCCTAAATGAACCTACAATCATCCTCTTTTGGCTCAAATAGTAAAATAAAGGTGAGGTTGTATCCTAATGGAGTGGATAAGTCTATGAATTCTTGATGAAGGATATCAAATATTAAAATATTATGATGAATACTTCCTAAAAAACCACTTACAATAGGGTCTGAGTAGGCTTAGACAGTCAGGCTTAAGAAGTGAGGTAAGGTAAGTAAAGTGATAAGAGCCTAGACACTTATAAATTATACATATTATATGTAGATAAAGAAACAATTATCAAGTGGTCAATTACATCTCAAGGTTCAATGAATCTATATTGGGAAGCTCACCTCTCTCTCAGTCCAAACATCACCTACAACCAGCTTGTAGAGACTCAATAAGAATTCTATGGACAATGGGTGCCAAGATTATAAAGGTAAGGTTGAGGGTTTGTTGAAAATATAATTCATTAAAGTTGATGAATTTAACATAATATAAAAGAGGATTTTGGAAAAAAACCTCTAAAATTTATTATACAATACAATCACCTATAGTCAAACAAGGTATAAACCTAGTCAGTTTACCATTGAAAATAGTCTAAGGAGGTATGAGTAGAGAGGGGAGGTTGAAGGAGCTTAAATTATTTAAACAAGGTATTGAAGAGGTATTAAACATGTCACAAACCTATTTAAGGGTATATTTCACCTAATGTTCTCTATTTCTCTACCTCAAACCATGAAACCTAGTGTAGTCATCTACAACTAGTATATGCTTGCAAGTAGTCAAGGAAAAGATTCAATGTTGTAGACAAGGAATCAAATATGAGATGTTGGTGATAGAGTGTTATAAATTAGGTTCAAATATCATTGAGAGATATTATAGAGTGGAATCTATTTCCATTGAGGGAAGTGCCTATAAGGATTCCATACACAGTCAACAAACACAATCTTTAAGAACCCTGTAGGCCATTTAGAAACCCTCAGTTGTGAAGATTGTCTTTCCCATTGAAAGGAGTAAGTATTATAGTGAGAGGAATGAGTGATGATGATATTATGAATACCTTACTAAGTTTTCACCATGAAATTGGAGAATAAGCTCTTTTCATGGACCTCTAGGGTCAATAATGCTTGTTTGCATACAAACCCTCAATGGTGAAACTTAGTGTCTTGGACCTGTTTGAGAGGTAAATGCCTATAGAGAATCATCATGGATAACTTTCATAGATCATTTAAGACATTTCTCAGAGTTATGTCTGATGGGAAGGTAAGTTTTGAGGTCTTAAGCCCAAGATGACCTTCATCACCTTAACATACACAGGCCTATAGCCAGTCATGGGAGAATTTAAAGCTTTGAAAGTTATATGGGAATTTTTGGGTTCTTTTAGTTATTTCTATGTCGATGCTAAAGCTTCTTCCCAATAGGCTAGTGCAATGGCCCTATCACGTGAGAGATGAGTCTCACATGCTCACCTAAAGCATGCAATGAAAGACCCGTTCCCAAAGGCTTTGAAGCACAATGTGTGTTTACTCATATTTCATAATCACAAGTTTTAAAAGGCCTTTCAATACCACAAATATAACACTATTATCCTTAATGTTATAGATTTGATTATCACAAAAACTAAGATCACCATTACTAACTAGTGATAAAAGAAAAAGAGACCCATGACTTGGAAGTAAAACACATTCATCATTCAATACTTAGAACATTTTATCATCCATAACAGAATATGGCAAACACTAAATTATTATTAATAGCTTACTAAATTACAAGACAAATTTTTCTATCTCTATTTACCTAAAAGACCATCATGTACATGTTTACAACAGGGTTTTTATACTTATTTTGCCTTGACCAAGTGTCACAATTCTAACTATCATGAACATATGGCAAATAGACTCCCAATAAGCTAAGATGCATGGCTCTTACAACCAATTTTTATTATAGAATTAGGTCTCTATGCCCTTAGATACTTGATCTATGCTATATTTTGGTGTCCAAGTGTTTCATTCCTCATGGGCTAGTATAGGACCTCCGATCGATGGGTCAAAGTGTCATACTTTAGTTGCTCTTATAACTGCTCTCATGTCCCTCATGCTCCACTTCCCACATGATCCCATAGCCTTTTGATTCTTGTTCTGAGTCCTCTATTTTTAGGTCCCTCATGACACATCCTCTCTTGACTGGGTCCCCTTGTGCTGGGTCTCATATGCCATTATCCTTCCATGCCTAGAAAGTTCCACACCATGATACTCCTGTGATTTATAGCTATACACCATGGTCCTCTTGTGTCATGCTAGAATTGCATCAAAATGGATAATGGTCTCTCTACACTATGTACCAAAAATGGAATAATACTTATTAAAAATTTAAGTGTCAACATCACCCCACACTAAACCCTTAGTCCATCTTGAACTAAGTTGCACTAGCATCCTCCAAAAATTTTGGCCCCTTTTACTTGAGTTCTTTCTTCAGCCTATCCCAGTAGGATAATGCATCAAGGACTTTGGTAGTTATTAATCCAATGGCCTCCTTTGATTCTTTTAGGTCCTTGAGCTAAGTCAGAGTCTTAATCTTTTTCACCTATTCATCTAGGGCTATGCTGGCTTCCTTCTAGATGTATTCTAACTCGAAGACCTCCTTGTCAACCTATCCTTAGAGTTTGGAAAAACTTGTGTTTATTTGTTGATGATGGTTATTAATGGTGTCTTCCATCATTTCAATGTCATGAATATATTTCACATGCTTGGCATAATATTTTATTAAAAGGGTATCATTAGTTGTTTACTACCTCAGGACCTCCTCATCTTAGAGCCGGGCCTTTACTATTTTATTCAGGCATGATAAGTGTGAAAAAATGCCATCTAAAATTGGGATAACCTCCCTGACTCTCTCCAAAGTGATCTTACAAATGTTTTCCACCATAGTGAATTATTCAGTTATTTCTTTGGCCTCATTTTTGGGCATGGGGTACTCCTTATTTTTCTTGAGAAATAACTCAACCAATGTTTCCAACTTTTTGATGGCATTGCCATCTAATGGCACACCATCCAACAGGGATGGATCCTCATTCAAAATTATTTTACGAAGGTTAAAAATCATTACCTTAGCCTTTATGGCCTCTTGGTTTTGTTTCTTTAAGGAGGCCACTTTATTAGCTAGCGCTTGCTTTTCTACATATGCTTTATTATACATCTCTACAACCCTATCATGTTTTATTTCTACCATGCATGTGTCCAAATTTGAAAAAATGTTCTAGCACATCATTTCTATGGCCAACTTCAAAAATGTGACACTTGTCATTATTGGAGAGAGCTTCTGTGGATCAATCTTCATGAGGTCTGACAGACCTAGAACATATAGGCTAGAAAAAATGCAATCTAAAGGAATGTCAAAGTGGGGCTATTTTTTATACATTTCCAAAAGGAAGGACACCTACTTCTTTATTTCATGGTCATGTCCTTAGGGTGTAAGTGCTTCTAAAGATAGAGGTCCTTATCTTATAGGCCAAACGGGTAACATTCACTCATAGTGGATATCCCTTTTTGTTCCTGTTCCCCTTCAGTTGGTCCCTTCCCCCTTTTTGGGTCTCACTCAAGTTCACCTTATTGATGGATTTATAAGGCCATCAAATTTTTTCGCATTCCATAAATATAAATTTGATCATCAATTAGGGCCTCTTACACTGGGGATGGAGTCTTATCTAAGTCTAATCCTGAATTTTGAATCTGCTCCTAAGAGGGGTCCCTTGGGGGTGCTTGACTTGAAGGTTGTTATGGCATTGATCCAATGGTAGTATTTGGTGATGGTGGAGGTGAAGGTGGTCATCAAGGTAAAGGTGGGGGAGTTGGATGAAGGGATGAAGGGTTTGGGGTAGGAGAGTGGGAAGGAATGGAATGAGAAGGTGAAAATGAAGTTGATGGTCATGAATTTCAAGATGGAGATTGATAATATAGTGAAGGTGAAGGATGAGGTAGAGAAGGTGAAGGGTGAGGTAGACTTGGCATGAAAGAGTGAGAAGTAGTGGGTCTAGAGTGCTATTCCTCTACCATCCTTTATCATTTCTAAGGTGCTTATTTCTGACTTATACTTACACTTAGATATAGCTACTTCTTTCATACTTGTGGTGCCTGGGGAAGCCTCTCCTTAGGGTCTCCATATTGAGGGTACTAGCAGGGTGTAACATATAAAATAATTTATGGACTTGCTCTCCAATTAGGATATTATTAACCTTGATGTCTATTAAGTCTATTTGCCCTCTCTCTAAAAAGGTCTTTTTACATAGATACATAAACATTTTATGGAGGGTGTGGTACTCTACATCAATCCATTCTTCCTGTAGACTAATTGGCTATGCATCATAAATCTGATTGATAGAATCAATGAAGTAGCATGCAAAAAAGGCATATGGTAGTTTTAGCCATGCTAAAAAACTCTCCTGAAGGGTTCATACAAATGTTCACCAGGGAGTAGTGCTACTTTATAGTGAATTTTACTTGATATATGGTCAGGGGGAAAATCCATAAGAATGCACCATTCATTCCCAAAGGTTGTCTTCATCCTATTAAACCAGTATCTCATCTTCATCTTGTAAGATGGGTTAATGTGTTGGGGGCAAGTGAAGGCTTTAAAGTGCTCAATGGGGGACCTGTGAGTGGGGGGGGTACACCCAATTCAATGAACTTGAGCTATAGTAAAGTACCTTGATCTCATCAAAAACCAATAATAAAATGATTGCTTCCTAAGGAAATCTATACTTAGGCATTTTGTGCACCTTCTCCACATCTTTAGCTATCTTCTATGAAAAATATAGTACCCAGTTATACTATGTGCCCTAAATAACTTGGTGAGAAATGTGTAGGTTAGCAATGTCCACCTCCTTCCATCTATCAGTCCCTCTAACCATGGTGGAAATGATTTGCACTATAACTCTGAGGGTAGGATCCTACAAGTTCTTTATATGGATTGCATTTCCTTGCTTTTGGTAATAAGCACAATGGTAGTCTTGTAAATTTCCTCCATATCTAGTAAGTCATCTAACACATTTACCATTGAGCACTAAAGTATAGTGACTTTAGTTATCCTCTCTATAGTGATCTTCATGTTGGTCCCCATGAAGAGGATGTAGTCCTATTGGATGCGTGAGTGGAGGAACTAAATTGCCTCAATAGGCTTGCCAAAGTATGACAACTCAAAAAGTTGAAAGAGGCCCACCTTATCAAGTTGGTTCTTAATTGATAAGTCATAGACGACTTGTATTCATGTGTTGGTGGTCTAGACTTGGTAATCATTCTACAGTTCTACTTCATTTCCCAACTGATGGTGGTTATAGTCAAAAATGGTGGTAGTTGACACTTTGGAGACCCATTTCTCCATGTGCAAGACCAACTCTAGGTATTGCATCTCCTTTATTAGTAAAGATAGGGGGGAGATGCTATGACATTTTGTGATGAAGAGGTTTACACCTACTTTCCTTTCTTCACCATCTTTTCTTCTTTCGTGATCTCTCTTGCTTCTCCTTCCAAATGTTCTTCCATAACTCATGCGCACTGCACTTGTCCTGATATTTCTTCTTGGTTTCTTGAAGCCTCTTTACTTATAGGAACCAAGCTCCTCCACTCATCTCTTCCTCCTCTGGTATAGTTGGAAGATTTTCAAGTCTTTTAGCCTTTTTCTTTAGCCACATTACCCTTTGTGGTGATCAAAGGTTAATCCATGACCATCCCATGTTTCCAAATGAAAACATGTTGATGGCCCAACTTCCTTCAGCTCTCAAGCTTCATGATTCAACAATGGCATAACCTACAATTTGAAACTTTAACAATCTCCACTCCTACACACCAATCCAAACTTAGCAACCTCTCCTTTTCACCTGGAAACAACCTTTGTTACTTTGCCAACTCTATAAATGCTCTACTTTAAAAGAAATTTGGTTTCATCAATCTCTAGTTATATGGTTCACCATTCACACTTAACACTCATATATTTAATCAAGGTAAACTTAAAAATGACTTCAACAAGTTTATTTATAGGCCCTTCAAGGGGGTTAACCTCTAATAATTCATTCCCTCCCCTTGTCACCTCTAGCCAAAAATACATATTTTTTTAAAAGCCTTCATACTTTGAATATTATATCTAGCATTTAGTGCCTTAACAAATTTGTCCCATCATTTCACTCACATCCTTCTCACCATAAATAACCTTATTACATTAATGTTCCATCCCTTTACACACATTTTTTGGAAGTGGATGACAACTATGTCCTACCTTTCCACTAAAGTGGAAGACAACTATCACCAAAATGGTAGGAACCTTTCAAAGTGCTTTCAAGGTGCATTTAATGACTCACATGCCCTTCATCAATTACATGCCATAGATGAATTTCATGCCTTATGGTTCTTGCACACCCTTATGTCTTATGTCTTTTATTCATATGCGTGATGCCTTATTCCACAATAAAAGGGTTTGTAGTCATCCACGAAATCAATCTAAGTATAATAACTCACAATTACATAAAAGAGTCATGTACCTCAAGGGAATTTTTTTATATTGAAAGCAGTAAATTCTAACCTAATGGCCTTAAGCCTTATTGATTACAAAAAAAAAGTTAACTAGAATCATAATATGGTGGAAGCTGACTCCCATTATAGTGCCCTAGGAGGAACTGACCATCCATTCATTTTAACTGACAAGATTTGGTAGGTTGAATTCTATGTATAATGAATGGGCCATCCTAATGAATCCAAAGCTTCTCAAGGTGGCACATGAACTTAGAGTCATATAACAAAAATTTGGTGTTTAGAGAAAGAAATTTTCTCTTTAGATGATGATTATGCCATGCTTTCTATTTGCATTTGTCAACATCTTGACTCTAATGGGCGAGGAATCAATCCTCATCTAGTTTCATCAAATCACCAAGCCAGGTTATCAAAGAGGATTCATCATCTAGGTTTCCCACATGTGCTATTTGATGAGATAAAACCAAGAAATCTACTATAATGACCACTTTTTTTCTATATACTAGGTTGAATGGTGTACTTTTGTTAAGGTGCTTGTATATAGTTTGGTATGCCCAAAATACTACAGATACTCTATCATCCTAATTAGTTTGATTAACATTGAATTTTTTTTGTCAAAGTGGTACCGAGGATCTTATTAAAGTCTTCAAATATTCCATTAGCTTGTGGGTGGTATGGTGTTGTCTTATGTTGTGCAATCATGAACTTAACCAACAAGATGCGAATCATCTCATTCAAGAAATGGGTGCCACAATCACTAGTGAAGCTTAAAGGGCATCCAAATCATGTTATTATATTCTCCCAGATGAATCACATGATAGTTTCTATAGTAAAATCCTTTGTTAGCACTGCTTCAACCCAATGTGTGAGGTAGTCAGTTGCTGTAATGATGTATCATGAGCTTGTTCATCATCTTGCTAGAGTGATAGGCCCCACAAAGTCAATAACCCATTTTTTGAATAGTTTTTTAGAAGGAATAGGGAACAAAACATAACATATTTTCTATTAGGTTTCCTTATGTGATAGTAGATATCATATTGTTGAACATATGCCTTTACAGCTTTGAATAAAGTCAACCACTAGATTCTAACGAGTAATACCTTACACATAGTAGCCTCTCTAGTATAATGTCTTCTGATAATACCTTCATGGACTTCTCATAGCACTTTAGGGTACTCATGTTGTATTACACAATGGTGAAGCACCTCATCATGATCCATTTTATAAATATATCCTACTATGAGATGATAAGGTGTGGCATAAACCACAAGTTGCTTTTTCTCTTGTGGAGTGAGGGAGTTAGGTGCATAATCAATGTTGAGAAATGATATAATATCCTCTAATTCTGTAGGTACTTGAGCAAATCAAAAGAGCTATATGTTAGGAAGATCATCTTCTATGAAATGTGAGGGTTTTCCATTTTCAATTTGAGATAAATTATCAAGTCCATAATTGGTCTTCTTGGACTTTACTGCTACAAAAAAATGAAATTCTTAGAAGAGAACAATCCAACGGTAAATCCTTCCATGCAGTATTAGCTTATTGATAAGATACTTCAATGCCTCATGGTTTGTATAGAATATAAATGGAGTGGCTAGAAGGTACTACCTAAACTTTTGTAGAGTGTACACCATAGACAAAGCTTCATGATTGATGGTGGTATAACTCCTTTTAGCCACTGTCAGCTTCCTACTTGCAAAATAAATTTAGTGATCTAAGTTTCCTTCACCTAGTTGTGCAAGTATCACACTAACTACCATTATAGATGCATCAAAATAGACATGAAAAGGCTTTGTCTAATTAGGGAATTACAAGATTAGAGTGGTAACTAACCTTTATTTGAGTGTTTCAAAATCTGCTTTACAAGAATTCATCCATATAAACTATTGATTGTGATTTAGAATCTCTTATAGGGGTGCTACAATCTTGGCATAACCCTGAAACTTTTTATAGTAGCCAATGTGTCATAGGAATGCATGTACCTTGCATTTATTCTTGGGCATTGGTAGATAGAGAATAACAAAGACCTTGGCTGTATCCACTAGGAGTCCTTCCTTACAAATGATATGCCCAAGAAGTACACCAAATGGTGTCATGAATAGGCACTTATTCAAATTTAGGGAAATTTACAACACTCGATAATGCTCAAGCATGAGTCTCAGATTAGCACAATGGTCCTCGACCAACTTGTATACTATCTAATCATCTAAGTAGACTTGGAGGAATTTGTGAATGAAATCTTTGAAAGCCTCAACTGGTATTCATGAAAACACTACTAAGGCAGTTTTCAACCTGAAAGGCATGATGGTATAGGCAAAAGATCCCCATTTAGTAGAAAAAGTAGTCTTAGATTGGTCTTCCTCAACTATCTAGACTTGGTAGTACCCTGAGAACCTATATGTGAAAGAGTATATTTCAAAACTGGCAACACCCTCTAAGATTTCCTCTGTGAAAGGTGTTGGGAAAGGATTTATCACACAAGATGCATTTAAAACATGTAATCCACATAGATCTAGATATACCCATCATTTTTGATACTGATTACCATATGACTAACCCATTCAAATTCATCAATGAGAGTAATTACTCTGGCATGGATCATGTTATCGATCTCCTTCTTCATGCATGCTAAGAGGTCAGGGTTCATCCTGTATGGACGTTTGTTCACAGGGTGAGTGTCATCGACCAAATTTATGTGCATCTTCCCTGGAGAAGGGTGAAATCCTTTCATTTAACTATAATTCCTTACAAATACATCCTAATACTCTTTAAATAACTCAAAAATTTGTGAGATTTCTATCTCAATCCAATAATTTCCAATTATAACCATCTTAGGCTCTTGCTTCATGCCAATGTTATATTGAATAGTTTGAATGGGCCCATAATAAGGGTTATCCATTGGATAAATTATGTCTTGAATAGTTTGTAAACTAGTACTTGTAAGGACATCTAGTTGGTTATTCAAGGGGTAGAGTGAAGTAGACCCTTCTTCGTCTACATGGAAGATGAGTTTTTGCTTGCCCATGCAGATCTCTTCTCATCATTCTTTATTAAGAACTAGAGTAGGCATAGAAAATGATTGGGTGGGAGGCTCAATGAATAACTACAAGGGTTATTTAGGTTCTTGGTAAATATGGGATAGGTGGTCTTCGATGGGACTTGGGTCTCCAATGATTACTTCACACATGGCTTGAAGGGTGAGGCAAAAGTCCATCCTTGGTGAAAAATAAGAGTGCCGATGTCATGTTTTCCTTTAGTAACTTCCATAACCTAGTAACCATATACCTGTCTTAATGAATGTACCAAGCCCATACCCAAGTGCACAAAGTCCCATAGAATGTATGGACCCAGAGGTACTTAGGTAAGAATGTTTCTTTAGCTCACCATAATGTCTCACAAGCATCAAAATGATGTTCGAGTGCTTACACACCATTTTAACTTAGTGTCCCTTTAACCTTATTTTCATGATGAAATTTATGATGCAGAGAAACTCACACTTGATCCCAATATAAGAGGCACTTTTTATGAGTACACCACCATATGGTTGCAGTAACATAAAAAATATGATCTAATGACCTCATTTAGTCATTCTTGATATCATATAACTCTTTGAGGTGCTACATAAAGTCTTGTACCTCTATTTATCCTTGAAACCATGGAGGTTCATCAAGTCTTTCCAGTGGTGGACCCACCAGTGGTCCTCTTATTGCTAAACCCATGAGGTGCACAAACTTATAAAATGTAAGAAGCTAGCATGGAATACTTTCTCTTCTATATATGATGTTGCATAACCTTCTGGTGAGATCATAGTCACCATGGGCCTAATAGTTGTAAGCATTACTTTTAGTATCTAAGATGGATTGGTTGTCTATCCATCAAAGAATATCATCTAGCTCTGGATTGTGCTGTTCATCATTTTGAGAAGTCACATTATATAAATTATTGATGTTTTCATCAATGCTCATGAGATCGATATAGGGAGGTCATTGTGCTTGGTCTAAAGGTATTACTATGCATTGGTCAGTATTCTTAAAACTTATTATCAATTCTTAAAGCTGAAGTCTGCATGGTTCTCATAGCACTAGGGCCTTCCTAGTAGGGTGGGATAGTCATCAGCTTCTACTAATTCTAGGACCTCAAAATCTACTTTGAAGGGAACTCTAAGTATGTTAATGGTAGAGTTCTTAAGGACTCCAATGGGATGCACTCGAGTCTTATTTACCATTAACAAGACATGAGGAAAGTGCTATAGGGATGGACTAGACATTTTTTACCAAGCATCTTTAGTGAGAACATTGAATTCCATGCAAGTATGTACTAGAATATCCTATATTACCCATCTATTGATAACAACATTAACCAATATCTCTCCATCTTTTGGGGAAAAGGAATTAGGACTTTCTTGATGTTGAGCATGATTTAAATAGTGATCTTTGCTTTGTCAATTGAGGTGAGGGTGGAATTTATTTGTTAAGAGGGCTTGACCTTTAAGCTAAACACTGAGTTTGGGAACAATGTCCTCATTTAGCATACATTTGCATAGTTGTTGAAAATTGTCCCACACTATTGGTTAAGGTTTAGATTCTCTTCATATTGTGGTGTGATATATCATGTCCTTGTCCTTGAGGTATTGAATCTCACCTCAAAACTCTCATACCAGTGCTATTATATACTAAAGGATATCATTTTGCTACTATGCATCAGGGTACTTCCTTACTTGTGGTTCTTCTTAATGTACCTTCTTAATCGAGTTGGATATATATTGAGTCTATCCCCCACTATGAATGGTGATATTCACTTGTTACATTATCAGGATGGTTGGTCATGCACATCATTATGGTTTGTCTATCTAAATCACGTCATCACCTTTTTCATTTTGGTCCTTAGTGATTGCCACATATAGATCATGACACTCTTCCAGTCGATGGTCCTTTTTGTAAAATGCACAGGTTGGGTACTCTAGGCAATCCCTTTGATAGTGGTCTAGTGAACCACATTTTTAATAGGTTCTTGGTGGAA
Source organism: Torreya grandis (assembly GCA_037957365.1). Lineage (NCBI taxonomy): Eukaryota > Viridiplantae > Streptophyta > Pinopsida > Cupressales > Taxaceae > Torreya > Torreya grandis. The sequence goes on from JARHVA010002831.1 coordinate 661,439, forward strand.
AGAGACCATCACCTCATCTTTATCCTTTTCCTCATCCATGTTAGCCACCATTGTCTTGGGTTTTGTGACTAAGGTTTGGTGCATGTTGCACACTTGAGCTTCATGAATATCACTAATTAATCTATAATCATTGGTGTCATGGGTATAGGCATCATACATATTAATATATTAAAACACTTAGTATTTGTAGCTCACTATAAAAGTGGATTAGATCAGACATCATGTTCCTCATGATAGATATCACAAGTTTGTTTTAATAATGTGTGGATGTTCTTACATGGGTAGTTATTCCTTATATGCCCTTAAATCCCACAGTCAGTACACCAAACACCACTATGTGTCTCATGTGCATTGTTTTCCATCAACCTTTCAAGTTATGATGCTATGGACACTATTTATGCCTCCATAAAGGGACTAATCTTGGTATCCATGCTTCTAACTATTTCAATGTGGAGGGTAGCTTCTAGTGCCTCACACATACTGGTGAAGGTTCTTTATGATAGAGTCCGATAGAAAGGTAACAATAAGCCTCCCACAAACCATTTTTCATGTTGATTAGGATTTATTTCAAATGATAATTTAGAAAGCAAGGTTTGGAATCATGCATCATACTCATGCATGTTCTTTGTAAGCCCTTGATTTATGTCCTTCAACACTGCTATACTTTACTACTCAAACTCAAGAATGCAAAATTCTTTTAGGAAGGTTGTTTTGAGTTGGTGATAGTCAACCAATGCTTTTTGAGGGTCAAAATTATGATACCATTTGTGCATGCACTCTTAAATCATGGTTTAAAACTATGTAGCCTTTCATTTAGAAGATGTGATGCCGCATGCATTCTAAATCAATTCACACTTGTGGACATGTTTAACTGAATTCTCTACCCCTCTATATTTAGGTAAATATAATTTCATCTCATAGTAGACTATAGTAGGTTGTGGTTTAGTGGGTGGTTGCTAGGAAGATCTAGTTCCTGTCTCATGAGGAGGAAGTTTGCCTCTTGTAATGCCTCCTCCTGATCCTCCTCTAGCACCCCTAATAGTAGTACCCATGGCAAGAGGGTTGGTTCCCCATGTTTAGGATTATAATCTATCCTTAAAGGTCAAATCCACCAGGCATCCCAAGATATGCCATAGAATTCCATTAAAGAGGGAGAGATAATATAGATTTTGAATGATCACCTAATGACCTAGTTTTTGTCTCCCATACCTGTTTAGTTTTTGACTTTGTACTATCTATATCCCAATTGTGTATTCATACTTTTTTTGACTTAAAGGCATGAACATGCACTATAGTGGGGGAGCCTAGTTGATACAGGCTTGGTTCCTTATGTCTTATAGTCTAGCTCATTTCTCCTTTGAAAGATAAAAGTGGCAAAGGTTGTGGCTCAAAAGTAATGGGTTCTTCATGCACATCTACCTTCCTATAGCTCTTCACAACACTCCTCAAGGTTTCTTGATCTCTTCTTGCATCACTAAATCTCATGATACTTTATCAAGCTTCATCATAGTTATATTTTTATAAGGCTCATTGGCTTGCTACCATGTTGAATCCACAATCTTTAATCAAATGCTAGTCTCCCCTCTCAAATATATGGCTCATACATAGGAGATTTTAGCCCTCCATGGGTAGAGTCTCTAATCCAAGGTTGAAAATTATCTTATTAATCTCAAAGGAAAATAACAAAGGATATCATCCCATTAGCTCTCATAGAAATTGGAAATTTGATTCCTTAGGACATGAGTAGCATTCTTGGATTCTAGCATATGCTCAAGGATGATCCAAAAATTAACTACTCACGTCCATGGAACTCCAAGTCATGCTAAAATATTTTGCCATTCAAGTGTTCAAGGCTACCTTATTTCAAGACTTTTGGATCATCCTTGAGCATATACTAGAATCCAAGAATGCAAGAGAGTTGGGACCTCAAAAATAAATGTCTCATACAGTGAGCTGTAGAGATTCTGCTCTACCCACTATCATGTAAAAAATCCTGATTCAAGATATGGAACTACAAGTTATCTTCAACATTGGTAACCCATTATTCAATATTCTCTAATGTAATGTGCTCAAACATTTCCCATGATTATGCTCCAATTTCTTTAAGTCATATCAATGGAACCAAAATGTTGAGTTCTTTTAGTCAGTTCTATGCCAACACTAAAGCTTCTTCCCAATAGGCTAGTGCATTGGCCCTATCACATGAGATATGAGTCTTGCACACTCACCTAAAGTGCACAACAAAAGACTAATTCTTGAAGGCTTTGAAGCATAAGTGTGTTTACTCATCTTTCATTATCACAAGTTTTAAAAGGTGATTCAACACCATAAATATACTACTATTATCCTTAATGTTCTAGATTTGATTATCACAATAACTAAGATCACCATTACTAACTAGTGATAAAAGAAAAAGAGACCCATGAATTGGAAGAAAAACACATTCATTATTCAATACTTAAAATATTTTATCATCCATAACATAATATGGAAAACACTGAATTCTCATTAATAGCTTATTGAATTACAAGACAAAGTTTTCTATCTCTATTCCTCAAAAAGACCATCATGCACATGTTTAAAATAGGGTTTTTATATTTTTTTTACCTAAAAAAATGTCAAAATTATAAATATCAAGAAAAGATGGCACACAGACTCCCAATAATATGAGATTCATGGCCCTTACAACTAGTTATTCCTATAGACTTGGACCTCTGTGCCCCTAGGTACTTGCTCTATGCTATATTATGATGTCCAAGTGTTATATTATTTGTGGGATAGTATAAGACCTCTGATCAGTTGGGTCAAAGTTTCTTACTTGAGTTGATATTCTAACTAATCCCATGTCCCTCATGCTCTACTTCCCATGTACTCCCCTAGTCTTCCACTTTTTGTTTTGAGGCCTATATTTTTGGGTCCCTATGACATGTTCTCTCTTAAATGGATCCTCTCATGTTCGGTCTCCTACACCATTGTCATTCTACACCTAACAAGTTATACACCGTGATACTCTTGTGATTGGTAGCTATACACCATGGTCCTCCTGCACCATGTTGAACTTACGTCAAAATGGACAATGGTCCCTCTGCACTTCGTATTAAAAATAAAATAATACTTATTCAAAATTTAGGGGTCAAAAGGCATACCCACACCTTGAGAATTAGTAAAAATGGTGTTTATGAGTTAAATAATATGTTCATGGTCTTTTAAAGGTATTACAAGTAGTGGATATACTGACTATTTTATCTTAGACCTGACCCACTCCTTTGACAAGGGGCAATATTGAGACCAAGGGGCCCATTTGAGCTTAAAAGGAAAAAACATGTATGATATACATTATGGAGGGCCATTGAGGTAGTACATATACATGGAAAATGATTCCATACACTATCAGGAGGCACCAAATCTCAAGTTTCAATCCAAGTGCCCTTGAGGGCTAGCAAGAAGGAGACAAGCCTAAGCCCCAAGACCCCTGACTAGTATACCAAATGCATATAATGAGGTAATGAGAATTGAAAAGGAATGTATAATAACAGAGAGGATTTTTTTTGAGGTGTATGAATCTCTCCTAGTAGTGATAATGATTTTTGAGACCCAAAACTCATATTAGACCTCTCTCAAGTTTAAAGAGACCTAGGCATGCCACTCAAGGAGTAACCTTACATACTTGTAACATATCTCATACTTTTCATGGGGATATGAGCCATTTTGGATAGGTTAGGATGTTATTAAATAAGGTTTAAAATTGGAAGGAGGTAAGTTGGTGGTATGTTGTTTATGAATAATCATTATGAGCCCAAATAGGTCTTAAACCCTTATAAAACCCATATTATGACCACTCAATGAAAATAGAATTAAAATAAACATATAATGCTATATTTTGATCCTAAAACATCTTGATGTTTTTTATGACTCAAATTAGGTTATCCACATGTACTTGGTCTATACTTGTAGTTGTACAAATTGTCATAAATACCATATTTTTCATGATTTTTGATGCTTTATAGGTATTATAAGAAAGATAAAGCTTCCCAACAATTATATTATGTAATTTGGGATGTATAATAGATATTAAACTCAAAAAAATTTCTTGGGATTTTCTATAGGTGATCAAACTAGACCCATTTTCCAAGGCAATCCCAAACAGGCTCAAAATAATATTAGGTGGTAAGGTGATTTTTTGGTTTACATACTTCCACAAGGTATCATGACCCTAAAATTGACATGTAGGTTTATAATATAATAATAAAAGTTAATCAAACTATTTTTGATGATTTAAAATGTGTGGGATATTTCTGGAGAAATATTTCCACTTTCCAGGCTTATGAGGGCTAATTAGGCCTAATTTGGGAGAGAGAATGAGCTAGAAAATACACTTAGACTTAGAATATGACCATGAAATTTTGTTTGGATCTATAAGGTGATATAGGTTATTCAAAATTATTCTTGTGTTTCCAATATTATTCATAAAATCACCTAGACAAGGAGCTTTATAGGTTTTTCGGGCTATAAGGAATGGGTGATAAAGCATGCTATATGAGAAAAATTAAATATTTTTGGATACTTGATGGTTAAAAATTATTTTTTATAGGTATAAATTAATTTTTATAAGCATTAAATTGATGAAAATTTTCTAGTTAAAATCAAAATCCTTCTTTCTCTGTCATATGACTTTTGTACAAGGAAGAATCAAGAGTTTAAAGTACTAAAATGATACACATAAGTTTTTTAAGGGATTTATTGATGTTTATCCTTCCATATTATGAATATTAAAATGTTTAATAATTAAATTTAATTATGGGAGAATGTTTAAAAGTTGGAAAATGTATTAAAATAATCCTAAGAGGCCTTCCTTCCTTCCAATGCCTAGGGTGTTGAAGAAGTCAAACTAACACTAAAGAGATTATAATAGTCCATGAATGATGGAAATATATCATTAATGTTTTTAATAAGTTTTAAATTATAGACTTGATCAAGTCATAATAACCCACTCTCATGGATCAATATCTATTTTCAAGGAAGGCTCTTCTTCACCAAGAATGTAGGGTGTGTAAGCAAAGATTTAGGAGGTTGTGCTGGTCAAACATCATATATGAATGCTCAAGACTCATTAAAATTTAAAAATAGGCCTAATTTATACCCATAAACCACTTTTTATAATTAATATGAGATATAGTCAAGGAATACTATGTTGGGTTTGAAGAAGACTAAATGAATGTCATATTTCCTAATTTTTGGGGCTGCTTTATCTCTTTATCTTTCTTCTCTCAGTCTCAATATATGTAAGCCTATGTTTATAATTTTAAAAAATCCTTAATATAATTTATGTCAAGGATATTATCATAAAAAAACTTTTATTTTCCTATGTTTAATGAATAAGATTGAATTCATGCCTCCTCAAAACTTGTGTTTAGTGTATGCTAATGGTTAGTTGTTAAATGACAATGATAGTACATGTTTCATCTCATCTTGTCATTTCATATTTACCTATTTTTATGTGTTATTTCATACCTACATGTTTCATAAAGTTTTTCAATCATCTTGAATGTGTGGCAAGTGTGAGCTTTCCTCAGTGTCTTTAAGAGACCTCTTGACTAGCTGCCTTAGATCATCCGCCAAGTTGAGCCTCTATGTGAAACATTGATGTATATCGACCTCTCATTTGAGAAGTTAAATAAGGTCCATTTTATCATTTATCATTCTTAGTGCATATCAAACAAGTGGAGGACACATTTTGGTGTATCACCTCAGTCAGATAAATTTTCTTTTCAATTTACCTTCTTTTCTTTTCCCTTGAAAGCTGGTAGTGTAGAGTAGAAATCCTAATTGATACATCAAGGGGAGATATTCCTTAGAATATATAGATTAAATCCATTAATTATTCCACCCACATCCTATGACTATCTCCATGTTACTTCAGACTATGAAGGCCTAAAATTACCTTCACTAGGGTGCAAATGTAGTAGTTAACAATTTTTGGCACACTCGATGGGATAGATTGGTGCTGTTATTGATGAAATTGTAATTGTAACAATATTATTAATGAAGTATTTTGTGACTCCAATCTCAATAAATTGTGTTTAATAGTCTAGATATAGTTTCTAATTAAGTGTATCTTTATTGTACTATCTTGATGTTTTTTTTTATGGTTATGTATGAGGAAAATTCTTATGTTATACTTCCCTGTCAGCCTTATAATGAGTTATACCACTTGGTCATGGTCCATATGAGCCTTATCATGATCCATATGAACCTTTTTAGTGCTTAATCAGCCTTACCAAGAGTATTATCAGCCATATGATCAGTGTTGTCAAGAGTATGATGATTCATTTAAGCTTTATAGTGACCCTTTTAGCCTCACTATGAACCTAACTATATGCCTCAATAACCTTATCAAGACTTAAAATAGTCATACTCACTTCATCCTACTCCATATAAAACTCAAAATCATGTTTTCCCTACCATATACTTGTTGGCATTCAAGCCAAATATGGTAAAATCTGAAGAGGTGACGAGGGTATGGGATAGAGAGCTAGATGTGATTCCTTTTCACCTCATATAGAAGATGAGGAAAATAGTGCAGATGTTGAAAAGTGTGTGGGAAATATTTGGAGAATAAAATCATTATGTTATGACTTATGAGTTGCGTGAAATGATAACCATGATTCATAGGTGGGTAGACAGGCTAGTGAGGTGGAAGAATCAAGAGATCCCACCCAAACCACTTTAACCATCTCTTCTTACCCCTAATCAAAATTATTGTGTTCTAAGTTTTATTCTAGATACACCTACCCTTACTAAAGAAAATAATATTATTACATCTTAGAGGCCTTCTTGGGCTATGAATCTTGGTTATGGCATGTCAAGTCTTATGGATGAATCTCCCCCCATCACTCTTTAATAACCCTCCTATTTACCATATCAAACCTATTATGCTCCTTGTCCTCATGAAGTCATTTAATATTCTTAGATGGATCCTACAAGAGAGTTAATTCAAATTCCAAGAGAACCTACTACTTTTAAGGTCCTACCTTGGAACCAAGTAGTTAAGTCTTGGGAAAAATAAGAGGAGGTGAGTGTTATTGAGTTTGAGCCCAAAGAAGACATTGTGCTTATAGTTATTCCATCATGAAATTTAATTTAATAAAACATCCAAATGAAGGAAGAAGTGATTGTTGAAGAGGATAAAATTTAGTTTACATATGAAATTAATGAAGTGAATCATGATGGTGATGAAGAAAATGAAGCACTCATAAAACAACTAAACTTACTCTCTCTTCAAGCATTCCTACAATAATCTTCCATTCTCAAGACCTCAAATTTCAAAAGCACTCCCTTGAATCCCAAACAAACTCATGAGCTTATTCATTTCCCTCCCACCATCTCCCTTTTGGAAGAGGAGCTATTATATGGAGGATAAATGAAGAAGTTACAACTACAAGAGATTTTTAGGGAGAGTGTGGTGAAGATGAGGAAAGTGTGCATGAAGAGGAAATATTTATTGGTAATCCCCTTGGTAAGAGCAAAGGCATTTTATCTTTTAAATTAGATGAATAAGTTGTAGAAAAAGATGTTAACTTGTTTCAAGTGCTTCTTTTTGATGTGATTGAGCATGAAGAAGAGAAGGTAAATCCTTAATTTGATCTCCTTTGTATCAGTCAAGAGCATAATGAAGACTTGTTTGAAGGTTTGGAATCAGGTTACTCACTTCTCCTAGGTGATTATGAGTTGAGTAAGGCAATAGGGGGAATTTTTTGTAAACCACTCAATGAGATAGAGTGTGACATTCTTAAAAAATTGCCTTTTCAAGAGGTAACCTTATTAAGTGATGATTTGTTTGAGATTCTCAGCATGTGTTATCATCCTCTCTCTTCATTTACAAACCTTGATGTACTCTTGGAAGATAGTGAGGATCAATTTTGGACATAATTTATCAAATGACAACAAATTATCTCTTGTAGAGATAATGATGAGCAAATTAAAAGTCTCAAAGATAATACTAAGGACCAGGTAGGCTACTTCAATAAATCATATGAAGTTCTTGATTCAACTATTCTTACAAACTAATATCTAGACATCTTAGAGACCATTGCCAAAGAAGAAAAACTATGGAAGGTAGAGGATGAAGTCCAAGACTAGTATGTGTTCATTGGAGATATAGTTGATGATGTCAACTTATTACAAGACATGTCAAATGTGTTGTTAATCAAGAAGAAGGCTCATCCAAGTAAGAAGTCAATCAAATGTAATCTCATACACCATTGCATATCTCATGAAGTAAGCGATCCAAAAAACTTTCCTTTTGTTCTTGGATGAGGATTCTAGTTAGTTAAGTTGTAGTTAGTTTAGCTTTCCTCCAAGTGCTATCAAGCACATTAGTTTGCTTATGTTTGTTTCAATAGTGGTTTGTTAAAACATGTTTTTTGTTAGTCTAGTTTCTTTGCTTTGTTGTCTTTTATTAACCTGTATTTGAGGAGCAAGAAAATATATTATTTTGAGTCTAGAGTAGTTTAATCATGGATCAAGTCTAATCATGATTATTTTAGAGTGTGATAATTATCTCATGAGTCTAAAAGATATGCCAATGGTTTGGTTCTTAAGCATAGTAGATATGCTTCCTAGTTGAGTCACCAAAATGTTTACAATTTTGACCTCACAGATTAAATTATTAGTCCATACCACTTGAAAATTTTATTACTTAGACATGGTGTACTTATTCAGTCATGAAAAGATCTAATGGATACATTTTACAATAATTTTATCAGGCTTCTCAAGTGATTCTAGTAGTTTTAGTGCCAAAAAGGCCTATTTTGAGGCCATATGTATAGTTATTCAAGGAAAATTTGACATTAAGTCATATTCAGGACCTTATTTTTCCATGAAAAGGTCAAATAAATGATTTGGAAGAGGTTTTAGGTCTCAAAATGAAGAAAACTTATTTATCTCTCATGTCGACCTCCTTGGTAGCTCTTTAAAGGCTATCAATTTATGTTTAGTATAGGTAGGAGAGAGAGATTTAGGTCCAAATATATTGGGAAATGATAAGAAAAATAATGACCTTAAATTTAGTGTAATTGGTTGTCATATTATTTCCCCCATCTTTATGAACAATCACTAAAAGTGTAGGGGAGTCTAAATGGCCTATTCATCAAGACAAGGTCCAAGTTTTCCTCCATTTATTTGATTTAAGATTCCATGGGGAATAATGGTTATAATTAGGTTATTTAAGGGTCAAATAGGACCTATTAAATTGTGGATTCATTAGGTAACTCCTTTTAAGAAGGTATATATGGCACAAAACTAGTTTCTTATAATATCTTTGTAAATTATCTGTTTGATCAGTTTTGTAGCATGATTCAAGTTGTCAAGAAAGTATATTCATATTCAAGGGTGATAAAGTCAATATATAATTAATTTAACACCTAAATAATCCAAGAAAAGGTTCATATTTCTCCACCTTGAATGCAATATCCTTTGAGACAATTTTTGGGTGAGTTAGTCTCTTCAACAAGGTGCAACTGTAGTTAATGAACTTAATGTTAGTGGTAAAGGGGTTAGGAAGTAATGAAGGAGAAGTGGAATAAAATGAGATACCACCAATAATTATCTAAGGGGTCAAGATGGATAGAGACACTCTTGAGAGGAAAAGTCTATTTTAAGCCTAGAATGCCTAACTAACACTAAATGACTGTATGTGACTGAGTTACCCTCTTGAGAGACCTTCAAAGGAATTGTGTCTTCATAAACATGTTTATGAGGAATTTGATGAACCTTTAAAGTGGTATAAGATGATTTAATAATATGAGAGTGATTACTTGAGCTTTAAGGTATATTAAACCATGAAGAAAACCTCCCTTAGAACTCAGTTTAACAGAGTTTAAGGTAAGATAACATTATTTAAGGTAATATGTTATTTCTTACTCCCATGATATTAAAACTCTCTTATGGTAAATTTTATTCTTATTCAATTAAGTGTGGATTATGGAAGGTCAATTTAGGTATTTTAGTCACTTTTGTCTCTTGAAACCAACCTCTCACCTCTCTTTAGTCTGTATATAGGGAGAAATCACCACCTAAAATAGTTAAGGAGAAATCATATCCATTTAACATATAAGTTCATCTTCTCAAATTTATTCAAAAATCTTATGTTTCATAGAAGTTTCTCTGACTTTACTGAAACATATGGTTGTAAAAGGCCATTTTGTCCTTTTAGGCCTATAGGTAGAGACACTCCACCTACCCTAATATCACTATATGTCCCTTAGAATATTATCTTATCTGATCTCTTTATACTTCTTAAAGAATAACACTTATCTCTATAATATAATATAATACTCCCCTAAAATGACCTTCCTCGCCTTAACATACATAGGCCTACAACCAGTCATGGGAGAATTTGAAGCTTTGAAGGTTCTATGGGCATAACTACATATTGAAAATTGGTACAGATGGTGTTTATGAGTTAGACAAGATGTTAATGGCCATTTAAAGGCCATAAAAGCAATAGATATTCCCATTATTTTGTCTCAGACCTGACCCACTCCTTTGGTAAGGGGCAGTCTTGAGACCAAGTGGTTCATTTGAGCTTAAAAAGCACAAAACAAGTATGATAGAGCTTATGGAGGGCCCTTGAGGTAGTGAAAAAACATGGAAAAGGTTTCCATACACTATCAGGAGGAACCAAAGATTAGGTTTCAATCCAAGTTACCTTGAGGGATAATAAGGACACAATCCTAAACCCTAAGACCTATGACCAGTATACCAAATGCATATAGTGAGGTAACGAGCATTACCAAGGCATGTAAAATCATGGAGAGGATAGTTTTGGAGGTGTATGAACCTTTTCCATTAATGAGAAAAAGTTTTGAGACCCAAAACTTATATTAGACCTCTCTCAAGTTCAAATAAATCTAGGCATGCCACCAGAGGAGTAATTTTACATATTCATACTATCTCTCACACTTTTTATGGGGAGATGAGCCATTTCGGATATGTGAGGAGATCAGTCAAGAAGGTTTTCCAAGTAAAAGGAGGTAAGTTGGTGGCATGTTATTTATGAACAATAATTAAGACCCAAAATAGGTCTTAAACACTTTTAAAACCCTATTTGTGACTAGTCAAGGAAAATAGACCTCATTCCAATTGGTAGTATGTTCTTTATGAATAATCATTATGACCCCAAATAGGTCTTAAACCCTTCTAAAACTTTGATTGTGATGAGTCAAGGAAAATAGACCTTAAATGCACATATAATGCCATAGTTTTATCTTAAAACCTATTGGATGTTGTTTATAACTCCAAGGAGGTTCTCCAAATGTACATGGTCCATACTTGTAGTTGTACAAGTTTTCATAAATACCCTATTTTCATGTTTTTTGGTGTTTTTTTAGGTATTATGAGAAAGATAAAGCTCACCAATCATTGGATGATGTAATTTGGGATGTATCCTATCTATTAAAGTCCAAAAAATTTCTTGGGAGATTTTGGAGGTGATCAAACCAGGCCTATTTGCCAAAGTAGTCCCAAACAGGCTCAAAAATAGACTAGGTGGCAAGGTGATTTCTTGGGTTGCATACTTCCATAGGGTCTTAGGACCCCAAAATTGATATGGAGGTTATTGGTATCCATCACATTATTTTGGGTTATTTCATATGTGTTGGATCTTTTTGGAGTAAGATTTCTACTTTTTAGGCTTAGGAGGGCTAATTAGGCCTAATTTGGGAGAGAGAATGAGATGGAAAGGACACTTACACTTAGACTCTGATCATGAAATTTTGTGTGGAGATGTAATGTGATAGAGGGTACTAAAAATATTCCCTAGTTTCCATGATTATCCATATAATATCCTATACAAGGATCTTTACATGTTTTTAGGGCTATAAGGAAAGGGTGCTAAAGCATCCTATATGAGTATAATTAAATATTTTGGGATAATTATTGTTTAAAATTATTTTTTATAGGTGTTAATTCATTTTGATAAGCTTTACATAGATGAAATTTTTTTGGTTCAAAATAAAACCCTTCTTTCTCTCTCATATGACTTTTGCACAAGGAAGAATCAAGAGTTCAAAGTACTAAACTGATACATAAAAGTTTTACAAGGGATTTATTGATTTTTATCCTTCCCTCTTGCACATATTAAAGTTTGGAGAAAGTTAATTCAAGTATGGAATAAGGTTTCAAAGACTCCTAAGAGGCCTTCCTTCTTTCTAACACCTAAGGTGTTGAAGAAGTCAAAATAGCACTAAAGAGCTTCTAACAATCCATGAGTGATGGAAATAACTCATTAATGGTTTTAATAAGGATTAAAATAAATAATTTATCAAGTCATGATGACCTAATCTCATGGATCAATACCTATTTTTAAGGAAGACTCTTCTTCACCAAAAATGCAGGGTGTGCAAGCAAATATTTAGGAGGTCATGCTGGTCAAACATCAGATATGAATGCTCAAGACTTCTTAAAATTTATAAATAATACTCATCTCTACCCATACACCACTTTTGAAAAGGAATATGTGATATATTCAAGGAATACTACGTTGGGTTTGAAGAAGACTATATGAATGCCACATTTCCTAGTTTTTTAGGGTTGCCTTATCTCTTTGTCTTTCCTCTCTCATTCTCAGTATACGTAAGCCTATGTTTGGAATTTGAAGAAATCCTTAAATTTAGTTTTGGTAAGGAAATTATCATAAAAAAAATTGTACTTGCCTATTTTGAATGAATAAGACTAAATGCATGCCTCCTCAAAACTTGTGTTTCATGTATGCTAATGGTTAGTTGATAAATGACAATGATATTACATGCTTCCTCTCATATTTTCCTTTCCTCTTTACCTATTTTCAGGTGTTAGTTCATAACTACAAGTTTCATAAAGTGATTAAATCATCTTGAATGTGTGGCAAGTGTGATATTTACTTAGTGTCTTTGAGAGACCTTTAGACTAGCTGCCTTATATCATCCTTCAAGTTGAGCCTCTATGTGAAACACTGATGTATGAAGACCTTTAATTTGAGAATTTTAATCAATTACATGTTCTTATTCATCCTTATTAGTGCATATCAAACAATTAGAGGACACATTTTGGTGTATCACCTTAGTTAGATAGGTTTTCCTTTCAGTTTACCTTTTTCTCTTTTCCCTTGCAAGATGGTAGTGTAGAGTAGAGATCCTAACTAATACATCAAGGGGAAATTACCCTTAGAATATATAGATTCAATACATTCATTAGGCAACCCACAACCTAGGATTATATCCATGTTACTTCAGATTGTGAAACCCTGAAACAACCTTCACAAGGGTGCAGGTCTAGTAGTTAACAATAACCATTTAATGTTCTTGACCAATCTTAGCTACACAACATGCCATTAACATTCATAATATCCACCAGTTGAATATTAATGAATTGTTTAATTCATGTATTTGAGGCTAGTTGCATGTATATATGATTCAACTCACTCACCACCTTCACCTCTATCTTATCCAATTAGATAGCCTTTTCAGTTGACTTCATAGGTGTAAGGTATAATTATTGGCAAATAACATATGACATAAATTTCTTAGAGGCACCTGAATAAACCAAGTAGTTTTTACCAAATATCTTGACTATCAATAAAAATGGATGAGTCTCAGTCCTCTTTATATAAAGAACAACATGTGCATCAAAAATATTAGTAGATTGTTTTCCCTTATTATCATAAAATTCTTTTAAAAGTACCTCCTTTTGATTAGATATTTTTGTCAACTCAAACATAGTTATATTAGCTTTGGTTTTCTTAAGATCCTCAACAATATCATAACTATGTTTGAACTTATTCGATTGCTTTTTATCTACAACATATAAAACATAACATTTGGATTGATAAGAAGTGGGAAATCCTTTAAGTGGAGGGGATTATTAGTTGTACTTACGTTAGGTGGGACCTGAGTATTTCTTGGATGAGTAGAATTGGTTGAAGGGTTAGTTTATTTTCTCCTCAATTGGAAATTATTTCCTCTTTAGAATTGCCTAAAGGTATGGATTTATTCTAAGTTATCTTCTCGTTCATTCTCATCCTCAAATGGAAATTCATAAGTTTATAATATTAAGGTTGTTTCTGGGTTCCCTCCATCTTGGTTATGAATTTCATCAAGAGAAGGTACAATTTCCATCTCGTCCATTTCCTTTTGGAAGATGTTTAAGGTAATTATGAACTCTATGCAATTTCTTCCTGCATGGTCAGCTGTGTTGTGTACTTGACACCAAGTGTTTAAGGTAATATCTATGAAGTTCATAGAATGGGAGGCATGATTTTTATTCTAATTACTATAGTTTTCTAGAGGACTAGGTAGGCTTCCATTTTTAGACCTGAGATTCCTTTGCCTATTAGGACATTGGAAATTGAAATTTCTACCTTGAAGTAAGCTATCCATATTTTGGTTTCAATTATGAGGTCCCTGTCCATGTAGGTTAATCACACCATTGGAAAGTCTTTGAAACATTTTTTTCAAATTTCCCACTTAAAAGTTAGTGCTAGTGATAGGTTTACTTGTTACTTGGGGTTCAAGGTTAGTTATAGGTGTATTTACTTTTATGAATGTAGGGGTAGTCAGGGGATCATGATTATGGGCATTAGTAGTAGGTGCCTATGGATTTAAGTAGGATGGGAATACCTACTAGGTGTTATTGATGCAATTTACCCTCTAATGCTTGATACAATAATGATGTTGTTATATGTCATTGGGACTAATTATTGTTTGTTCAATTGGGGAACCACATAGTTGGGAGGCACATACGGTATATCACTAGGCATGTAGTTCAATGGAGTTGGATTGTAAACCAGATTTGTGCTTACATACAAGGCCTTTAGGATCATATTAATTAGTGGTGTATTATGATGAAGGGCCTATTTGATCATTATAATTTGATTTTAGGCACGCAGTTGGCCCAATGAAGGCAAAAGACCAAATTCAGAGCCTTGTGGGACCATCTACTAATTAATGTTTACAACTTCATTATATGCTAAAGATAATGATGAAAAGGTTTTTGGGTTTCTTCTAAGGATCATATAAGTCAAGGAGTCTAAATCCCTTTGGTAGGTTTGTATGGTAGCTACTTCAGTCTGAGTGTATGTGTCTTTAAAATGTTGATACAATTTGTGGAATCAAGCATTGAACATACTCATAAGCTCATTTGGTTATCTCTTTATAGCTATAAAGTGATGAAATAGGACTTTAGGGTCGATGGAGAGACTAAAATGGTTTAGAAACACTATTTATAAATCATCCTAGTTAGTTATTGACCCATGGGGTAATATAAGATACTAAGTAAAAGTAGTTTATCCTAATTAGTATGGGAATAATCTACACACAACCTCCTTATGTTGAACCTTGCTTGTGATTAATGCATCCTTAAAGGATTGAATATGATATTATACTATTTGGACACCTCCAACTATGAACTTGGGAGAAAACTTGTCTAGATTCTTGGGAAAATCATGGGCCATGTCTGGGACAACCACATGGCAATAACCTCCTTATCCAAGCTAGGCCATGTTGGCCATTGGTGATGATTTGGGGAATATAAATGGGTTAATAAAAGGAGTAGATGTAGTTATTGGTGAACTACCAACTAAATGAATGGGTTGAGCCTTTCCTTTACCTTTTTTATCTCTTCATTTTGGTATTCTATGGATAATAAGTTATAAGATCTCCATGTTATTCCTAATAGATTTTGGTTAGGTATTTATCCATCTATTTTCTAGCTTAAATAAGGCTTAGCTTAGTGGGATAAAATATATTAATTCAAACTTTCATTGTGAACTCAAATCTTGGTTCTGGCCCTCCTTCTAGTGCTAGTAAACATGTTGATGCATCGCTTGACATGAGTCAACAATGAAGAAAAGGAGTTGTTAATCCCTACCTCTCCTAAAAGGAGGGAGATCCCATGAATAAAATACCTCCCTTAGTTCTAAATGTACTAGGTCTTGGTATGCTAGTCTTTAGTAAGTTGACAAATGTAGACTTGTTGAGTTATGATTAACTTTGAATAAGACATTCATAAAGAGAGGATGTGCACTTCACTTGGTTATGCTTGCAGGGTCCAACCTCTAACATAAATCAAACTTCTAATATTTATATAAGATATGAACATTGTATTTATTTACTAATTTACCACATTAATGGATGCAACAATGCTATAATGATGATAAATCAAACGTAAAATAATAATTAAGATAAACAATCAAATTTGAATTGCTCTTATTCCTAAAGTAACTTGATCATAAAAAAATGCAAAAGTGTATGGATAAAGAGATAAAACATATGCTATAAATATAGTTAAATTTGGAACCATATAGCTAAATGAATCTAATAAAACTAATCTTTAGTTGAGCTAGACCTTTTACAACCCCAAATAAAGACAATGAAAGAGCCTTAGGAGTTTGATTATGAGAAGGAAAGACCTAACTACCATAAAAATGTGCAAGAAATGGCTATAGAATCTCAACAACCTTCAAATTATCAAGATTTTGCTTTTGATTAACATAGTATGTGATTCATACAATTATCTAATTGCAAGAGATACCTCTAAAATAGTAAGACTAAAATATGAGGTAGGAATAAGTTATCCTAGAAAGCAGTAAATTACAAAAAAATAAATGGGTATAGTATCTCTATGTCTCTCTTATAATTCACAAAGAGCTAGCTTTTTGCAAAGCCTTCAGAGCTTAATATATATATGAAGGGGGAGAGCCCTTCCAATCTTTACCAACTCAACCCACTAACAGGGTAGTTGTAAATATTCAATGTTGATTGGGGAATGTAGTTGGGATTCTATTAGATCAACTGACTTGATCATGAATAATAACTTCTAATACCATACCTCTTTAAGGCAGAAATTTATCTTTAATGCTCATTGTCTCTTTTGGGCACCTTTTATCATGAATGCCACATGATGACTAACACCATAATGATTGTATTTAATTTAATTTAGGGCCATATAGATATATGATTTGGAGATTTTTGGTGAATTGTTATTGGAATCCTCTTGGAATTTCTAATCCACCATGCTTTACGTAAACTTCCATATTTAATTCTATGGGAAAATTAAATGAAGTGGCCATCCCTAGATTGATCATAGGGATATATCTAATAAAATGCTTCTTTTATGGGTTGAAATCTATCAGTTCAAAGTCCTCTAGTTGGTGAAAAACTAGCTGTAACTTAATTGTGCTTATTAGCTCAAATATGTAGTCCTATCTTAGGATTTGATAGCATTGACAACAAGATATGCCATCAAATCTAAGTTATTAATTTGTTGACTTGTGTTGCTAGCATGTACTTATTTCATTGGGTCGATCCATATGGTTGTAGGCATAAAATTAGAAAAGCATAGTCAACATTATTCAAATAAAAAACTAATGGTTATGATTTTGAGTTCAAATGACTAAAATATTTAAATAATTCAAAATGGCTAGGTACTTTTGAATTGAAACAAATACAAAATAAAGACTTGGCAAAATAAATCCACTTCAAATAAATATAATGACTATTTTCCATGCAACTTTCATACATTTTTATAGAATCGACTAAGGTAAAAAAATGAATTTGATCAAATTTTAGTCAATTTATAGCATAATAAAAGCAAAAATGGACCAAATTATTTTGAAAAAAAGAGGCATAAAAACTCTAAATTCATGAAAATTTAGATTTCATAATATAAACTAAGACTTAATAAATTAATGCAAATTTAGATTTCATCTTTGATGCAATCTGGATGTGACTCATACGCCAAGTTTTTATGATGCCAAATTATTACTATTCAGGCTTGGCTAAAACACTAAAGCATTTTTAGACCATCAATATTCACACCTAAGGAAGAATCCATAGCCAAGTCACAATAATACAAGAGATAAGTAATAAGTTTTTCTACTTGGTCTTAGATATTCACATTAGTTAATCCAAAATAACCCAAGTCCTTCTTGAAAGCTTACAGTCTATATAAATTGACCATTTATCCTAGTCGAATATATTTTAAAATGATGCCTCAACCCTTTTGACGTCCTAGATGACCGATAATTTTAAGCTAGTCAAGTGCCATGAGGCATGTTTTTATTGGTCCAGAGGGTTTAGGTTTTATAGTTTGGTGATAGTTGGATGCCCATCAAATTTAGGTTTAGATGGAAATTAATGTCATCAAGGTACCATGTGACAACTCCTCTTTCAATAGGGTCTTTATCCTAGGTGTATGGAGTGACACCACATGGCATCCTCTTGGGGCCTTGGGACTTTAAATTCATTCATTATAATTTATCTCAACTCCAAAGTCTCAAGCTTTTGGGAAATCACCAAGTGGTAGCTTTTTGAGGCTCAGGGGCCTCAGGTCTCATAACCATTAGGACATTAGGCTATATTTTAGTTCTTATCGGTCTTCAAAGTCTTGGGCCCCTAAGATATCACCATGTGGTGGCTTCTTTTGGCCTCAAGGCCATTAAGCCATTATATTTATTGATTTAATCACTTTGAGATTTCATGCTCCTAGGTTTGTGCCACATGACACAATTTAGGAGCCCAGAGTCTTTTAAAAAATTAAAATATTTTTGGACTTTAAATTATTTTAGAATTTATCCCAAAACCAAGAAATGATCTAAGAAAGACTCGTAGAATATCTCAAGAAAACTTGAAAAGTTTAAGGCACACAAAGAAATCAAGAAAAAGATTAAGGAAAATGAGCTTGAAATTTAAAATAGGCCGACTTGACTTTGAAGGGATCAGGATTAGTTAGTCTTTGATCTCAATGGGATCAAATTAAATGTCTCAAGAGAGCTCAAATTAGACATTTTAGGAGAGATAAACTTAGAAAGAAATAAATCTACCATAAGAGGTAAAATACAAATGAGCCACACAAAATATAAAATGAAGCAAACTAGAACCTAGCTCATAACTATTAATGTAACATACCTCTCTTAGGTGAACTCTTAGACATGAAAAGGTTTATTTAGACTATATTTAGAAACACTAGAATGAATCAAGGAAAAGGAGGGTCCTCATTCTAGTTGAAAATGGGTGTGTTGTATGAGAAACAATAAGATTGACACTAGGTTTCAATAGAATGTTATGTTACATGCTCTTCTATATAAAAGACTTCATATCAGGGTAGCACCAAGTGAATACATCTTTGTATAATTTGAAAGGTGCAATGAACCTTCTATGCTTTTATTTAGAACAACATTTTTTTATATTGACATACCTCAGATGATCTTCCATGCTAATATTTACCTTCTCATATTCAGGGGATCTTTTGGGATTTCCTTGAATCTTCTACTTGATGTACCTATCTTACTTGTCAAACATCTCTTCCAAAGAAAATAGACCTTTTATAATATTTTTCCCTTTCAACTATATGATCTTATCATCAAGTAAATTATATTTTGTGTCAAGTGTTTGCAAAGTCTATTCCTCTCTATCTTATAGAGTAGAAAAATCTCTATAGGTAGTGAAGCTTCCATCAAAGTATAGATTCCTTAAATTATCCTTTTGATCTAAGAAAGCGATGATATGTTCATCATCATTGAATACTTAACAATGCTCAGAGTTATTTGTCACACTAGGGTGATATATTATTTCAATTACATATTGGTTCTTATTAATTTCTAGAGGAGGAACCATCAAAGAGGTAGTTATGGCCAAGGCGTTGACTTTAGAAATTTTTGCTCTCGAGACTACATTAATAGAGAAAGCTTAAAAGGCTTCAATACAGTCCCAGACCCTATTTATGTAATTTTTTGAGTCTATCATTTTTATTTGATATTGACCTCATACCTATTTGATGATCAATTCCACATCACCTTACACTTTGAGGTTCTATATGCCCATTTCTTCCACTACCTACAATCCTATTAGTAATGCTTCATATTGAATAGTATTATTCATGCACTAAAATTAGAGTTTGTATGAGAAAGGGCATGATTATTTACTTATAAGAATCTAGTAATACATTAGCACCTAAACCAATATTTAAGCAAATTACATCAAAATCTAAATTTAAAATATCATTGGAGTCAACTTCTATAAGTTTGGGAAGTTATATATTTTTTTCAGCTATCATCATGTAAGTGCTAAGACCAATTTCCTCATATAGGATGTCTCCCTGAGGGTCATTTGACTTCTACACCAAGAGCTTGGATTTTGGTTCTGGAAATAATATCTCATTAACTCCTTTCATGAGAGTTACTACTTATGTCCAATCTAATTTGATTTCTCCTCTGAGGTATCTACAAAAAGACCTACTCAAAAGCATTCCATAGGTGGGAGGAATGTCTGATACTAGTATGGTTATTTTTACTCTCTTTTGGGGAAATCAACTAAAGTAACTATTAGGTCCAACACACCCCATACTTAATTCCTCAGATGGGCATCCTCTTATTTTAGTTTGGTCTCTGGTTTACAAGTTCTTGGATGTGAAGTTCTATTTTCTAAATGCCTCATTGATACTAATCAAGTCTGTTAATCAAATCTTCATTTTTGCACTTGGTATAGAATTCCCATCTAGGGATGCATTGATTTAAGTGTATAAATTTTCTTAGATCTATTAGGTCTTGGTTTGAATCCTATTTTGGAAATGCATAAAGTTTCCCCCTTTAGGTTATTTCACCTTAGATCTATGTAATTTATCCATTTTTTAGAGTTGTTGGGCTTCTTTTCCTCAATAATTTAATCCATTTATGCTTAATTTTAGACTAATTAACTAAGTGATCATATGGTTTCACTTCTTATCCTTAGTCAATTTCATAATAATGGACAAAATCTACTTTCAATTCAGTAAGGTTCGGCATTGAATTCATTTGAAATGGCTTTTTATTCATTAAGTTTATGTGTTCACTTGCTTTTATTTCAAAACATAACCATTGAATTTGAAATTACTTAGCTATTGGTTTTATAATTAGAAAAATGTTGATTGTGCCTTTATTTTATTACTCCCAACACCAATTAGTGATCACTCACAACTCCTGATGACCTTGTCCTATTCAAAAGGTTTTTGACACAACGTGACCTTTTTCTATTATTTCACAAACTTAAATAGTTAGTAGATCTATCAAGCAAGTAGATTAGTAGGATGCTACCAAGTGACAAGAGCTTGGTGACCTACTACCCTAGTCTATCCCATGAAAAGTAGACCTCCAAACAAGCAGGTTAGTGAGATTATGCCACATGGTGTCAACTCGATGACCCATTGTCCCAAAGTGGTTCTTACATTTAATAATTTTTGAGTAAGAAGATTAGTGAGATTGCATAATTTGGCATAATCCTGATGATCTACTTGCCTAGAGCCATCATATACATTAATATGCCTCTGAATAAGCAAATTAGTAGGATTAAACCACATGGCACAATCTTGATGATCTATTAACCTAGATCAATTTGTGTAACCTCAAAATGTGTTAGAGCACCAAGTTAATGAGATGTTATGACATGGAAACATCCTACTACTTCATGGCTAGGGCATAGTCAAAGCATAGGCAAGGCATGGGAAAACCTATATTGTCATGTATCAAGGGGATCAACCCTGGGGAGATGAAAGAACCCTGGTGGTTGATTAAGAAATCTTAGTCATTAGGGAGGCCCAAGAACCAAAATTGATGACCTATTTAGCTGTCAAAGCCATCAAAAGTTGAGATTCAATTGTGCATCCAATTTGATGGTAGAAGATTAAGTTCTAGAGGTCCATAAAAGATAAAGAGGAACTAAAATACAAATATTCGCCTTAAATATGCATGGTTCAATTGTAAAAAGGAGCACACCTTCAAATCTATCAAGGAATTATGAATCTCAATTGTATTTATAAATCATCGTTACATATTTATAACCACCTCATTAGTGGGCCAAGCTAGAAGTTGAGGGCATAAGCTTCACAAATTATCTATATAAATAAGCTACACTACCATTATTTAGTGTGATAATTTAGGTGCTAAGGATCTACAAAATTGTGCCAAGATTTCACCTACCCTTTCTTTCTTTTGCCATTTTCATAGATTACCTACCAAAGGGTTGGTCAACACTTTAGGCATCAGACTTCTAATGGAATAGGTCTAGATTACACTAGCCTTTCCCCCATGCCTTTGGCCTCAGTTGTCTACTAGGAGATATTGATTGTAATAGATTTCTGAAAACATAATTTATTGTATTTTATTCATTTAATGCCTTTAGTATTTTGATTTAAATAGTTAATTAGTGCTAGGACTATTAATATGCTTGTTTGTAGATGATTGTCTCAGTTAAGATGTGTAGTAGCTATTTTAACTAGTCTATTGGAATTGTTTATGCTTTACTTTAGTCTTTGCCTAGTCATTATGTGAAATAACTATAGACTATTAGTTAGACTATATTTATAATGGGTTCAATAAGTTAATGACCTTCAAATATTTCCTTATAAGCTTGCCCACTGAGTGGCTCATGTTTTTGCATCAATTAGACCAAACATACAATGGTATAACTATGGCCAGGCATGATTTAAAATCCTTGGCATCAAAAGGATAATTTAGATCAAAGATTCCCTTTATTTTATGCCTTACATTGCCCTCTTTTTAAATATTTTTTGGATGTTATTCAGCCTTAGTATAGATATTAAATTGAATTGTAGTGAAGCAAAGATTATTATTTCACAAGTTGAATCAAATAGGCAGTAAGATATAGACAAATAATAAGTAAATGAATAATGAATGCTCATATAAATTAAACCTCTAGTGGTGACAACTACTACTCTCAAAAGTAAGCATATGGTTAAACTACTCAGTCATTAGATTGAACTAGCATCAATCCTAAAATTAATGAAGGGACAATAATTATATGTATTGTTTCTTACCTTTATCTTCTTTGAATTACTTAATCCTTTGGGTGTATTTTGAGAGGGTCACAAATTAAGACCAACAACAACCTATGCATCCTTTATCTATCCAATCAGTGGGACTTACTTCATGTCCATGTTAAAATCATGACCAAATGTTTTAGTGCAAGTCAACTACAAGGCCTTTTCAACTTTGGCTACTATGACATTATTTGAATCTCCTAAATTAATTATGTAGTTGTTTAACCTAAAGTTGCAAATAAATAGAGACACAAATGCTCAGGCCTTTTATTGCTTGGATCAGTAATGGCTACATTATTTTATAAATTAGAATCAACCATCTTGATATGTGCTATTTGAAGAGGTGCATTAGAACTTCCTCCTTTGATGAACTTGACCAATCTGTTTAACTACTTAAGGTTTTTCCTAAGGTATTCAGTTTGAGAAATATGAACCTTAGTCCTATTCATATAATCTATTATGTTGAAGGAAGAATTCACAAATTCTTCATTGGTAAACACATGAGGAGGGTATAAATTACCAGACCTTTTTGATTGTTTATCCTTCAAGAAATTTGGTAAAGGAGTAACTTTATTGAGAACAAATTTGGAAGCAACTACAAATTTAGGGGATTTTTTGGTCATTTGTTTATTAGTTTATTTATTATTTTTAGAAGCTTTCATTGTATTATTCTAATATTGAGGTGAATATTACATAAGAGTGGCTATTCATATCATCAAAACTTCCATCATAATAATCACCTTTGGGTTCATATTCAAAGTAACCCACAGTGGAGTTGCCATCAGGTTCTTGAATTTTAGGATTAGAGGTGCCCAAAACACCTTCTTTAGGTGGTTATTCGATAGTGTAGAGTTACAACATTTCAGTCATTTCTAGGTAGTTTAAACCATCTTATTCATTGGTGGCATGAAAAATGCATGTGTAATGAATGATTTCAGTGGATCTTCAATATTAAGTTGAGGAGTTGGATGAGGCAGTCTAGGATGAACATCACCATGTATATAAAAGGGAATCAAAGGATATGTTGAGTTGTGCTCTTTAATTTTAACATAACCCTTTTTTAGTTTCCCACCCATGATCGTATCAACTTCAATTTTTGTGGCTTGGGTCTACGCAACTACCAACATTACAGGGTGATTTTTTTCATAGGAAGAATCTGACTTTAGGCACTTGTGCATTCAAAAATAAACATTTATAATTTTCTATTTTAGGTATTAAAACAACTATAATTTTATATAACAACTTAGAATCAATCTACAAAATCCTTCATAGGTTCATGGGACTCTTTTTTGATTTGAGATAATTTTTCCAATAGTGAGTGTTCATCTTTGGTAGGTTTAAACCTTTATTAGAATATATTCCTCATTGTTTTCCAAACTAGAATGGAAGCAATGGGAATATGGTGGAACCATTCTACATCTCCTTCAGCTACTGTCTCCTTAAATAATCTGATTGACACATCTTCATGTTCTATGCCAAGGATACTACAAGTAGAGAAGAAAGCTTTTATGTGTGCATTAGGGTGTTGTCTAACATCACCAATAAATTAGGGGAAATATTTATTAAACCTTTTGGTAATTCATTAATTTGAGCACCTAAAGCCAAAGGTCCTATACGAGCACCCCATAGTATGAAAACAAGCATGTTTTAAAAATATATTATTCTTAGAATAAATGTATCTAGTAGGGACAAAGTTCTATTTATATGATGTACCTTTTTTTATCCATTCAAGAAAAAGTCTAAAAATTGAATTATTATTGTAAATCAAAGAATGAATCAAAGCTTCCATTTTTATTGATAGACCTTGTGTACCTTTTATCAACTAGGATGCTAAAAAATATTAAGGAGATCTGATCACTATTATTACATAAATAAGGGAAATGATTCTATGAGCAAAATTAACACATTATTATTCTTCATATAGCATAGTGTTAGCTCTTGAAAAATGAGAATTATCCACCCTATTGTCCTTAGTAAACTATCATAAATTAGAAGAAATTTTTGCTTATGTAGATTACTTGCAATAAAAGTATGATTGGATGGTTGGGTTTCAATTTTTAAGGATAATCATATAAATGAATATGAGTGAAATATTGTGGCTTGCAAGAAAAGTACAAAATGTGCCCCGTGATGGATGCCAAAAACTATTGGTGAAATATTTGGTACTTTGTGACAAATATAGATTTCACAACACTATAGGAGATGGAAAGTATCTCCTTTATTATGAGGAGAGATTCCTTTTATTTAAAGCAATAAAAATTAACATAGAGTATGTAAAATATTTATAAGTTGAATGGGGGGTTAGTTACATTCAACTAGAAAATGAAAATGGACAGAGGGAAGGTGAGTTGCCATAGGAGAATAAGAAAACACATATTTTATTCAACCACACGATGAGAAAACTAAAAGAGAATAAGTTAATTTAGGATATCAAACACAATTGGTGCTTGGAATAATGAGTTATGCATAAACATAATAAAAATACATACCCATTATGGAAAATGAGACACAAATTTTAGGTATTTCCTTGGTTCATGGAAAAAATAATGAGCACAAAGTTTCTTTCTTCTTCTTCTTCTTCAAGATTCACAAATTGCGGACATCAAAAACCCCTTTACAATATCCATTTTTTATATTTATAACTGTATCCAAGAAATAGTTAGTCAAGTGTTAGTAAGATAAATCAGACCAAAATACATAAAGACTTAATACTTCAAGCTTAGGACCTAGAGGGATATATGAATAATAAGAACAAAATAAATTACAACTAGAAGTAAATACTTACCTTCCTTGTGAGCTTGGAGAGCTTGTTGGCATGTGATCATGTCTAGAGATCAGCTTGTAGACAATAAAGTCTTTGTCAATGACTCTTGCATCATCTCCCCTTGTTCACTTTGGTAATTGACTTGATTTGTCTTGGCTTTGGCTTGATACGTGAAGTTATCCTATAGGAAATTATGCATTAGTTCTTTGCATTAACAAGCTTGGTTTAGAGGTGTTTTAGCACTTTTATTTATAGGTCTCAGAACTACTTCTAAACCTAGAGAGGTTAGGTTTAGAACTAACCTTGGTTGATTCAGTCTAACCCTAGGTTAGGTTAGGCTAACTATAGGTTGGTTAAAAGATAATCGTGAGGGCCATTTGAGAGACATGGGTAAAAAGTGATTACATCTACCCAATTATTAATATTTTACAAGTGGATTAACAACTCATATAAGATATTTTGTTTGAATTTACAAAAATAGAAATTTATTAATTCTCCATGATCCACTTTGCCACTTGTCATGAGAGTTGAATAAATTTAATTAGTGAATTTAGAAAATAAGAAATTCCAAAAGATATGGATTTTAGATATTTGTGTGATGCCATGATAATGTCATCAAATATGGATTTATGAATTTCTAAAAATAGAAATTCTCTAATTAACCATGGACTTTTCAACTATGAATTAATTAGGTTTAATGAATTGAGCAATTTTGATCAAGTTAATTGCATTTTCTAAATTTATGTAAGGTTATCCCTCACCCTTGGTCAAAAACATCAATTTGTTAGGTCACAATTTGACTGGGGATCAATTGGAGAGAGTTTATTGTTGTGTATAGAGTAATACCCCAAATAGGGATGAATTGACATGATTTAGGGCACTTACATATAATACATATATGAATTTGTGATGAAAAATGATTTTTAGGCTTAATTTGTATTATTTGCAAAAAATTAGTCTAATGTTTGACTAGACATAGAAGTGGCCAAAAAGGAGTGTCTACATTTTGCCCCTGTTTGAGAAGGCATTGCAAGACATAGGAATAGTAACATTTTTTCAAAGAATGAAAATGTCGTTAAGAAGAAAAATAAGATAATAATTAAAAAGTTATGCTCCAAACAAAGTTTGGGAGGCCTCTAATGATGCCCCCTCAAGGGAGTGGCTAACACATATGATTGATGGACAGTCCCTCAAAAAGAAGAAAGAATAATAATTAAATTAATCCATGAGTGAGATTATTCCAATTAAGATAATGCTTGTACACTTTGATAAAAAAGTATTGATTTTATAAAAGGTAGTTATAATTAGTAATAGAGGTTGAGACACTAATTTTCCCAAAGGTAGTTATAATCAGTGGTATAGGCATGTTCCCCAGTAGGGCGAGTGGGTAAAAATAATGATTTTACCAAAGGTGGTTATAATCATTTTGATGACTTGGATTGAATAATGATTTTACCCTAGTAGGGTAGAGTCAAACATGATAAACTGGTTATGCCCCAATAAGGCAAATTGGCAAGCATAACTCAAGGATATAACCTGTTACAAAAATTAAAGATGAGTAGTCATAAACATAGACACAATGGTCTAATGATTAAATAATCCATAAAAAACCAAGTGCACGAGGATACATAAAGTGATGAAAGAGATGATTGGAAAAATAATGGTGTCTGAGCTGACCTGAGATACATCATATATCTAAGTGCTACCTACATAGTTTAAATAGACTTCAAGACAATGTAATTCACCCAAAAGTGGGAGAAAATGGAATGTGGAATAAAATAGGATAATAAGAATTTATCAATGTGAATAGTTTAGTTGTACCTACCAATATAGATATGCTCATCCTTATTAACATTGATACATCCAAAATGGTCAATGGGTTGATTTGATCAAGGAGGGTGGGAGGATTTGCCAAAGTGAACAAGGATAAGTTTCTATGGCACCATTGTTTGTAAGATCCATTGACCTAATTTTTGTTGTATGACATGATGATATATACCATGATATAAAACACCATGGTGATTAGGCCATAATGTGCATAAGGATTGACTCCAAATCTAATAAATAATTGGAGTCAATGCACCAATGATAAAAACCATGATGACAATGTTGACATATGAATATGGATGGAATCAAGTTCAATTCATAATGAATCACCTAATCAATGCATATAGACTGAGTTAAGGCACAACAATGAAAGAAAATAAATAGGCAAACAAAGAAACAAATAACTAAGTGAACACACATAAAAAGCTTGAAATTAAAAGCAATTGAAAGCATTCTATCATCAACCAAGTTAATATCCATGTGTGAAGGCTTAATGAAATGATAAATAAGTGCTGTATCCAAGTAAGGATATTTTCAAGGGAATAAGATGTGTAGATAAGATATCTTGGTATAAGCTGCACACTTTGGTTTTGCCCTAATAGGGCAAAATCTATGAACTTGGCCTTAAAAGTGTAAATTGGATGGTTCCCCTAAGCAAAAATTCATGCAAAGGGAAAGTCACACCCAAATGGAAGTGGAATGGATTGGAACTAATAATATATTTTCCCTAGTAGGGTGGATCGAGTATTGGTGACTAGGTCAAGATAGGGCCACTATTTTTTAGATTTTGGGGCTTTATATCTCTCTAGGAGATTCTAAGCCAATTTTTCTAATTTTTTAGGATTTTAAAAATTTGTAAATGTTTTTGTAATTTTTTGTGTATCTTAACTCATTAGATATTGATAAGATACCATTCAAAAAATGGTGAGAGTGTGGGATTATGCTGATCTCAAAATGATGAGAACATGGTTTTAGAATATTGGTAAATAGTAATAAGTCGACATAATGATCCCACATTCATTGGGATTAGAGACTACTGACATATAAGGTAGAATAAAAAATATCCTAACATAATGCTAAACACCATAAATTACCTTTGATAGATTGACCAAAAGGAAGGGGTTCTTCATGATGAGGATAGGGATTATTCAATTATGAGAGGGCTTAAGTAAAAATAGTAGCAACTATCCCTATGAGATGAGTTTTATAAGATGGAAATATTTTAGGATTTGCAAAGCATTTTTAGAGAAAGGCCATCATCATTATGAGCTGAGTTTTATGGGTTGTATTTGAGTCAAGACTTGCAAAGATTTTCTTTGAAGGTTTTGCATATTTTGTTTGGTAAAGAATCATCATTGTGGGGAGTGTTAGGGGGCAGACTTCACCTAATTCAAGAGTTGCATATCTAGTATTGGAAAAAGGTGGCTATGTATGCATCCTCTATCATAGTACCTTGGTACCAATGATCTATATCTTTTACTTAGTGGGACCTTGGTGGCATGAATATCAATGACCCAAAATATTATGTATATAACCGGATAAGATGAGGTAGATTTGACCACCATTCAAAAACCACAAGTTTTATAAGGACCTCAAGATACAAAAACAAAATAAAACATTGGATGTGGATTATAGTACATGAACATCTACAATGCACCATGACATGGTAAAATAAATAAAGGGGAGTGTGACTACATATAATTACTTTGGTATGATCATTTAACTAAGGGTTGGATGTCCATGATGAAAGGTGAGTGGACATGACCATTTGCAAGTGGCATAAATTTTTGGTAGAATCAATGACATCACAAGGCCCATTCAATTGGAAAAGTGGATAACATGTCATTAAGGAATACTAATCATGTAGGCTAGATAACCCATTGGATTGAGAACAAAGTTGTAATGTGAACTTAATGGTTTTTAAGGGTCATAATAAAGTAATGAAGTGTGAAGGTTTATAATGACACATAATGAAAATAATGGGAACTCAGGTGGGGATGATTCACATCATCCACCTCCTACCATGATTTATGAGGTGAATGTGCTAATATTTCATATGCTATATCGAGTGATGAACCTTGTATAATAACTAATGTGACAATAAAAATAACTGATGGAGATTTGGCCTCAGCCTCAGCCTCAGCCTTAGCCCCAACCTCAATCATAACAAAGGAGGAATGAGTTTCACTTCAAAAGATGTAGAGTAGGGGAGCATAACCTAAGTATAATATAAAATGAGCATCTACCAGTTAGTCATGGAAGGATTCCACACTATCCAAGGGGATGTACAATGAGGTAATAATAGGTGTTACTACATGGGCTCAAAAAAATGAGTAGATGGATATAGTGGCTATGTCAGCTAAGTAAGGTGCAAGATAAAGAGTGGAATATGCATTTTTTCATGGGATGATGGATATGGAATATGGGATCATAACATACCCTATAATAGCTATTGATGTTAGG
Organism: Torreya grandis; assembly: GCA_037957365.1. Classification (NCBI taxonomy): domain Eukaryota; kingdom Viridiplantae; phylum Streptophyta; class Pinopsida; order Cupressales; family Taxaceae; genus Torreya; species Torreya grandis. The sequence continues at coordinate 691,338 of JARHVA010002831.1, forward strand.
GAAGGAATATATATTAGTTAGCATAACCTACAGTAGTGTGCATAAATTATGGGGACGCTGGCCATGCAAGCTAAACATGTTTGAGAAGGAATGCTATTGATTCTAGTTCAATAATAAATCATCAAGGAGGATGGCTCAATTTGAATCTAGAGTCACTAGATAATCAAGATAATGTTGGAAGAACAACCATCTAAAGGCACAATGCCTAAGTAGTAAAAAGGTTTGTATGCACCTTAGGTGATATTTATGTAATCTTATTACTATTTGATTGGTGTGTACCCATCTTTGTATTCTTTGTTCATTCATTACTTATGCCATGGTTATTATATGTTCTATTGGCTATCATCTACTTATGTTGTATGACTTATATCTGTATTTATTCAAAGATGCACATTTGTATAAACATAGAACAAATCATATGTTGATATTATCTATTACTCATGGATTTAGGCATGTGTTAAGGTAGTTGGCTAGTTTTGATATATTAGAGAGATGCTTCATTTGATATAAGACTTTGTGAGCATGTTTTTGTTGTAGCTTTTGATATTATGCATGATAGTTATGGATAACAAAAATGGCAATGTATATCCATGCATAGAAAACTTAATTTAAATGTAAATATAAATGACCTAAGAATAATATATGGACAATCAAATCCCATGTGTAAATAAAACAAATAAATAAATTGTAAAACTAAATACAATAATTTTCAAACAAATTACATGATATGGATAATCAAGATGTAAGTGCAAACAAATTGTAATAATCCTACAACAACCAAGAAGCAAATTAAAAAAACAAACAAAGAGATAAAAACAAACAAAATATAAACAAACACAAAAAAACATCAATAAAAATAAACAACAAAAGACCAATAAGAAAAACACATAAACAATTAAAGTGAACAAAAAAATTAAAAACAATAAAACACTAAAACGCAAAGAAAAATATAGTAAACAAACTAATCTATACAAATGAAGTGAAAAAAATAACAATACAAAAACAATGGTTAATTACAATGTTAATATATGTAGTAGAGGTGTGACTCTTGATGACAGGTTGACCCCTAAGCTAGGTAGTTATGACATAGGTAAAATGACACAAGAATAAAAGGCACAAGGTTGCACCTAGGCTATAGGGGAATAACAACACAAATAAGGAAGGCATAAATATTACCCCTAGGCTATAGGATATGATGAAACAAAATAAACAAATTGGGGGAAATAAAAGAAAAGGAAGGGGTAGTAGAGCTATCTCCAGATGTATTAGGCAAGTGGATGCTACCTACATAGTTCTATGACACTAGATCCAATGTGAACTTTAGGCCAATATAGTTCTCCTAAGATATGGGATAGAAGAAAATGGATGATAGGAAAACATGATTAACTTGTAGAGGAAAATGGAAATGGTCTCAAAAAATGTTGAGTGCATGAGAATAAATAGGGGGGATGCTTGAAATCATAAAATCTTCAATCATAGGAAACTCATGAATTTAAGAGAGTGTGGGTTAGGTGAAAACCACACTGAAAGATAAAAGATGAGTGTTCACTAATGAACTGAATGTGTAATTCATAGTGGGCACTACATATAAGGTTTGGAATAAGAATGAGCTCAAAAAATGACAAGAGCATAAATAACTCAAAAAATGATGAGAGTATTGGAATAGGTTGCTCATAAAATGGCGAGAGTGAAAGATGAATCCAAGTGGTCATTAGTGCATAAAATTTAAACACACAATTATCACTATACAAACTCATAAAATGATAAGAGTGTATAACTAAGGCCAATAAGGTTGGGAAAACTAAATGACAAGTGGTTACTTGTGAAATAGTTAGGAGTTCCAGAATCCTTAAGGCAAAGAAGTTGTTTAAAAATAAAGGAAGGTATGGCCGAGATAACTTGAGATACCCCATGTATCTAATCGTTACCTACATAGTTCATGCAAACCTTAGGCCAATGTAGTTCTCCCAAAAATGGTAGGAAAAAGACCAAAGTGCTGTAGAAATAAACTAAATAGATAAAATCACCCATCCTAGAAAATTTTAACAAATTTTTATCTGACAAGGAAATTCTAAGCCAATTTTCATGATTTCATGATTTTTAAGATTTTCTATATCTTTTACCAATATTTTTGGAACTTTCTAAATGTCTCAACTTGATTGAGAATTACGAGAGACTAGATGGTCCAACTCATAAAATGTTGAGAGCATGGCTTAGGTTACTTGCAAAATAGTGAGAACATTCAAACTTAAATTGCTCATAAAATGGTTAGAGCATGGTTTAGGGGTGACTAAGATGGCCTCAACATAAGTCAAACACTACCTACATAGTCTCAAAATGAGACCTCAAGTTACTGTAGTTTCACCTACAAAAGACATCCAATTAAGTACTAACAAGTTCCATGTAAAAGGCCAATGGTAAGACAAATGATAAAAGTAATGGTAAGGTGATGCAATAATGCATGATAAAAGTGTTGTCCCTAATTTGACCATAGATAGTTATAATTAGGAAATAACAACATAGGATCAGTGGCACTAATTTGACCATAGGTGATTATAATTAGTAACAAAGGTGGAACATTGAGTTTCCCAAAGATGGTTATAATAAATGGTACCAGTCAAACATAACAAAAAATGAAATATGTAATTACCATATCCACTATTATAATGCTTTCATATACTACCATTAGAATATGTAATTCAAGAATAACTATTGGATTGAATCTATCATCAGTCATTGACTGTGCCAGAAGAACAAATGAATCAGAACCAAGGCCAAATGGGATAGGTGGGGTTAGGTAAAAATAAATGGTAGGGGAATGGTTAAGGGTATGGTAGAACAAAAAGGGGGATAATACAAAGAATAGCTATAATGTGGCATAACTTAAATTATCCTTGCAGATAATAATTTGAATCCCTCAAGTGTATACATGTTTGAGGTGAATTATGTTCATTCATTCATCAAGTTCATCTCCCTCTAGTGTAGTGACCCTGTATGATCTAAAACCATAGTTGGAAACAACTACATAGGACCCTTACCAGTTTGGTTAGAAATTTCCCTTTTCCTTGGATTAACATTTACATTTTTTTATTCTCTTTTAGTACTAGGTTGCCAAGATTGAATTGACAATGCTTTACATCCTTATCATATTGGCCTTTGAGTCAATTCTGATAAGCCTAAATATTATTCAAAGTGGCCAAAAATTTACCATCAATTAAGTCTAGATCCTACAAGCAAGCCACTCTATAGTCTTTGTCATTGATGATGTGTTACAACAACATTCAAAGAGAAGGCAACTTGACCTCAATGGGAAGAATGGCTTCATTTCCATAAATAAATAAATAGGGTGTAGCTCCTTTTGGAGTATGGAATGTGGTAGATATGATTGGAGGCCACTAAATAGCTATAAGTTCTAATTATGACTAACATCATTGACAATTTTCTTCAAAATGTTAAAATGGTTTTATTATAAGCCTCAACTTGGCCATTACTTTATGGATAGTAAGCAGTAGGGAAATGTTGTTTGATGTGGTACTGAGAACAAAGTGATTTCACATATTTATTATTTAATGATATGCCATTATCAAATTTAATGTTGGAGGGGATGCCATAGTGGCAAATGAGAAGGTTAAATATGAGCTTAGAGATCTGCTTACTAGTGATGTATGAGAGGGGAATGTCTTCCACCCACTTAGTGAAGTATTTGGTAGTAGTCAAGATGTGTATATGGCCATCTAAAGAAATTGGATTGATCTTCCCAAAAATGTCAAGTCCCCATGTTGAAAATGGCCATGGTGTCATCAATGGTTTGAGTGTCTTGGTAGGAGCATGAATCATATTGGCATGCTTCTGACACTTGACACAACTCTTTACATATACAACTGCATCTACTTCCATCGTTGGCTAGTAATAACTAGTATGTAGTAAATTTTTGGCTAAGATTACTCTGTTGATGTGGGATCCACACACTCCTTCATGGACTTCCCTCAATGCTAGTCTAGATTCTATCAAAGGTAAATAATGAAGTAAAGTTCCATCATAGCTTCCATGATACAAGGTTGGTCTAAGTAGGGTATAATGAGAGGCTTTATGGGTGAAGGATTTTTGTTTTTCATGTGATAAATTAGGAAGCATGGTTTGGTCTTGAAGATAATCATATATATTAGAATACCAAGGATACGTGGGACCAACAATGTCACAAACCATCTTAATGTTGATTATTCATGTACCGGTGCTAAAATATGTTTAATAAGAAATTGATAATCCCTATCTCTATCAGTGATTTGGATCATGAAACCAATAGTAGCCATAACATTTACTATTCTATTATTGGCCAAAAGTATTATTTTAAATTGGATGTTAGCAATATGATGCTTGAGAGTATTGACCATCCCTTTATAAGGTACCAACTTATCCTCCTTGGTTTGATATTAATCTATGGCCTGATTGATGATTAAATGGGAGTCACCATATACCATTAAATGTTGAATGTTATAATATATTTCTTGATAAAGCCTTGTGATGAGCGCTTAATACTCAAAAATGTTATTAGTATAGGGAAATCCAATATGAAAGGACTTGGGAATGAGATCCCCTTATGGTGTAACAAACAATATCCTAACCCTTGATCCATGAGTTATGAATGATCCATCAAAATACATCTTCCATTGTTTAGCCTCAAGTGGTGCATCTAATTATACAATAGACATAATGGCCTCATCTATAAATAAAAATGTAAGAAGTTGAATATCTTGAAAATGAGCTTCAATAAGTTGATTTGTAAGTACTTGCCCCTTAATGGATTTTTGGTTAACGTATTCAATTTCAAACTTGTTTAGTAGCATAATCCATTTTGTCATACAGACCTATAGAGATGATTTATAAAGTAGATATTTGAGTGGATTTACTTTGGCAATAATAATGATCTTTTTGTTTAGGATATAATGATGTAGTTTTTGGGCTATGAGCACCATTTATAAATAAGATTTTTCAATCGACGTATAGTTATGTTCATCCATGACCAATGTCTAACTTAGATAATACATGGCATACTAATTTCCCTATTCATGATGGTGTGCCAAAAATCCCCCTAGGGCATTCTCGATTGCTAACAAGTAAAAAAGTAATGGCTTATTTAGCATTGGTGGCAACAAAATAGGTGGGTTAGAAAGATATTCTTTAAGTTGATTGAATGCTTTTTGACACTCTTTAATATAAGATAATGTGACACCTTTATTTAGTATGTAAATAAATGGAATTTATTGGATATTTATGAGATGAAACATCTGATAGATTGAATCTTGCCCTGTAAACTATGGAGCTACTTCAAGGAAGACAATGGTGGCACTTCTATAATTATGCAGACTTTGGCTGGGTCAACTTCAATGCATATCTGAGAGATAATGAAACCTAAATTTTTTCCATAAGTGATGAAAAATACACATTTATTTAGATCAATCCTAAAATTTTAATCATAAATTCTCTCAAAGATTATTCATAGTACAACTAGGTGATCGACATGAGTCTTTGATTTACCCAAAATATCATCGACATAGTCGTCAATAGTATCATGCATCATGTCATTAAGAATCATTGTCATAGCTCTTATTTTGGTCTTTTAGTGCTATCATGATCTAATTATAACTTGAAAATCCATCCATTAGAGAGAGCATTTCATAGCCAACCATTAAGTCAACTATCATGTCAATATTAGGAAAAAAAGAAAGTCATCTTTTAGGCAAGTTTTGTTGATGTCCTTGAAATTAGTATAAATTTGGATCCCTTCTAGATTTTTAATTACCAGCACAATATCTAATATCCACTCTAAATAATTGATTAGTCTGATGAATTTTACATCTAAGAGTTTTCCCAACTCTTTCTTTACTAACACAATAATATGAGGATGCATCTTTTGTAACTTTTATTTAACAGGCTTGGCATCATGATGTATAATGATATGGTGTAAAACCAAGGTGGGGTCCAAACCTGACATGTCTGAATAGGCCCATGTGAATATGTCAATAGATTCCCTCAAAAGGGCTGTAAAAGCTTCATGTTCCTCCTTAGTGAGGGATGCAGCTGGTTTAATCTATTTTGGGTCCTTTATAGTCTTAATATTTACCTCTGAAGTGTCCTCCACTAAAAGTGTAGAACCATCATATATAATATTTGGAAAGGATTTAAACTAATTAGAAATGGCAAAGTATTCTAGATGAGCTATCTTATTTAATTCACCTAAATAGGATGAATCATAATCTCCTAATATTGGCATTGGCCATGATATGAATACCTTAGGGCACTTTTGAACTATCTATACAAAAGCTTGTTATTCCTTGATGCTAATATCTGATCCATAATTAGGATGTGGGCTATAGATTTATTTTGATTCATAGGAAGAAGGGTGAACATCCTAATAGAATGGCATGAAAAATTGATTTACACCAAAAGACTTACCTTTATCTTTACTTTTTCCCTAGTTAGAAAGTGCTCCAAAGATGTTTTCATTTTCAGACCTCAATTTTTGATTTTATTTTTGTTTTTCTCTACAGAAGTTCACCCATTCTACAAAGTATGAAACAAAATCCAATCTAATATCAAAACCCTACTTGTGGTCTCCAAGAGGAATATGACTCCTTAATCCCATAAAGTCATATATGACCTCATCATTTTCAAACTCATCTATTGGTATTATTGAATCTCACTATTCCCAGTGTATCAATTGTGGATGGTAAAGGGTTAAATGAGAAGGTTGATAAATATGGCTAATGGTGCAAATGTTATGGGGCTTAAATAGGTTTATAATAGCAAGGTCATTGAAGATGTTATAATCAGACCTTGCATCACTGTTGATATTATTGTTACTAGTTGTTGGTGTTGGATACGTTGGGGTTACCCCCAGGTTGTTTAAATTCGATACCATGAGTTAATTTGTACTTAGTCATTGAAACTAGTTTAATAATTCATTATTGATTTAACCCAAGGCCTTTGCCTTTACAAACTAGGTGATCTATAATCTGATTTGGAATATGACACTTCATACTTTGTTAATAATCATCCAACTCATTAGTGCAGAACCATGAATCATCTTCTATTAAGGGTTATTATTCTAGGCTAGAGGCTAGTTTAAATATAATAGGCTTGTTTAGATGAGATTTTACTTTGGTGTCCCATGCCATATTAGTAGTCTTGGCCGTAGGTCTCCCATAAGCTTTAGGATTTGTGGGAAATTTGGCTATATGGAATGCATTACGGGTGCTCTATTCTCCAATACCTTTGTCAGTGACATATAAAGGGTTAGAAATATCTATTGGAGGCATGGATGAGGTAGAGGCTAAGCTATTTAGGTTAATGTAATTAGATTCTAGGCCTAATTCAATGGCTTTTACCTTATCAACCTTTTATCCTTCTACTTTGGGCATAGGATTCATGCCAAATTGGTAACTATAGTTGTTATACTCAACTTCAAGGTGCTTATAATATTGATATGGTTAGAGATCAATAGGTATAATCACTTCCATTATTGAGTGTGGAAATTTTATACACCAATGCAATGTAGAATTTATAGCCCTAATTTCATGAATCTAGGGTCAACCCAATGACAGATTGTAAGATAGATCCATATCTAAAACACGGCACATAGTATCATAGGTTAATGTCCCAATGACTACTGAAAAGTTAATGGTTCTTTGAGACTCTTGTTATTCATTATCATATGTCTTGATTATGATTATATCTACCTATAAGTCAAATACTATATATTTGAGATGTTTGACCAACTTTAGAGACATAATGTTGAAACCTGAACCATTGTGTACAAGGACACACTTAAATATATGGTTCATTATACCAACTTGAATGTAGAATGGGTTATTAAGTGGAAGGCCCAAGGAAGACATATAACTTTGGTCAAAGGTGAGACATTGGATAGGGGCCAAGTGTCCTACCATGGCTTGGAATTTATTTGGAGTGATATAATCTAGCACAAGGGATTGGCTCAAATACTCATTTATGATGTCTTTATGGATGATAGATGTGCATAAAAAATCCATGATGGATATTTATGTAGACATTTTATTTAGTTGTTCCATTATATCATAATTTTTTTCTTCAGTTTTGTTAGTTTATTTATTTTTGATAGGCATGGAAGATTGATTAGGCTCATTTGTAGTATTTGGTTGCGTTCCTCTGATAGTAACTCAGGCTCCTTGAGTTAAAATTGCACAATCTTGATTTGGAATTTGGTTTTTTTGGCTAGTTGGGTAAGTAGGGAGGTTTAGAATAATGATTCTTGGATGATAGATAGTTTGATTATCAACATGACCTATAGAAGAATCACTAGCATAGGGAGATTGGTAGGTATCATTCGATGAATAGCCATTATTGGGTGAAGGTCTAGGTCTATTTGTATTTGGTCTAAGGTTATAGTAATGGTGGGAACATGACTACCTAAAATGTATCATAAAACATTGTTATAGGTATACACAATGGCATGATTACCTTCTTATTTGGTTCGATCATTTTTCTCTTGATTCAAACCATTTTGCTATTGTTATTGTAGATGGTGTTGTTATTGCTGATTCTATGGTGGAGTTCTCTACTGCTGTTGTTATTGTTATTAGTATTGCTACTAGTTGTTATTATTATTATGTTAGGGAAATAGATTCTAGTATATACCCAAGTTACAATTTTTCATACGAGAGTGAGCATCTCTCTGTATCTCTCTATTCTCCAACATGTTCTCAATCAGATGTCTATGTTGGATACACCATCTTATAGAATGTCCTCTAACACGATGGTACTCATAAAAATCATTTTCTTTGTACCAATGAGGAAAATGAGTATTATCAAGAAATGGATTTGGTATAGGATAAATGATCATATTTGCTTGAACTAATCTTTGGAACACAAACTCAATGGGCTCACCAAGGTCATTGGATTGGTAGGAAATAAGTGGTCTTCTCTTGGGAAGAGGGGTTTGTAACTAGATTTAATTTTGTGGTAGTTAGTTTTGTGGAGGTCCTAGTGGAATGTATAGAGGAAGTGTTTTTTATGTGGTTTAAGGTATATGGATAGTTGGTGTATACACTGTGTGAACATGGCATGATTCAATAACTCTATTACCAAAAACATTCTTGTTATGGTTGTAGGGTTTAGGTCTTTCATTATTATTGGATTGAGGTGGAATTGAAGACAATATTCAAGTTTGGTTTTGATTATGGTTCTATCCTTGATTTTAGTTTTGGTTTTTATTGGAAGAGAATACATTGATTATGCCTTTATTGACAAGGGCTTTCTCAATTTAGATTCCTTTTGATATAACCTCTTCAAATGTGTGAGCATACTGCCACTCAAGATGGTAGGATATCTCACTGTGTAAGCTCTTTGTAAATATTTTAGCTAATTATTTATCCCATAAATTATGAGTAAATTGAGTTGCTAAGGCTCTCCAACATTGTAAATATGTAGCAAAGATCTCACTAGTATTTTCTTTAGCTTGGCCTAGATCCACAACAGTAATCTCATGTTTGAGAATGAATGAAAAGTGCTACACAAACTTCTCTGAGAGATCATCAAAGTTAGGATAGAGTTCTTTGGTAATTAGAATATCCATTCCAAGGCTTGTCTAGATAGGCTGTTTGGGAAGATTAAAAACATGTATATATCACTACAGGCCACTAGCTAACATATGATAAATAATTATGTCAAATGTGCTCTAGGGTCACCTTTGATTTTATATTTGTTAAATTTAGGTGGTTCATAACCTGGTGAAAATGATATTTGTAGATATTCCATGTTGAATGGATAAGAACATATCTCCTCTAGTTTAAATTTCTTCATTTATTTTCCCACCTATATCACTTGAATTGTATCCTTCATTTATTACAACTCTTGGGCTAAGAAATTAAAAGGAGTGGCCTACTACTATAGGGGTTGCACAGTCAAAAGTGGATTAATTTGACTAGGGTAGGTATTTTATAAGATATTAGTTGAATTGGTTAAACAACTAGGTATGCATATTTGTGCATTAGGATTATACTGTGGGTATGAAATATGTTTTTATTGAAGCACATTTTGGTTAGGGCTGGCTACATAACCCTAGCGAGTGAATTGTAGTTATGGTAATGGAATTTGGTGTTGTGAAATATGTTGGTACTATTGGGTTTGGGAAGAAACTTGTTTCCAATTAGTCAAACTTGACTGAATAAAGGGAACCTGTTATGCCTTTACATCTATGGCACTTATTGAATAAAAGGCAATGGTTGCCTAATTAGTACTTGGTGGACATTCATACATCTTTATTATGAAAACACTTATTATGAACTAGATGTTTGTTGGGAATTTGACATTTTTCATTGACCAATAAAGATACATTATTTATTAGACAACATTTATGATTATAAAGGTACATTCGTTTGTAACTGTTAAGGTACATTTGTCACTACCCATTGAGGTGGAACATTTATTGCCCCCTCTTGAGGTGGTGTAGTTTTTCTACATCTATTTCAGTGGTAGATTAGACTATGCCTATTTTTGTGGAATATTAGTCACCACCTATTGAGGTGGGATAACATTCATCATTTATTATTAAGGCAAAGCATTTGTTGGCACTTGGTTACTTACTCCTTATTGTTACATGCTTTAAGAGGCAACTGATTGAGGAGTAGAGGTGATATGCTATGGTTGGGAAGTAGGAATTCCTTCCCCTTGATGTTGTGAATCACTTGTGGTATTAACTAAAGGCACTTATTATTATGGAATATTTGTTGGTACATTAAACCACTTTAGCCTAGATTGGAAGACACTTGCATGTTATCCACATTATTTGGTATATTATTGTACATAGAGGCCATAGTCATATCTTCAATAAGTGGGACATTTTACGTGTCACCAATGGAAGTGATTTATGAAAATGGGTCTATATCCAAATTATCTTAGCCTATTAAATCAATTAACACTCCTATTGAAGGAGTTAACTCTATGAGGGAAACATTTGATATGGCCATGGCATTAAAGTTTTGTGCTAGGTTTGGATAGGTCTGATATGCTTGTTACATTTACATAAAGTGGTCCTCCATGGGGCCCATTCCTCTTATAAGCATATTTTGGTCTTGGTATGACATCAAAATGAGTGCTTGAGGGTAACTAGTATAATATTGTTTAATGGTTTAGGTATAAGGCATGTTTAGAGGCACTCTAACTAGACTCAATAAGTTTTCACAGGGAAAATCTGCTAGAAACTTGGCCCCTACCTCCATGGATATGACTAAAATATCATCCTTATTTTCAAGCAAGTGATGATCAAATAAATATGGGTCATATGTTGATGACATAGTAACATAGTACGGTTAAACTTGAACTTGTTCCAAAATTGATGGCACACTAGTGAGATATTGCACTATTTGATCTTGGTCTTGTTCTAAATATGGAGGTTTGTTAACTAAGTATTGTGCTAATAGATCTTGACTTTGTTCCACATATTAATTAGTGTCAAGAGGATAGGGATCTGTCTCATACACTACATCATCACCATATGGGTCTCGAACAAAGTTATCATTCATGACCACATTATTGTAACCTGGGTTGTACATGGATCCACTATGAATGTAATGAAACATATCCAAATCCATGATAAATGTTTCATGAAGAGGAAGGTCTAGAGTTCTACAAACTCTTAAAACTTGGTCTAAATGACAAATGGTTCAAACTTGGTACAAACAATAAACTTAGTCTAAAAAGGCACACTTAGTCTAAATTTTGTCTAGGAATGGATCTATTCTACAAAATTTATCAATGATAAACTCAGTATAAAATGTCCTCAAGGTCTAATGTCAAATGTATCACACAAATGGTCAAGTGAAATACAAATCTAAATGCCATTTTTAGTAAAAAGTGTTTTAAACAACTCTGATCTAAGTTTAAAAATGGAAAGGTTGCCAAGTCTTTGGGAACAAGGCACAAATCTAGGCTCAAAACAACTAGGTCTAAAATAAAAGGTAAAATACTAGGTTTTTTGGAAACATGACACAAAATCTAGACTTGAAAACACACTAGGTCAAGGTGAAATTGACAAGATAATTAATCTAACAATTTAAAACACTTGGACTCAAACTAGGCATAAGAATTCAAACACAAACTTGACCATTGATAACAGGCATTAGAATTTAGGCATATGCATAAAACTAATTGGAAAAATCAATTCCAAGTAGGGAAAAATTAAATATGAGGAGTAAAACATTCAATCCCAAGTGATGAGCAAGACTCAAATGTAAATTAATCACACTTAAGGTTGTACTTGGAGAGATAGTTTTGACATTAGTTCTAAGCAATAAAAGAGACACAAGGCACATGGAAAAGAGACCAATTTTAAAATTTAGGCACAAAATATCTTCAAAGAAAGTAAGGAATTAGTCTAAGTTACACAATCCAAAAGTGAGAGGTAAATGTCTAATCCAAAATTAAGTGAGGCATAGGTATAACCAATCAATGTTTGTATCTGAACTTCACAAGACCAATTTTGAACTTGGTTAAAAAGACTTGGTTTCTCAAGTGGACAATATCCTAGGAAAAAATGGGTGGCATAACGATACCAACATAGACCAAAAGGCATATATGGTTTAAAATTTGATTGGACACAAGGAAAAAGGTCTTTGAAACAATGCAAGCAATGTAATAGTGCTATCTTATTCAAAAGGTATGATAAATGGTTTATTTCAAAAATCTAAGGCACAAATTTGGCATGAAATGGGTAGTGTAATGATGCCCCTTTCAAACAAGTGACACACACACATAAAAAGTTTATAAAATGACTAAAGCAAAGTGTGGCATCAAATGGATGACAAAACACCTCTTTAGGCTAAAAGGGGTGTATAAACATGACTTGATTTGGACACATGTTTTTGGTAAACAAAAATAGTCTTTGACTCCAAAATTATTCAAGTAAAGTTAAAAGACATAAAAACACCTAAGTATATCATCCTATTCCTAAAAATTGACAAGGTGGCTTTATATCATCGAATTCTGTCTATATACTCCTCGAGAGGAAATAATTTGTTAACAAAAAATTTAGATATGCATAAAAAGTAGGGTTTTTAGGCCCCCTCTTATTTAAAGGCTTCATACAGAGACATGAAACTTTGGGATACTTGCCTTGAAATAACAATATTTTCATGACAAGTGGGGTTTGTCTAAAACTATAAGTTTCATGCATTCTATATGGTCCCAAGTGTGGTTAACACAAGAGATGAGATCACATCAATTGATTTCATACCGATGAACTTACTATGAAAGGGTCTATTACTTTTCATAGTGACTCGATCCATGTACTTCTTAGTAAAGTCCCTTAGTTAGCTAGACTTGACTCAAGTTTTTATTATGATTAGAGAGGCTAGCCGCTCAACCTCTTGGCAATCATAGTATCATGTACCTTGATTTGTATACCCCACCATGGAATGGTGTTGGTATGATGTTGGGAGATGAAACACTAAGTCAATTCACCCCTATATATCTTTTGAGTGAGAAGTGAGCTCCTGCCCATAATTCAAATGTAAGAAATAAAAATAGAAAGACTTTAAGGTCATTTTAGGATCACCCAAGTCATTAAGATCTTGGTGAGTGCCTTAGAGACATTCCTTCTATGATTTAACTAAGTGATAAAAGTAAAGGACAAATCACTTTTGGTCACCCATTTTTATTAAAGGGGATAGGGGGAGAGCATACACACTAAGATAAAATTTTAAAAATAACACAAACAAGAAGCAAAATAATAAACAAGAAATATCTTAAGAGAATTTAGTCTAAGTTTGTGTTCATTTTAAAAAATCAAGCAAAATGTGATGTGAAATTTAATCCCTTAGCTTTGTTATTAATTTGTGAGCTTTGGAAAAGAAAAAAAATAAAGTGGCTAAACAATTTTTAGGCACCAAATGTAAATGTGAATTAGTTTTAGTACCCAAATCAAAATGTGAGATAAAATTGAATTGTTTGACTCAAAATGCCACTTCTTTGGCCAAGGTCTTGCATCGAACCAATTAGTATTTTTTTTCTTTTGGGTAGTATTTGAGAAAAAAACCCTACAAAATACAAATATTTAAAATCTTTAAAACACAAAATACTTGCAAGTTAAGATAGATATGTGAAAAAATAACTTGCAAACTTAAAAAAAATTAGAAAACAACTAAAACAAAAATAAACAAATAAAATTGATAGTTAGTAAAATGATGATATATAAAAAACTACAAGTTAAATTTTGATGAAATTTGGATAGAATGTAGATAAGAAAAATTCTCACCCCTTATGAAAAAATTAGAATAAAATATTTTTTAAATTATAATATATTGCCTATTTAACAGTATTTTTTATTGAAAAAATAGATAGTAATTGATTTAAGCATATATCCTAAATTAATAATCAGATTGATATGAAATTTGGAGATAATTTTATTAACCAAAAAAAAATACATATTATAAAATTTAGATAAAAATAATGAACAAATAAAAACTAAAACTATTTTACCAACCATTTTTTTCTTTTGCTTAATACAATAAAAAAGAAAATAAAGATTAGAAGAAGAAGAAGACATAGGGTGTGCAATCGAGTTCCATCAGGTGTGCCATTATATATCCATGGAATCTAAGAAATAGTTAGTCAAGTGTTAATAATATGAATCAAACCAAAAACCATAAAGACTTAATACTTCAAGCCTAAGACCTAGGGGAGCTATGAATAACAAGAACAAAACAAACTATAACTAGAAGCAAATACTTATCTTCCTTATGAGCTTGGAGAGCTGGCTGAAATGTGGTCATGTATAGAGATCAGATTTTTGAAAATGGAGTATTTATAAATGGTTATCTTTCATAATATCTCCTTATTCACTTTGGTAATTGAATTAATTTGGCTTGGCTTTGGCTTGGCATGTGAAACTCTCCTATTGGCAATTTTGTATTAGTTCTTTGAACTAACAAGCTTGGTTTAGAGGTGTCTTGACACTTGTATTTATAGGTACAAGAAATAAATATAAATCTAGGGAGGTTAGGTTTAGAACTAACCTTGGTTGATTTAGTCTAACTTTGGGTTGAGTTAGGTTAACTCTAGGTTTGGTTAAAGATAATCATGAGGGCCATGTGAGAGACATGGGTCAATAATGATTATGTTTTCCACCCAATTTTTGATATTTTATAGGTGGATTGACACCTCATAGAAGATATTTTGGTTGAATTTATAAATTTAAAAAAATAGAAATTCATTAATTCTCCATGATCTACTGGGCCGCTTGTCATGAGAGTTAAGGAATAAGTTTAATTAATGAATTTAGAAAATAGAAAATTCCAAAAGCTATGGATTTTAGATATTTGTGTGATGTCATAAAATCCAAATTTATGAATTTATAAAAATAAAAATTCACTAATTATTCATGGAATTTTCAACTATGCATTTAATTGGGTTTAATCAAGTAATTTTGATTAGGTTAATTGTTTTTTCAAAATTTATGTAAGGTTATCACTCTTCCTTGGTCAAAAATATCAATTTACTAGGTTGAAATTTGACTAGGGATGAATTGGAGAGAGGTTATTGTTGCATACAGGGTAATACCCCAAATAGGGATGTATTGACATGATTCAGGGGACTTTTATCTAATACATGGATGAATTTAGGATGAACAGTGATTTTTAAGCTTAATTTGCATTGTTTGTGTTTTAATAAATTTGTGCTTATTATTGGGAAAGGGAAAAGAAGAAACTAAGTACGGGTATGGTTGAAAAAATTATTTGATTGTGCATGCATTGAACTAAAATATTGTGAAGATATCTTCTTTGATTTGGGAGGATGACTTACAAATAAGAAAGTACTAAAGCAAATTTGTTTGTTAGATAGATAGTTGAGTGGATTGCCTAGAAATAGATAGATCCCAAAAGGAAGAGATTACTTAGGGGCCATCAATCCACATGTTTTAAATAATTAAGATTATAAAACAAAATAAAAATTACTTGCATCAATAATCAAAAGTTACTAAAATTAAACACAAGAATGTTTGCTAAGAAAAAGACTAGAAATTATTAAAATAACGATAAGCTAATTAATACTAGTGATAGATGGTTGGGGTATGCTTAAAAAAATTAGAAAGGGGTCTATAAAAAAGTAGGGACATAGAAAATTAGGTTTGGTTAGGGGTAGGTAGGTGAAAATAGCTTGTTAAAATTTGTTGCCATAGAGACTATCGATAATTGGGCTGATCATCAATGGTCAAGCTGATCATCGATGGTTGGACAGATTGTTGACAATTGAGACAACCATCAATGATTACTATGTATAGATCTAGGTTGATAATAGGATGATTAACATGATCTCAAAGCAAGATTTTAGGATTTGGGTAGGTGCTAGGCTGGATGCAAAAATTAAATAAAGTAATTGAATACTAAAAATTAAATACTTATCTTGAAGAAGGCAAACTGGATGGATGCTTGAGGTGGTTGACTTGTTGGGGGAATTTGACATGATTTTGATAGAGTAATAGTACTTGGCACTTTGGTAGAGCTATAATGGCAAGTTGGCTCTCTGATATAGTAGCTAATTCACTAGATTATTGATAATGATTGACCTACAAAAAGAGAATTTTGGATGCACAAGATCTTGATAATAATTACAGATAGATTTCACCTCTTTGCTCCTCTTTTCTTATAGGAAAGGTAAGAGAGTTATAATAAGATGTGAATTGGGCTCCTAATTTTACCTCACACATGCAATGATTTGTAACTGGATTTAATTAAGTTATTTTTAGAAAATCAAGGTGGATGAGTTTGCATGTTGGTGGTTAAGGAGGTGTACCCTGACCATCGATGGTCAAGGTGACCGTTGGTGGTCAACATGACCATTGATAATCGAGGGTGAAGGGTAAAAATAAGTAAAAAGTTGGGTTAAAGTCAATTTTATCAAACTAACTATGGGGGTTAGGTTAGGGGTTAAAGGGTTAGATTGGTCCCAAGGTGGTCAAGGGAAACTATGACATTCAAAATTGTGGTGTGTGGATTTTTAATGTTTAAATTTTACCCCTTTTTGTTATGTGGCTTTGAATCAACCAACTATAAAATACAAATTGATGTTAGTCCAAGGTCTAGTTGCTTAAGGAGTATGGGAGGAGGTGTTCCCACTAAAATCAAGAGGTGATGAGGTAAAGTAGAATTAGGTGTGGGTTTGATAAGGTGGATGAAGGTGATGGCAAAGGTAGATGTCATGAAGGTGGGTGATAGGTTAGGCACTAAGGCAGAAACAAACATGTAAAGTATGACAAAAGGTATGATAGTCAAGAGTATATAAAGACTAGGTTACCATAGTTGGTAAAAATAAAGGTCAGTGATAGGAAGACAATGGTTAAATGAACTACATGATTACATTTAGGCATGGTGGCTGGGTACACTAGCATGTCTTCAATGTAATATTTGTGTTTTGATGGGTATTCAGGGAAGGAAGTGCTCTTGGTGAAATCAAAAATGGGTCAAGTATTATGGGTATCTAATGTAGGAAGTGCTCCCAAAAAGACACAAGTTGGTCAGGTAAGTGTGAGGTGGCATAAGTTCAAATAAGAGTCAACATGGCAATGTTGTCACTGTGATCAAAGGACTAGGAAAAAGTGTCATAGAACATGCACTAGATGGGCTGAAATAGACCAATGACAAAGTGATGAGGTGGTCAAGATGGGTAGACAAGGTAGTCTCCATGGGTGGGTGATTTGATGTGATGCTACTATAGATAACTTGCTCAAGGTAAGAGAAAAAAAGGTGGGGCAACCTGACCATCGATGGTCAAGTTCCCTAAGGGCAAATGTTGATGGTAACCTTGACCGTTAATGGTCAAGGTGAAAACCCTAAAAGTCCATGGGTTAAAAGTGAAAATGAGTCACTATTTACCCATTATTACCTTTGCTTGAGTTTGACTTTGGAGCTCTAGCAATTTTGGTAATTTGTGGCAAAGGTGCTTGTTGAGGGTACTTACTAACATGGAGGGTGATGTTTAGCTGAGTTAGAGGGTAGATCGAGGGGACCAATCAAGATGTAGGGAACACATGGGTGATGATGAGGATGACCAGGCCTATGATTGTCTCCATAGTGGTAGTCACGAAATGAGGTAGGGAATGCCCTTAATTTAGTAGTTTAGCTTTGAATTTACAAATGCATTAGGATTACGATAGGTCAAAATGGGTGGTTTTTAATAGTTATGCCCTAGTTAGGTATATATGTAGTTTTAGGTAAATTTATTGGTAAAATTTGAAATTGGTAGGTTGGGTAATGGTTTAGGTTAGAAAATTAGGTGGTTTAGTTTGATTTTTGATTAGTATTTAGGGTAGTTAAGGTTTGGGTATTCTGGCTTCAGAATACCCATAGTGATTGTTGATGGTCAAGGTTGACCATTGATGGTTGACATCCTTAGAAAAAAGGATACTTAACCATCAATGGTCACCATGACCATCGGATGTCAACTAGGGTAGAGAAGGCTTTGGGTAAGTGCTTAAAAAATTAAGGTAAAATGGAATGTTTGGATGTTAGGTATAGGTTGGTGTAGAAGGTTTAGAGGTCAAACCTAGTGGGTATTGGGTAGATAAGTAGGATGGGTAAGGAAATAGGTCCATTGTTTAAAGGGTAGGGTAGATGATAATGGTGTAGGTGATGAAGCCATATTTTTGAATTAGTGCAGGCTAGGGAGAAGATATAGATGTGTGATCAAATTCCATGTATCTTCACAGAGATCTAATAGGGGATGATTCTAGATGACTCGGCCCACATGGAGGAGGCTGGGTTGGGAGTGATAAGGAACTATCAACATGTGCCTCAAGATGCATCCATATTTGTAGCACTCATCAAGAGATAGGATCCTAATATAAACACCTTTCTATTTCCAACTGATGAGATGACTATCCTTCTAGAGGATGTTCATAGGATCAATTAATTTCTTCTTCATAGTGATCTGATCTACCATATATAGCATGAGGAACATGATGATCACATTGAGATTTTATATGGGGATGAGAGTGACCAGGTTAGATGGCATACTAGGGGGTTTAGATATAGTGCTTTGTATAGGAGGGCTCTAGGTGAGAGGAGATTCATGACCATGCTGATGATTTCTATTTCATGATTTGTGCTTCTTGACTTAATTAATGAGAGGTTCCCATACTTGATATTGGGGGTGCTAGTCGAGCTATTTCTAGGTTAATTTATATTCAACTAGGTGCTTATTTTGTTTGTATAGATATATAGGGAGATGTGGGGGTTTAGGGCCTATAAGATGTATGGTATCAGTGTTGGCTTGGTTCTACATTACTAGGCCTGTGATCAAATCAAGGTGTTAAAGCTAGTAAAATTTTTGTGAGAAGGTTTCACACAGATTGTGTTCCCCATCAAATTTATGCATTGGAGGGTTGATTTTGTTATGTCAAATGTTGGAGGTGGTGGACATAATGTGGAATGGTTTAGGGGTGCACTAGTGATATGAGACATAACATGGAGGTTGTATGTGTAGTTTCTAATATGACCTGGATACAAGAGGTAGACACTCTCCCTTTAGAGCTATAGATGGATACTAAATAGGCAAGATAAGGAGGTGGAGATGATCCCATTTGATAGGATTTGGAGGTAGTTTAGCTTAGTACAGGGCATTCTAGGTCCATTCCCCAAGTACAGGAAAGAGGATTCAAAGATCTTACTACCAAACCCACATCTTATGCCAAATTTTTTAGACTACAAGGAACTAATAACTATTGCATAAATAGATGATGATAAGTTTACAGATGGGTACATGGCATAGCATTAGCCTATATATGTAGCTACAAACATTGGTGGGGATGATAAAGGTGTAAGGCTGATGGCTATGGATCTAGCTGGCCATGATTGATAGGTAGGAGAGGCTTCAGCCATTGCATAGGGACAAGTTACAATGTTACAAGGGTAGGTGGTCACATTGTAAGGATAGATTGCTATACTATAGGGTTAGGTTGCTACCTTATAAGGCTAGGTTGCTACTATAATAGGTGAGAGGGATTAGGCTAGGACCTCACTAGGCTTGGTGACCCAAAAGAGGGACTCTCTAAGGTAAAGAGGAGGAGTGGTAGTAACAACATAAAAAAGGCCACTAGGCACCATCCCCACAACATGATACCTATCTACAATAGAGGAGTTAAGGTATTATGAGGCCATAGTTTTGACACAGTGTCCACAAGAGCCTTGATAGGTCAAGTATAGGGCTAGCTTAGCAGGTGATGCTAGTGTGGCAACACTAGGGTAGTGGGTAGCATTTGTATCTAGATGGATAGAGATAGCTAGGGGATTAGTAGGTATATTAGATGGGTAGGCACTTGGATCTAATGATGGTTTGGGAGGTATTGGTGCTCCTAAGGCATATATATAGCTAGATTATGACATTTTGTATATCATTTTGATTCTATCCTACAAGATGATGCGGTGAGATGTACATTTTGAGAGAGAGACATGTCTATCTACTTGTACACATTATTATGTTATTTGACTCATGTGTTATACATATGATTGTTATTTATGCTCATTGTCATGGTTTATGGTTTGATGCTTATGGTGTGATGTTTATGTTGCTTATGGATGATGCTTATGTTATGGATGCTAGACATTGATATAGGTTTAGCTAGGTGTTAGATGGTTTTGATTTATGGTTATGCTTATGACATGACAAATTTTAATGAGTATATACTACATTATTTTAGACTTAGACATATGGTAAAAGATGGTTGGTTACTTTAACTAATCATGGATGTTATGGTATTATCATGCTTGGTATGGTTATGCTTGTTATTAATTTCTAGTATAAAACACATGAGGTAATTTAATTTACAACATTATATGGGAGACCAAAGAATATAATCAAGAGACAAATGTCATAATAAAAATATCAACTAGTCATGATAGGATAAGAAAAGGGCACAATGCTTCTTCATTGATAAGGACTAAAACAAAGTTAGATTAGGTTAATGAACATAAACCCTTCAATTGCTTTGCATGATTGTTCATTATTTGGTTAAGAAGGTGTCTTGACCACAATGCCAAGTAAGCTAAAAAATCTCTTACTTATATTGAGTAAAGGGGAGATAAATGAAAATGGAGCCTTTTTGAGAGACTAACATACCTCTTCTATAGGTGTCTAAAGAGTTAGTATAAACAAGTCTATATCAAGTAAAGTGTAGACTGATCGATGTGGGAAGTCTATGTGTGAAAGCTGATTGCAATTTACTCCTTAGTATGATATTTGAGAGCCGATTATGGGTTTCAAAATTAGTTTGATTTTGCTGTGAGCTACATAACAGGTCTTTCATTTTGTTGTTATAGATAAGAAGCTAATTGATATAGGAAGCTTCCAAGAAATTGCTATGCTTTTGATAAAATACTTTACTTAGCCATCCTTCAAGGGAATGGTCTAAGTTTATTTTCTATATTCATTGATTTTTGATAGATGTCCTTCAAGGGAGTAGTCCACCTTACATTTTGGTAATTTCAAATAAATTTTCAATAGCTATCCTTTAAGGGAGCAATTTGTAAATGCTAGGAATGACCCATGAATGCTAACGATAGGGTTTTTTACATTTTATTGCATTGATCTTGCTTGATATAGACTTGCTTAGGCCAACTTAGTGGTTCACCTTTATGAAGGCAAAACTAAAAACATAAGAAGGGTGATTAGGTGTAAAAAGGTTTAGGTGAAAATGACCATAAGAATCCATCCTATGAAGGTGTGGAATGTACCATGAGAAGCGTGCCATAGGTAGAGCCATGATACCCATTTTTTAAGATAAGGCTATGTTATTGAAAAATAATCACATGATTTAGTTATAATCCGTTGCCCCTAAACTAAGGAAATGGAATGTAGGTAGATAGCAAGGGATGATCTTAAGTTAGATAGAAGATGAACTTGTTCCTTCTTAATAAAAGAATGGATGTGAATGTGAAGCATTAAGGGGCTCAAGTTCTGGGTGGCCTTCGAGAGAAGATAACCAGTAAGCTGCTGATCCATACTTATGGGTGATAATATAAGGTCCAATCCAATTGAAAGTAAACTTTCCCCACTTGCTTTTCTCCATATTAGTGACATTGATTTTCCTTTAGGATGAGATCTCTGATACTAAATTCTCACACTTTAAGGTGATTTTTATAGGCATGCTTGACGTGATCTTGATAGACATGAAGATGGGTAAGGGATGATAAATGATGCTCATCGAGTAGCTCAAGTTAAGCTAAATGGTGTTGATAATAATTATCCTTATAAATAAGCTCTTGAAAAGATATGTATAGAGATGGGATTTTGACTTAAAGAGGCAAGATTGCCTCTGCTCCAAACACAAGAGAGAAAGGGGTAGCACCTATAGGGGTTTTGATGCTAGTATGATATGCCCATAAGGTGAAGGGTATGTGCAAATGCCAATCCTAACTAGATGTATTGACCATTTTAGTTAGCATGTTATTAAAAGTTTTTTTAGAGGCCTCAAATTATACATTTACTTAAGGGTGATAGGGTGAGGAGAAGCTTAAATTAATGCTAAATGCATCACATAGACACTATAATTTCTTGTTCTTAAAGGATTTACCATTCTCAGTAATGATCTTATGAGGAACACTAAAACTATATATAATATGATGGTTGATAAAGTTGAAAATATTTTCTACTTTGGTCGAGACTAGAAGAATATCCTCTATTGAATTGGTAAAGTACTCGGTCATAGTGATGATAGAATGGTGTCACTACGAGGAATGGGGATTAATTTCACCAATGAGGTCTAGTCCCCATTGTGAAAAGGGATACAAATCAGTAGAAATATGAAGACTATGGCTAGGTGCATGATACAAATTGGTGTGTTATTAACATTTGACACACTTTATCATGTAATCAAAATAGTCTTGGTTAAGGCTAGGTAAATAATATCCAAGTTAAAAGATACACTTAGCTACATCAAGGCCACTAAAGTGTCCCCCATAGATACCATCATACATTTCCTTGATATCATGAGAGGCTTCATGACTATGTAGGTAACAAAAGAGGAGACCATCAAAGCCATGTTTATAAAGGATACCTCCTAGTATGGTATAACATGAGGTACTCTAGATAAACACTCTTTGAGCATTCCTAGAAAGACTAGAAGTAACCATGGCAATGTTAAGGTAGTCAAAGGTTTGTTTATACCAAAAGTTAGGTTAGGTCTCTTCTACATTAAAAATGGTGGGAGAATCTAGTTTAACATAAGAAGGCTAGGTGAGTCTATAGATAATGATAGATAGCTTAGTGTTAGAAGGGATAGATGGTATCTAAGAGGTAAGGGAAGCCATGGTGTTGATGAACTTATTAGTAGATCATAGGGTTGATCAGATGTGATAGTGTTTAAATGATGCTAAGAGTTCATAAACTAATTACTTGTACCATTGCAAAATGTAATTCTTACACTGGTAAGAGCTGTTGATTTGATTGACCATAAGCTAGGAGTTACCAAATATATTGATTATTTTGAATCTTAGGGCTAAGGTGGTCTAAAGGCCTATCACTAAGGCTTCATATTTAGCCATATTGTTGGTATACTCAAAGTCAATCTTGAAATAAAAAAGAAGAGGTTCACCATCAAAGGGAATAAAGATGATACTAGCTCCCCCACCACATTGACATTTTGATCCATCAAAGAACATGGTGACTTGATAGGTAAAATATGCTTGAGAGAGGGTCATGATGGACTCATCAAGGAAGTCAAGAGGAGGAGGCTAGTTGTTTGATAAAGGTGCCTTAACCAATTGGTTAGTAATGACTTTCCCCTTAATTAACTTTTGTTAAAGGAACTCAAGGTCAAACTCTGCTAAGAGTATGAGACACTTGGCCATACATTAGTTTTAGTATGGCTTGGAGTGCATGTACTTGAGTGGGTTAGTGTTCGTTATGGCATAGGTTTTGTGGTTAAGAAGGTAGTTACAAAGTTTGGTAGCCATGAAGACTAAGGCCAAGTAAAATTTCTTAGTATGGTTATACTGAGTGTCATATTCTACAAGAGTATGGCTAATGTAGTTTACAACTTTCTCTTTGTGTTGTTCATCTCAGTGGGCTAGCATTACTCCTAGGGAATGATTGGTGGAAGAGATATAAAGGTATAAAGTTTGGTCATCCTTGAGAGGGGTGAGGACATGTGGAGACAAAATTTACTTTTTTAAAGAATCAAGAGCCTTTTGATAGTCGCTATTCCACTTGAAAGAGACATCCTTATTTAGAAGGTGGTAGAATGGTTGACATCGATCCAAAAGTTGGGAGATAAAATGATGAATGGATTGAAGCTTCCCTTGTAAGCTATAGAGTTGATAAAGTTTGGTTGAAAAAAACATGTTGAGTATGGATTTTATTTTGGTGGGATCAACTTCAATTTTATGAAGGGAGACAATGAAGCCAAGAATTTTTCATGACAAGACCCTAAAAATGTATTTCTTTGGGTTAAGGCAGACATGATAGTGATAAGGCATTCAAAGATGATCTTAAGAACAACCAAGTGATATTTTTAGAGTTTTTATTTTTTGAAAAGGTCAGCCACATAGTCCTCAATAATCCTATGGATAAGGTCATGGAAGATATAAGTCATGACATGTTGGTAGCTTGCACCAACATTCTTTAGTCTAAAAGGCATGACTTTATAGTATAAGGTTCCCTAAGGGGTAGTAAAGGTGGTTTTGTGATAATATTTGGGGGAAATTAGGATCTAATTATAACATGAGAATCCATCCATGAGAGATAACATCTCATGGCTAGCTCTAAGATCAACTAATTGGTTGATGCTTGGTAGAGGAAAGTCATATTTGTGGTGACGTTGAGGCCATGAAAGTCCACATAAATGGGTAGTACCCTAATGGATTTGGTGATAGGTACAAAATTCAAGACCCATTGAGGGTAGTCAATGGGTTGAATGAAATTGATAGATGGGAGATGCTAACACTCTTCTTTGATGGGAAGGGATATGCGAGGGTACATGCATGAAAGCTTTTACTTGATGGGCTTGGCATCACAATTGGTGACTATGTTATGGGTAGCAATGGTGGGGTCAATTCTAGCCATGTCACTATAAGACCAGACAAATGCTACGCTATGATCTTAGAGGAAAGAGGGAAAATATTGAAGTTCCTTGACATTCAATGATTTTCCAAGTTTGGAAATGTAGGGTTTATCCAGAGTACCCAAGTTGATATCCATGGTGGATTCATTAAACATGGTTAACATCTTGAGAGGAAGGGATTTGTGGATTGAAGAATCTAGGTCACTTAGGTAGGTGAGGATAGAATCATCATCTTGGCATTGAATAGTGTTAATGGTAAGAGAGTCTTCTTCTATCATCTTAGGATGGGTCAAAGGGATGGTTACAGTTACACCTTCCTTTTGATAAGTTAGGGGTTATAGTCTGATCATATTGATGAAAAAATAGGTGGGATGATGTTATTATCTTCACACATGAATGGGGGATAAGTTGGTGAGGAAGGGGTATCTTACTCAACAATGGTGGTGGTAGGTGATTTGGGTTCTTGTTGGGTAGGATGAAACCAAGGCCATACTTCTTATGTAGCTTCTTGGTTTTGATGGTGACCAATTCATGTGGGTTGTGCTCATATCACCCAAGACTAAGGCCTTTCCAAGCACATTGATGGAGTTATGTCTTGGTGAATCTTGGTTTATCTAGGTAGGAAAAATCAATGGTAAATGGCCTAAGTGAAAGAGAGGTAGTAGAAGCACCAAGGGATTTGTCAAGTCCCCCATAAAAAAATGGGTCTGATGATGGGGAGGTCTAAAGGGAATGATAGTTCTGACATTGGGGTCATATCTTAGTTAGTTGGTAAGTTTACCATACTTGTGAGGAGTAGGGAAAGTGTCAAGGGCTAAAAAGTGATACTCCCCCAGTGAAATTTGATGGAACATTCATTCCAAAGGGTCCATGGTGGGAATTTGGTCTGAAGGGATAGAGGAACTAGTCAATGTGTCATCGGTGGAAGGGGATATGATATCTGCTTTGATGGTTAAAGGTTGAGTTTTAGTTACTGAGGGTATACTGGATGGGGGTATGTGGACATCATTGGGGTGATATAACTTCATGCTTAAACTTAATGCAATGGTAAAGGGTGGAGGGGACACAACCCATGGAGTAGATCTAAGGTCATCTCAATAAAAAATTGCATTGGAATCATCTTCCACTACATGGAAAAGTTTGGAGAGTGTGTGGGGTCTTAAAAAGATAAAGAAGATGATAGTTCCCAAGGTAGTGGCCATGGTATCATTAAATGATTGAAGGATGGTTGAGGTTTTGGACATGACATTATTTGATAGGTTAAGTTAGTTGTAGGTGTGAAAGGAGATGATGTTAATGCTATCTTCCCCATTAATCATGACCCATTTGATGCATGTTTAGTTGATGTAATTAGTAATTAAAGTAGGGGGATTTGGGTCCTCAAGATGGATGGAAGGTATTTCCAAATCCTTAAAGGTAATAAGGTTGGAAATTTGAAGGGCACCAACAAAGGTTGACAAAGGTTGAGGGTATTTAGGTTGGACCTCAATGGATTGAAAAGCCTCTATTAGTTCTTGGTGGTGATGGGGAGAGGTAGAGATCAACTCATACAAGATCATCTTCATCAGTGTCTAGTGAAGTTACTTGAGGATAACTATCCTAATGGATTTTAAAGGGTTAGATTGGGAGGAACCTAAAATAGACATCTTGAGTTTGGTTAAAGATGGAGATAGTTGGGTGTGGGTTTATTGGGAGGTTAAATATGGATACATCCATAGAATGGACACCTTATCCTTCCCCTTATCCTTATACTATGATCTCATGACCACATTTATAATATGGATAGAAGGAGAGGTTAAGGTAGGAGATTGGTCAAACTTGTCTTCACACTTAGGTGAAAGTGGAGGAGTAGGTAAGTGTTGGGTAGGTATGGTTCTTGGTTTGAATGGTATAGGGATAATAGGGGTTCATATATTAATAGATCATCTTCATCATAAAATTGGTGGATAACGGTTTGGAGAGATTTACAATTCTCCATATCATGGCTAGGTGTCCTATGATAAGAACATGCTTGGTGGTCATTATACCAGACATGTTTTGAAGTAAGAGGGTCAAAGGGCCTGATGAGAGGTAAGGATAAACAAGAGGTTTGTGATAGCCTATGGAAAATTATTGAGTAGGATTTATCCAAAGGTGGTAAAGGTGTAGTGGTCTTTGCTTTGATGGTTAGGGTAGAGCGCCATTTGGAAATAGGTTTGATG
Organism: Torreya grandis; assembly: GCA_037957365.1. Taxonomy (NCBI): domain Eukaryota; kingdom Viridiplantae; phylum Streptophyta; class Pinopsida; order Cupressales; family Taxaceae; genus Torreya; species Torreya grandis. Next base: position 718,623 of record JARHVA010002831.1, read on the forward strand.
GTAGGTGATTTGAGTAGGGTGGTTTATTTGGTTGATGAATTTAGTTTAGGAAAAGAGTTTTATGAGTTAGAGGTGGAGGATAACAAGGTAGGTATCTTAGTTATTGCTGGTGTGATGAAGAGAGGTGCATCAGAAAGCTATTGTGAAGGTATAACTAAGAGAGGTGGTGGGGTCTTGGTAGAGATGATTGGTTTCATAATCAAGGTAGTGGGATGAGGTCCTAAAATGGAAGGCAATGTTGAGGGAGGTAAAATTTAGGCCTTCAAGCCTTTGGATGGTTTTACCTCTTTAGTTGCTTTGGTTTGGCACTTGGTTTCTAGTTCTAGTGAGGCAATCTTCACCTTCACAGATGGGTGACTAAGGCTTGGTATAGGGAAGGTGCCAAAGTTATTGATCGGTTTTGTAGGTTTGGTCTGAGAAGGTGATTTGGTCACTTGGGGCTTAGGTACCTTAGATGGTTGAGATATTGTTGGATTGGTAAAATTTACTATAGGTTTGGTTGATAGTGTAGGAGTTTGAAGAGCAGAAGTGGTGGGTTAGTCTACTAAAGTTATGGTTGGAGGTTCTTGCTTGGTGATATAAGGTAGCCCTAATTTATTTTAGAAGGTGGCTCGATCTATGTCAGGGTTGGAGATAAATTCCATTTTTTTCTCTAACCTAAAGAATGGTTTATAGGTTGGTTTGATTCCCTAAATAGTGGACTTGAAAGATAATCCCCTAGGTGGAGACATAGGGATGGTAACCTCATCCTCTTACTCAATCAAAGGATGGAAGGTTGAGATAGGTGGATCCTCTATGGGGGGAGTAGACATGGGGGTATCCTTTTCAAGAATGATTTATAAAGGGGGAGTAGGTTGCTTGGTAGTTAAAGGTAAAGATAGGGTGGTGATGGTTGGGTGTTTTGGTATATCAGCTAAAAGAGTGGTTGAGGACTCCACTACTTCAATAAGTGGAGGGGGAGAAGAGGACACTTCCTTGGTTTTTATTTTCAAAGGAAGGGAAGGTAAGTCCACCACCTTAATAGATTTAGGAAGTGAAGAATTAGAGGATTGGGTACTAGGTTGTTTAGTAATGAGTACATCAAGAACCATGTTAAATGTATGGGTATCATGATAACACTAGACATTGTTTCTCTCATTCTTAGTATGAACATGGTTTGGGAAAGGTTTCTTGAATATATCAAAGGCTTGGTTTCATGGTGCATTGGGGTTGTTTAATGTGAGCTTCCCCTTATTAATGAGGGATTTAACAAGGCTCTTGAAGGTGTTGCACCTACTAACGTCATGCCCTATTACTTGATGAAAGGCACACAAATCATTATTGTTGTACCAACTAGGGGCAGGATGAGAGGCATAAAACTACTAAGGAGGCTTGATAGGAAGAAGTTGAATGGTGTTAGATTTCAATAACTTCTCCAAGATGGAAGTATAGGATTCTCCAAGTGGAGTGAATTTCTTCTGGTTGTTATGGTTTTGGTACCTCATGTTTTGATTTGAGGAGTTAAAGGAATTTGGTTGGTTGATGAAAGGTGGAGTAGTGACCTTAAGGAAAACCATATTTTATGTTCCCTTTCTCTTGGTATTGTTATTGGACTAGTTACTTGACTTGGAGGAAGAGGCCTTATTGGTTTTGTAGGTTGAGTTCTTGTTTTTGAGATTTAACTTTCCTTCATCAATGGCTCTATTTTATAACTTATGAACCATGGTAAAAGCTTCATCAAAGGTTCAAAATATTTGGACACACAACATAGGGGAGATTTGCTTGACACATGCCTGAGTGAATAGATCTACGAGTTCAAGTTAAGGTAGGGAGAAAGAAAGTTGGTTAATTAGGCTCCTCCAACAAGCCACAAAATGCAATGGATTCATCATCAAACTAATAGATAGAGTAGAGGTCGGTTATAGAAACTTTCTTAGAGATATTGATTGAGAATTGGTCCAAGAAGGTTTGTGCCAATTGGGTGTAGGAGAAAAGGGAGTGCTTGGGTATGAAACTATACCAATCTAATGCCAGATCAACTAGAGATATGGGGAAAGTACTGAGAAGAAGGGAATCATCATAGGTGATGAGATAGAAAGCATGCATAAATGCCATAAGTTACTATTGGGGATACTTCTTACTTTGAAATTTAGAGAATTTGGGAAGTTCCCATTGGGGGGGATATGGCCTGATAGGTATGAATAGATGGATGGGATCATTACAGATTTGGTCATATGATAAGATGTTGTGAGCACTCAAAATATATGACTCTAAAGTGGTAATATTGTCCATAAGAATCTTTATTAGGTCCACTTGGGGTTGTGAAACCTAAATTTTATAAGATGCATACTATTGCAGTGGTTGGGAGACATACTAATAGTGGGTATAAGGGTAAAAGGCTACCACATATTAGTAAGTGGCTACCATTGGTTGGGTGGAAGATAGATAAGGGTAGGTAGATATAAATAGTTGGGTAATGGGTATGGGTACATGCCCTTGTAGGTTAGGGATGTAGCTAAAATTTGGTGTAAGGGGTGCTTGTTAGATAGGAGTAGTGGTTGGGTTGGTGATCGATGGAAGGGTGGTGACTCTTGTACTGATCAGTGGTAAAGTAGAGGGTATGGATACTATAAGGCTTTAAAGTGGACTAGTGGTCAATATATTGGGGGTAGCTAAAGGAATTTTTGTAGTGCTAGAGGTAAGCACTCCTATTATGGAAGAGTGGTTGGTAGGAGTGGAAGGTATAAGGGAAGTGGTAGTTTGGGTTGGTTGGTTTTCTATGGTAGTCTCAAAGGGGTTGTTGGTTGATGAGGAATCTTGGGTAGTCAAGGTTGGGTAGTAATCATGAAAATAGAGGTACTCCCCATGAGGTGGAGAGGCATTCCATAAGGTAGATGTATAGGTGGGGCCAAAGCCAAGATATAGTAAGACATGGTTGTAAGGTAATATTGCAAGGCTACTAGATTGCTATCTAGGAAATTGGAAAAATCCACATCTCTTTGAAGAACCTATTAAGGGAAGGTAGGAATTTTTGAGGGATGAGGAAAATCTATTAGCTTAGAAATGTAGTTCATAGATGAAGAGGTAGAAGAAATAGGTTGTCTTGGTAATGGGTTTTGCTCCACAAGGTCTCTTTACTACTAACAAGTGAGAACCATAAGAGATAAGGGAAATAGAAAGCACAAACAACCTCACTACTCAAACAAGGAGAAGACAAGAAATGATTAAAGAAATCAAATCACACTCTAAAAGAGATGTTATGCCCTAGAGTTTTAATTGATATTGATTTTGGATTATGCCTTAAGAAGTTGTGTGACTGCAATTGGTTTGTAAAGCAAGTACTAGAAAGAAAGTCTAAGATTGGTTTCAAGTTGTGTTTAGGTGCTAAAAATAATTTGTATTGGTATTGGGGCCTACCACATTACTTCACACACCATAGTGATAAGGGTGTTGGATGCTTAGCCAATATATATTGATATCTAGAGATTATACTCAAACAAAGAGCTAAGTTGGTTCTCCCTTGGTAATGACCTCCAAGTGGGATTATCAGGAAAGGGTAAGGTTATTTCTAGGTGATGAAATCCTAGTCAGGCCTTGTATTAAGTTTTTTTGATGTTTAATTTATGAAAGTGGTTTGGTTGAGTGTGTGTAACAAAGAGTGAAGCTACGATATATTAATTTGATTTTTAAGTTAAGCTATATGAACTAAAATTTCAAGCAACCAATATATGCACTTAATTTTAAGCCCAAAAGAAACTTTTGATTTCATTAATAAAAATAGAATAGAGAGAATGCAAGCAAAAAACAACCCAAGTAAAGACACAAGGGTCCCACTAGGTATGCCAAAATGTTTCAATGAATTTCTACTTATTATTGGGAAAGGGAAATGAAGAAACTAAGTACAAGTATGGTTGAAAAACCTATTTGATTATTCACATGTTGAATTAGAAGATTATGAAGAGATCCTCTTTGGCTTGGGAGGATGACTTATAAATAATAAATCACTAAAGCAAATTTTGTTGTTAGATATATAGTTGAGTGGATTTCCTAGTGATAGCTAGATCTTGGAAGCAAGAGATTCCTTAGGGGATATCAATCCAAATGTTTTAAACAATTAAGTTTATAAAACATAATATAAAGTACTTATATCAATAATAAAAAGGTACTAAAATTGAACACAAGAATGCTTAATAAGAAAAAGACTAGAAATGATTAAAATAGTGATAAGCTAATTAATGCTAGTGCTAGATGGTTGGGGTATTCTTCAAAAAATTAGAAAGGGGTCTATGAATAGGTAGGGAAACAAAAAATTAGGGTTGGTTGGGGGTAGGTAGGTGAAAATAACTTACTAGAATTTGCTACCATAGTGACTATCAACAATTGGGTTGATCATCAGTGGTTAAGGTGACTGTTGACAATTGGATATACCATCAGAAGTTGAGACAACCATAAATGATTATTATGTGTAGATTTAGGTTGATAACAGGTTGATGACATGATCTCAAAGTGAGATTCTAGGATTTAGGTAGGTGCTGGGATGGATGCAAAAAGAAAATAAAGTAATTGAATACTAAAATTCAAATACTTACCTTGAAAAAGGTAGATTGGGGATGCTTGATGTGGTTGACTCATTGGTGGAGTTTGGCATGATTCCATTAGAGTAATAGTACTTGGCACTTTAGTGGAGCTATAGTGGCAAGTTGCCTCTTTGATGTAGTAGCTAGTTCATTAGATTGCTGAAGATGATTGACTTGTAAAAAGAGAATTCTAAATGCACAAACTCTTGATAATAATTATATATGGATTTCACCTCTTTTCTCTTCTCTTCGTATAGGTAAGGCAAGATAGTTGCAACAAGATGTGAATTGAGCTCCCTAATTTTAACTTGTATATGCAAGGGTTCACAACTATATTTAGACAAGTTATTTTTAAAAAGAAAGGTGGGTGAGTTTGCATGCTGGTAGTTAAGGAGGTGTACCCTAACCATTGATAGTCAAGGTGATCATCGATGATCAACTTGACCATCAGTGGTCAAGGGTAAAAATAGGTAAAAGGTTGGGTTAAGCTAGTTTGGTCAAACTAATTATGGGTTAGGCTATGTAAGGGGTTAAAGGGTTGGATTAGTCCCAAGGGGGTCCTAAGGTGGTCAAGGGAAAATATGACATTAAAAATCATGGTGTGTATATTTATAGTGTCTATAGTTTGTAAGAAATCAATCTGATGTCCATTTAGACACAGAAGTGGAAAAAAAGAGTGTGTATAATAACAAGAGGGAATGGTTGACTCTTCATATTCAAAATAACTCTTGGTATTGTATTTTTTAATCCTATTCTATATTTGATAATTTTAAATGTTATGAAAAATAAAATATATATTTATTGAAATATAAGTTAGAAAAAATAGGAAAGAAAATTTGTAAACTCTACTAGGGATTCTTCTTTGGTGTTGTGGCTAGTAAAGAAGAAACTAGTGCAGCCAAAGAACTTCTTGATCAATCTTTGTCCCAGGGAACCTTAATTTTTTTGAACTTCTTCATGAATTCAATATCATCATGCCATTTTAGGACTACTACATGATTACAATGTGTAATACATCTCTCAAAAACTAGGAACATTGCATTCACAATCTTTATTTATTCATAATAATCAAGCACTTGTTTATATTTTTATCCCAGTTTTTATATCCTTTGACAATGCTCATGTTAATGATGTCTTAAGGAATTAGAGTACTCAGTGTCATTCCCATTGTTGTACTATCAACCTTAGCCACAAGAGCTCCATTATTGGATTTAATTCATAGGTTGATGGGTCATAGTGTTTTGTGTAAGTGAACACTAAATCAGAACATTGGATTGAGGTTGGGAAACATGTGCCTAAGGAAGACCACTCTCTACAAGGTGAGTATCCAATGTGCTTGGATTTTCTAAGTTCAATCTATGGTGAAATTATTCCAAGTCCACATGTGTAATTTATGGATTAATTATCTTAGGGATGCCATTATCCATTAGTAGAAATGACTCATACCCCATATACTTGAACTTCATCTTGGTAGGTTCCAGGTACATGAAAATATTTTAAAAAGTGAGAGGAAGGAGTCTGATCAGATCTAAGGGTAGGAAACATTAGATTGGTTCAAATGAGTGGGGTGGTCATATAAAAATCTCTTGAAATTGGTCAAATAATCTCTAAACATATTAATGTGAATAGGATAAATGGCTAAAAGGATATTTCAAACTTTATTAGAAACAATGGATAGGGATTCACCAACAAAGAAAGAATAGGGGTAGGATATTCAAACTTAGATCAAAATACATAAAGATAAATGAATAAAATAAGACCAAACTATTACTCATAAGCCCTTAGATGGCTCAACACATAATGACTAACCGTTAGGGCTTGTGATTTCACTTGGGAGGGTCGACAGGTTGACTGTGATGTCTCCACCAATGGGTAGACACACATGTGTGTCTACTCATGAAAATGTGATTATGTATAAATAGGGGTCAATAAGAGAATCATGATGCCTATACCAATGTGCAAGGACACATGCATGTCTACTTACACATATGCATATGTGGGGGTTAACTGACTCAGTCTATTTGTGGTGTATAAATGTGGGCCATCAAGTGATACACATTGTGCATGACACATCTACCCATCTTTCTTGACCTGAGGGTTAGGATACCTATCCCTTATGCTGTACAATATGCAAAGAAAATATTTGAGCATTTTCTTCATTTATTTTCATACTTATCCAAATTTTATTCAAAATTTCAACTTCCTACTCAATTATTTATTATAGAGATCGAGATGATATTTTGACTCACGATTGAAATTGGCATTAAAATTTTTGGGAAAAATAAAGACCCAATAGGATTGGTCGATTAGTAAGATATGAGACTAAATTAACCATATTTTTTGTATCATTCTACGTATCATACACTTTATATTTTAAATTTGATTTACTCTAAAAATTTTCACAAGAATTAGTTTGAGGGTTGGACCTATACTTTAGCTTATTCATAACAAAAAGCTTAACTTTGTTTTACTTGACCATATGGCACAAGTCATCAAAATATTGAAATCACTTGAACATAATGGACTCATGTAGTGGGGGAAGTAATATTTTATTGACTATGTATTTCAACTCATCAAAAACCATTGTATTTTTTAGTTTAGAGAGCATGGTGTTGTAATATAACATATAATCACATATTTTTTTGTTGAATATTTTCTTTAGTTTTATAATATGAGATAAGACATCTTCTTGTTAATGTTTAATGAAAAGTGTGCTATGAATTGATCAAAAAATGGATTGATTAGTTTAGATAATAAAATCTTGTCTTTGGTACTATAGATACTAAAATTTAATTTTATATGACATATTAGTCTTATACACTTTAAAAATACCAATCATGGCTCAACCCTCAGTTTATGATCTTCCTTCTATCAAAAGACTCACATTCACCATATCACCATTCCTGATTACTTATCATATATTATGAACATAAAATTATTATGACACAAACCAATTTTAGCCTACACTCTACATCAAACCTAATTTCCATATTGAAAAAATAGTTATAGATCCTCAATATATTTTAATTCTATAGGACACTAGCATCTAGATTAGGACATTAACATCGATGCTAATGTGCCAATCTGATGCTAGTGTCCTTGCCTTCTAAATTGTTAAAATTTTAAATCTCTTGATTTGTATGGGTCAACCTATTTGTCTTATTTAACCCTCCCATGAGATTATTTCAAAAGGTATGGTATAAATACAAATCAAGAGTCATTAATTATATATATGTATATGTAAATCACCTCTCAAGCTCACACTACATTATTGAAAATCATTTAGAAAATTTAACTATACTAACATATTATTCCCTATTTCCAAAAAAGTAATATGAATAGTCTTTTTACAAGTATGAAACATTAAAAGAGTAACTGTGAGTAGTATTTATCAAGGTACAAGCTAGATCAATAGATGAACTTTCATATAGCATATTGTAAAATTGTTTACACACAAGCCCATATAAAGGGAAAATTACATTCGTTTGAGGCCCTCTTTAGAGTATATGGATATGTAGTTAGTGGTAATTTATAGAGGGTATTTAAGGTAATATTTAATTCACTTGATCATACTAACCCCTATTTTGTAAGGTGACATGACCAAATTGGAAGATTGAGGGTTTTGAGTAGAAGACTGATTTTAGGAACATGTGCATGAAATATGAACTAACAACTTAGAAGGTGAAAATAAACCCTAAAAAGTACAATTGAATATTCCATAAAAGGATATGTATTGTGATCTAGATAGAAGCATTGAAATTAGGATGTAAGTGTTAATGCTAGTGTTTATAGTTTGATACCACTATTCTAGCTAACAAAAAGCTAATTAAAAGAATCTAACAAATTGAGGTGAATCATTAGACTCTCTTCTTATGCACCTGTGCTTGTTATATTTTAATTTGCATTATTTCATATGCCAAGTATTATTTCTCCTTAACATTTATACATTTATAATATTGTTTGGCATTGTACTTTTATAAATTTAATATTTTATTAGATTCAATATATTTATCATAATATTGTAAATTTGAATTATTTAATTGCCTTGATTTAGAATAGATTATTCCATAATTGATTAGGCTATTCCCCTACCTTTAAAAAAAAGAGGGTTAAACATTTTTTTTTAACTTTATTTCTAAGTCTTTTTGCACAACCTTATCTTGCTCTAGGGTTTTTAGCCTTCTAGGGGTTCAAATTACAATAATTATTTAGATATGATTTTATTATCTATATGAAACCTAGGCATAATAGAAGAATAGTTGTTGTACCTATTAAACATATTGAGATTCCCCTTGTTTCACCTAAAATGTATAAAGCTACTACCACATCAAATTATATCAATAATGAGAGTACCAATGATGAGAATGAGAAAAATATTGAAAATGTTATCATAGAGGATGAGTCTGATCATGAAAAAAATGAAGCACATGAGAATAGTGAACATGAGCAAGTTAAATCTATTATAACATTTTGAAAGCATCTTCACTAAAACCTTAAAAATATTGATAATATCTAAAATATTATATTGGAAACTAAAAAAAGAAAAAAACATCAATGAATAACCATTTTCATCTATTGATATAATTAATTGGGCTACTGGGTATACCTATCAACCATCACTCCCATTATCCATCTCCTCAAGCACACCAGTGACTCCTACATCTTGTGGGGGTATAAAATATGTTTTCAAGCCATTGTTCCCTAAGGATCAAATTCCTATTACTACATATTCCTTAAGGCCAATCAATGATGTAACTCAAATATTAGTTTTATTGCTTACATCTACACAAGTTATGTTTGTATCCCATTGGTTAACTTCTCAAACATCAAATCTTAATCCCACTAGGTCTACCATGAAATCTCTTATTCAAGTGATTCAAGCTTTAGAAGATAAAGTTAAAAATATCGAGTAGAATGCTTTAAATCAACTCATGTTATTGACTCACAATATGTATTGCATAATCCTCTTACACCTGAGATATCTTTGCACACTTTGCCAATCATTTTTGTAGTACCCAAGTTCACACTTAATGATAGAAAGGTGGTCTTGAGCAACATATTTGATATTTATATACAACATGACTTGATCATGCTTCTAATGATAAAATTTTGAAAAATAATTTCCATGAAGCCTAAAGTTATGCTTTGAGATGGTTTTATGATCTACCAGTATGATTAGTGAAAGTGGTCAAACATTTATCAGATCAATTTGTTGTCCCCCAGAAATATCACTCATTTTTGGGACAACATTTGAACTATTTTGGTCCTACAAACCAAAATTGTCTCTTCCCTTTCCCAAATTTGCCTTAGGCATTCAAATTCCTCATTTTTCAAGCTTCCTAGAAATCTACAAATGCTGCAGGCTTGAATCTATGGACTCTGCAGGAAAAGAAAATCTACGGACTCTATAGACCAAGTTCAATGGGCTTCAAAGGTTGATTTCTATGGACTCTGCAGGAAAGAAGCAAGCTTTCAACACTTAGGTGATCTCAAATTTGGTTCAATGACCAAGTTCAACTAAAAGAGTTCATCGGAAAGCTTCTAAGCAAGGATTGAACCGTTGAACCTTAAACCATTTTAGTTCAATGGGCTCAACAGGTTTAAAGGTTCAACATCACCAGCAAGAGTTCAACCCCTTCCTAGTTCAAAGGCTTCTACAGTCAAGTTCAAAGGCTTCTACAAGCAGGTTCAATCAAGGTTCAACAAGTTTTGAAGGCTTGAAACATTGAATCGTTGAACCATTGAACCACTTTGGTTCAAAGGTTTAACGGGTTCAAGATTCAACTGATTCAACGCATTTGGTTCAACGAAGATCAAAAGGACTTATCCAAATCAAAGGGAATGAACCATTGAACCGTTGAACCAAATCTTGGTTCAACGATTGGTTCAATGCTTTGGTTCATCAAATGGTTCAACGGCTTTTGGTTCAATCAAAGGGTTCATTAGCTTGGTTCAAAGGAGCGGTTCAATGCAAAAGTTCAAGAAAGCCTCTCAAAGGAAAAGTGTCCTTACGAAGGGCACTTGGTCGACAAAAGCACCCTTTAGAAGGGTCATTTTCAAGGAAGCCGCAAAGGTAAATTCTTTCAAAATTTTATTTAAGGTAGCCGAAAGACAAAGGGATTTCCTTCGAGAAAAAGACTAAGGCATAATTCCTTTAGACAAAAAGTCTGAAAGAATTTGGAAAGGCTACGGGAGGAAATATTGAAGGAGTTTCTCAAGGCCAAAGACAAAGCAATAATTCCACAGACTTTTTGTTTGCAAGAAATTATCTGTGGACTTTTTGTCCATGGAAAAATGTCTGCAAAAAAATTCTACGAGAAAGTGTCTGTAGGAAAGTTTTGAAGAACTCCAAAGATAAAAGGCCACCGAAGGACCCTGAAGGGTAGGTGCCATTGCGGGGGACTCTCGACTGCCAAATTGAAGGACACTTCCTCGAAGATGAAGGGTCACCTTCCCTTTAGGAGGATGTAAAACAATAAATTTGAAGGAAGTAAGTAGTAGAAAAAGCTGAGGAAAGTCCAAGGGGTGACACACTCGAAGACATCAAAGTTAAGAATGACAAACTAGCCGTTGGAAATTCAAACATGGTGATGGGTGTGCAAACGTTAATTTTAAGGTTCATAAATTAGCCATTGATTTTGAAAAGCCTTAAAGAAGAGCCAAAGAACTTAGCGACCCATCGAAAGAAAGAAGCCCAAAGGCCATCCAAAGACTGTTTGAAGGGTAGATACCCTTGCAGGGGGCTCTTCCCAACCTAAAGTAGATCATTTCTCAAGGCCCGAAAGGCAGGTCCCCTCTGGGAAAGCTCAAATGACAAAGCTGAAGGAATTGTTGAAGAAAGTGACGTGCCCATGGACGTCAAAGTTGTGACAATGAAATAGCCGTTAATCCTTGTAATTTTAAATCTACAGACCCGAATGCAATCAAAGACTTTAAGGCCAAGATCAGTAGGAAGCAACTAAGGAACAGAGCATCAAATTGAATCAAGGACTTGATTTAATTAACCAAAAAAGGAAGAACAATGAAGAAGGATCAGATCGCTAGGTGGACATTGAAAAAGACAAACTTTCAATAGCATGACTTGTTTCTCTGCATTAAGAAAAGCAAATGGGTAGATGCCCCTAAATTCTAGCCTGTCTTCTTAACAAAGTTTAATGCAATATGATGTGTTACTATTCCCAAGTCCATCTTGAAGAGGCTATATAAGGGACTCTCTTGTTAGTGTGAAAAGGATCTCTCTCTGATAATCAAAAACAAAACTCTGCCCAAATTGAAAGGCATTACTGAGACTTTGAGCTCAGATTGTTGATCATATTTTGTTATTGGAATAAGAAAGCAAGTGACTTTTTAGACTTTTTGCTGTGATATCTTTGTTTTTGGGGAAATTGTTCTTATGTCTTTTTCCTTAATATATTTTCTGTTCTTTTAATTCAACAAGCAGAATTAGTGAAAGTAGTCAAGAAGGCGTCCTGAAGTCAACTGTGGAGAGACTTTGTGCCCCCATAATTGCCTTTAGTGTGTTTTCTTTTTATTTTTGTGTAAAGGACCCTGAGATAACTTTGTGCCCTCATTGTCCTTTGTATCTCACTCTTGGGCAATTCAGGTGGAGACTTTGTGCTACATCTCAATTTGCTAGTTACTACGTCCTTGGTTACATTTTGCAATTACTACCAGGAGTATTCTTGTGGTTTGCTGAATAGTACTTCTGAAAGAAGAGTGCTTGCTGTCATTTCCCTTGAGAATTTTCTTTTGATTTACATGCATCATCTTTGAAAAAAGAGAGATGGATGGTTTATCCTACCCTTGAGTATTATTTTTTGTTTATATACACATATAAAATATCTATAGGGAACCTCCCCTTAATGAGAGGAGAGATTAGTCCCCTTTTGATGTGGTAAACCTACACATTTGGATGACCAATTTCCTACTTTGGCTGATCAGACCTATTTTGTTTATCAGTACGCTGATTGACAAAATATTCAACCAACAATTTTTGGTGACTCTGCTGGGGATATAACCCATTATCCATTTATAGCCTTACCATTCACCTCCACACTAACTGGGAAAGAATGCACAGTTTAAAGCCTCAAGCTTCAAACTGAAGCAAGGCCAATTATTTTTCATTTTTGTTTCACAATTTGGTAGATTCAAGGTATACACGAAGCCAAAGGGCTAAAGGTATTGTTGACCCTGTATTCGAGTTGGTACAACAAAGTGATTTTGATTTATTTTCTTCACCATCTCATCTCCAATGAACCAAAAGCTTTCCTCCTACTAAAGTCAGATCTCCATTACCAAACAAAGTATCCACTTCTATTGTTGATAAAGCTTTGCCAATAATTACCCCTCTGAGATTTGTTATTCCTCCTTTTCATAATCCTATAATGGCAGTTCAAGGCCCTTGAGGTAATGCTTTTGGTCCTCTCAATCTTACTCCACCTCTACATGAGCTTCCATGTAGTTCAAGGAAGAATTTATCCAAATTCTATGGTGATGGGAAAGTTCATCCTGATGAACACATTGCAGCCTTCAACATAGCCTGTGGTGTAATTGGAGTAGAATTTGAAGATGTAGCAGTCATGCTATTTGTAGAAACATTACAAGGTGCTGCTGTAGATTGGTTTTATCATCTACAAGCTCAGTCAGTAATTGATTGGAATACCCTTAAAGCTAAGTTTAAATCCAGATTGAAACTTGTAGAAGATGCACATGCACTTCTAGCTTAACTTACATAGATGAAGAAAGAGCCTCATGAACCAATGAGGGACTTCATAGCCAAATTTGACAAACTGAGGAATAGAATTCCTATAATTTCTTGACCTACAGCTGAGAATCTCAACTGCTTCTTCATTAATTCTCAGTTACCTAAAGTAAGTTTTTTTTTGAGATGTGTTGGTCAAATAGATCTTGCTGTAGCTCAACATTTGGCCACTGAGGTAGAAGATGATCTCATCTTAGCAGGGAAGATAAGAAGAGATCCAAATAGAAATAGACCTTCATCATCTTCTGAATATGCATCTACAAGCACCACAGATCTTATGGTGCAGAAGTTAGCAAATGAGTTGCTTGCTCTCAAAAAACAAATGACTCAAGGAATGTCTTCTACTCCTTCATATAGAGATGTGCCAAGAAGGACATTTACAAATCAGTCATATTAAGGCAATGCTGCTAGGAATCAAGGGCAATAAAATTGTCTTCATCCCCCATAAGGGAAACTTGCCCTAGAAGCTCCTCCAACCAACTCAGCAATGGGATATCTTGAAGCAGAACTAGAGTTCTCTTTCCAACCTAAATTGAATCAAGAAAATGACGCTGATCTCCTTATAAAAAATAAAAAAGAATCAGTTGGTGACTCCCACATTAGTTTCTTGAACTACCAAGATGAACCCAGAAGCAAAGGAGAAGCTTTTGATGGATCATATGCAGTGTTTACTAGGTCCAAGAACCAATCAATCTAGCAAGCTAATAAAAAGAAGATAAAAGAGCAACCTCAACCAGTAGTTGCAATTGATAAGCGTGGAACCACTCTGCCTTTTCAGTTAAAGGATCTGGTGATCACCCAAAAGACAAGTACATCAATTTCACCTTCACCTTCTACTTTAATTTTGAAAACCAGCCCTCCTCCCATCCATCCTAAAACCCAAAAGGTTAAAATACCTTCCTCTGTACCTAGCTCAATTCAACCATTTGACATAATCGATCATGTCAAAAAGACAAAAATATTGATGTCTAAATTTGAATATTTGCAGTCTAATCTTGATTAATTAGATAAATTGATCCAATGTGTCAAGAACCAAACCATCCCTGCAAGATAAAAAGATAAAAAGGTAACTCTTGATTCTCCAAAGAACATGCCCATTCTGAATAATCTTGTCATTACTCCTCCAGTTGCCCCTGGGAAAATAGAACCTTTCTATGTTTCCCTGTTAATAAATGGTCACAAGCTAAGTAATTATATTATAGACTTAGGCACATCTAACAATGTCATGCCTGCTAAAGTAGCTGAGTCTCTAGGTCTCACACTGACCAAGACAAGAGAATCAAGATGATTATCTTAGTGGCTAACATCCCAGCATCTTATGGCATTTTGCTTGGATGAAATTTTTGTAAGGACGTGGGAGGAGAACTAAGCATGGACATATCTGAGGCAAGGATCTTTGTCTAAGGCATAATGAAGAGGTTGCTCCCTGAAAAGGAGGAAAAATATGTGGTCACCCAAACATCAGCTCCTGAAGCTCAAATTCTTTTTGAATCCTCAGGTATGGGTAACTACTTTCTATCTATAGATGAAGTGCATGAAACATCTGATGAAATTATTGAAAGTGTCAACCCAAAAATTAGTTCAACTAGAATAGCAGAAGAACTAGTAGGTTGTAATACAAATAAAGGAAAGTCTAAAGAAAAATTAGTATCTGATGAGGTATGGACTCTAGAATTTGATGGAAGCTATTCCTCTACCAGTTTAAGAGCTGGGATTGTGTTGATATCTCCTCAAGGAGATATGTTTCCTTCATCTTAAAAATTACAATTTAACAATGCTAACAATACAGCTGAATATGAATCTCTATTACTTGAAATGAAGGCTGCTTAAGACAAAGGCATCAAGTTTCTTCATGCCAAAGGGGATGCTAAATTAGTGGTTTATCAAGTGAGAAATCTATACCAAACCAAGAATGAAAGATTACACCACTAACACAACCTGGTTTGGGACCAAATTGAAAGCTTTGATGCTTTCAACATTTTTGCCATACCTAGAGAGTCTAATGACAGAGCTGATGCACTTGCTATTTTAGGAACTCTTTTAGTTCTTCACTCAGATTTCAAAGAAGACAGGTATACTATTGAGCTAGTCTGTAGACCAAGTGTTCCTGACAATGCTGATCATTGGCAAATATTCAATGATGATCATTAAATCATTGCCTTCCTAGAATGAAAAGATAATTTTAAACAACTACATTTTGAAGGCAGTAAACCTCAGAAGTATGAATCAGCCTCTGAATCCAGTTCATATATAAATGAAGAATTCTTACAGCTGAAAGGAAATAAAATTCCCAAAGGCCTAGTTTCTCTTAAAAAACTATTTGACAAGCATGATAGATTAATCAAACAACAACAAATAGATTCAAGTTTCTCTCAGGGATTCAATCAAATAAATCTAACTACTAAAGAAAATCCCAAGATGGTTAACATTGGTATGTGCTGCACCCCTGAAGAAAGATCCAAGTTCACCACTTTACTCCATTAATACATGGATGTATTAGCATATTCTTATGATGACTTGAAGTCTCTCAGACCTGATGAAATCTGCCATGACATTCCTCTCAACGCTGACTCAATGCCCTATAAGCAAAAATCCAGACAGTATAATCCAAAAATATCAGGTACTATTCTATCCGAGATAAAAAAATGTTAAATTCTAGAATCATCTTCCCAATCCATCATTCCACATGGATTGCAAACATAGTGCCTATAAGGAAGAAGAATGACAAAATTTGCATTTGTGTAGATTTCAGGAATCTGAATCAGTCATCTTTGAAAGATAATTATCCTTTGCCAATTATGGATCAAGTACTTTAAATAGTGACAGGTTCAGAGATGTTATCAATGCTGGATGGCTTCTTAGGATATAATCAAGTTGAAGTTGGTAAAGCAGACCAACACAAGACTGCATTCACCACACCTTGGGGTACATTTGCATATAGAAGAATGCCTTTTGGCTTGATAAATGTTGGTGCCACCTTTCAGAGAGCAATGGACCTAGCTTTCAAAGATGAGATAGGTAAATTCATAGTGGTATACCTTGATGACTTGACTGTCTTTTCAAAGCATCAATCTGATCATGTATGCCACTTACAACAAGTGCTAGAGCGCTACCACTAGAATGGTATTTCCTTAAACCCCAAGAAGTCTATTTTTGGAGTAACAGGGGGGAAACTCCTTAAACACATTATGTCTAAAGAAGGCATAAAGATTGACTCAGATAGAGTCAAGTCTATTCAAGAACTTAATTTACCTACAAGAAAGAATGCTGGTCACTCTTTCTTTGAAAAGGCAAATTTTTTATGGAGGTTCATCCCTGAATTTGTGAAGAAGACTAGACACATTGTGAACATGATGAAAGGGAAGACCACCTTCAGCTGGACTAAATAAGGCAAGTCAACATTTCAGGATATCAAGACTGCTAATGCCCATGCCTCTACCTTGGTTTGTCCAGATTATAATAAAGATTTCATCATATACATCTATGTTTATGAACACACGCTTTTATCAATTCTTATTCAACAAGACAAAGAAGGTATGGAATCTCTTATTTCTTTCATGATTTTCCCTCTCAAAACCCATGAGATGAATTATTCAAATGTAGAGAAGCATGCTTATGCGGTAGTGAAAGCTGTCAAACATTTCCGCTTCTATATCTTGAATTCACACACTACCGCCTTAGTTCCTAACACTACAGTCAAGTCCATATTAACTTAGTAGGATTTTGGCACAAAAAGAGGCAATTAGATTATAAAGATCCAAGAGTTTGATTTAGACATCAAGCCAACAAAGCTGGTTAGGGGAAAAGGCCTATGCCAATTAATTGCTGACAATAAGCCAGAAGATACATAGCATGAAGAAGTTAAAGTGGAAGACACACCAACAATCCTTTTTGTCTCCACTACCAATGAGTGGTATTCAAGTATTGCTCATTTCCTTATGGTGAATGTCCTACTCATTTGGCTTATAAAGAAAGGAGGACTATCAAGTTGAAAGCTGTAAATTTTTTTCTTTGAGACAATGGTTTGTACAAGAGAAGCATAGATGGAGTATTCCTTCACTGTGTAGACAAAGAGAAACAAAGCCAACTTTTGTAATCCTTCCACAATCTAGCCTGTGGAGGACATTTTTTTGCTCCTATAACTGTTCACAAGATTATATGAGCCAGGTATTACTGGCCAACTCTTTTCCAAGATGCATATAAGTGGGTGAGAAAATGTGAACTCTGCCAGTAATTTATTGGAAGACCCAAGTTAGTTGCCTGCCTCTCAAGCCAGTGATCATAGAAGAACCTTTCCAAAAATGGGGGATTGATTTTATTTGAACTATAAACCCATCTTCAAGTGCTGGACATGATTATGTCATTACATCAACTGACTATTTCACCAAGTGGGTAGAAGCAATCCCAACTAAGCATGATACTTCAGAAGTTGTATGCAATTTCCTCAAAGAGAATATCATTTCCAAGTTTGGAGTTCCAACCAAAATTATTATTGACAATGCAACTTGTTTCACCTCCTAGGGGATTACACAATTCTATTTCCATTATGGAATTATACTCTCTCACTCTTCCGATTATTTTCCACAAGGGAATGGACAAGTTGAATCCAGCAATAAGAACCTGGTAACTATCATCAAGAAGCTAGAAGATGACAATCAAAGGACATGGAATAAAGCATTGGTTGATGCTCTATGGGTAGACAGAATCACACCAAAGAGGGTAATTGGTATGTCTCCTTTTCAACTTCTTTATGGTATCAATGCTGAAATACAAATCACTTTATAATTGCTAGCCTTGAAATTGGCAAAGGCAATTGAAGATCAGACATATGAAAGCTCTCTTGATAAGAGAATCATGTGCCTGACTAAGCTAGATGAATAGAGAACCATGGTGGTGGACTGAATTATTGCTCATCAAAGTCTAGTAAAGAAACTCTTTGACCAAAAGGCCAAAAATCATGATTTTCAAATTGGGGATCAAGTCCTGTTGTGGGATAAAATGAGAGAACTAAAAGGGATGCATGGAAAGTTTGACTCATTTTGGAGAGGCCCATTTATTATTCATGAACATAATGGTGAAAATAGCTTTTTGTTGAAATATCAAGATGGCACACTCTTTTCTCTGCCTCACAATGGGCAGCATCTGAAACATTTCAACTCTTGAAGTATCAGGTCATTGCATCTGTATATATGTATATTTGTATAGTTTTTACTTCTATTTTGTTTTATTTGTTTCCATTTTTGATGCCTTTCATTTCTGGGTAACATGACTCCATAGCCCAATGGTACACATGAAGACATTGGAGATTCTAGATTCTATTCCCTTTAATTCTTTTTACAATTGATAGAAGTTCCCCAACTAGAGCCATCTGTTGTCCCCCAAAAATATCACTCATTTTTGGGACAACATTTGAACTATTTTGGTCCTATAAACCAAAATTGTCTCTTCCCTTTTTGAAAGTTGTCTTGGGCATTCAAATTCCTCATTTTTCAAGCTTCTCAGAAATCTACAGACTCTGCAGGCTTGAATTTATGAACTTTGTAGGAAAAGAAAATCTGTGAACTCTACAGACCAAGTTCAACAGGCTTCACAGGTTGATTTCTATAGACTTTGTAGGAAAGAAGCAAGATTTCAACACTTAGGTGATCTCAAAGTTGGTTTAATGACCAAGTTCAACCAAAAGAGTTCATTGGCAAGCTTCTAAGCAAGGATTGAACCGTTGAACCTTGAAACATTTTGGTTCAACAGGCTCAACAGGTTCATAAGTTCAACATCAGTAGCAAGAGTTCAACCCCTTCTTGGTTCAAAGGCTTCTACAGTCAGGTTCAAAGGCTTCTACAAGCAAGTTCAATCAATGTTCAACAATTTTTTGAGGATTGAACCATTAAACCATTGAACCACTTTGGTTCAAAGGTTCAACAGGTTCAAGGTTCAACTGGTTCAAGGCATTTGGTTCAATGAAGATCAAAAGGACTTAGCCAAATAAAAGGGAATGAACCATTTAACCATTGAACCAAAGCTTGGTTCAATGCTTCGGTTCACTCAGTCAGTTCATCAAATGGTTCAACGGCTTTTAGTTTAATTAAAGGGTTCATCGGCTTGGTTTAAAGCTTGGTTCAACAATTGGTTCAAAGGAGTGGTTCAATGCAAAAGTTCAAGAAAGCCTCCTGAAGGACAAGTGCCCTTGTGGAGGGCACTTGGTCGACAAAATCACCCTTCAGAAGGGTCATTTTCAAGGAATCTGCAAAGGTAAATTCTTTCAATTTTTTTTCAAGGCAGCCGAAAGACAAAGGGATTTCCTTTGGGAAAAAGACTAAGGCATGATTCCTTCAGACCTTTATCTAAAGGAATTCCTTTAGACAAAAAGTCTGAAAGAATTCAGAAAGGTTACGGGAGGAAATCCTGAAGGAGTTTCTCAAGGCTAAAGATAAAGCAATAATTCTATGAACTTTTTGTCTCCAGAAAATTGTTTGTAGACTTTTCGTCCACAAGAAAATGTCTATGGAAAAATTCTGTGGTAAAGATCTAAAGGAATCCAAAGATAAAAGGCCACCGAAGGACCCCAAAGGGTGGGTGCCCTTACAGGGGACTCTCAACCACCAAATTGAAGGACACTTCCTTGAAGCTGAAGGGTCACCTTCCCTTTGGGAGGATGTAAAATAAGAAATCTGAAGGAAGCAAGTAATAGAGAAAGCCAAAGAAAGTCCAAGGGGTGACCCGCCCAAAGATGTCAAGTTAAGAATGGTGAACTAACTGTTGGAAATTCAAACGTGGTGATGGGTGCATGAATGTCAATTTCAAGGTTTGTAAAATAGCCATAAATTTTGAAAAGCCTTAAAAAAGAGCCAAAGAACTTAGCAACCCACTAGAAGAAAGAAGCCCGAAGGCCATCCAAAGACTGCCCAAAGGGCAGATACCCTTGCAAGGGGCTCTTCCCGAGCCAAAGTAGATCATTTCTCAAGGCCTGAAAGGTAGGTCCCCTCCGAGAAAGCTCAAATGACAAAGGTGAAGGAATTGCTGAGGAAAGTGACATGCTTGCAAATGTCAAAGTTGCGACAATGAAATAATCATTGATCCTTGTATTTTTAAATCTACGGATCCAAATGCAATCAAAGACTTTAAGGCCAAGATCATCAAGAAGTGACTAAGGAATAGAGCATCAAATTGAATCAAGGACCTGATTTAATTAACCAAAAAAGGAGGAACGATAAAGAAGGATCAAATTGCCAGGTGGACATTGAAAAAGACAAACTTTCAATAGCGTGACTTATTTCTCTGCATTGAGAAAAGTAAATGGGTAGATGCCCCTAAGTTCTAGCCTATCTTCTTAACAAAGTTCAATGCAATATGATGTGTTACTATTCCTAAGTCCATCTTGAAGAGGCTATATAAGGGACTCTCTATTTAGTGTAAAAAAGATCTCTCTTTGACAATCAAAAACTAAACTCTGCCCAAATTGAAAGGCATTACTGAGACTTTGAGCTCAGATTGTTGATCATATTTTGTTATTGGAATAAGAAAGCAAGTGACTTTTCAAACTTTGTGCTGTGATATCTTTGTTGTTGAAACTATTCTTATGTCTTTTTCCTTAATATATTTTTTGTTCCTTTAATTCAACAAGCAGAATTAGTGAAAGTAGTTAGGAAGGTGTCCTGAAGTCAACTGTGGAGAGACTTTGTGCCCCCATAATTGCCTTTAGTGTGTTTTCTTTTTATTTCTATATAAAGGACCTTGGGACGACTTTGTGCCCTCATTGTCCTTCATATCTCACTCTTGGGCAATTCAGGTGGAGACTTTGTGCTACATCTCAATTTGCTGGTTACTACATCCTTGGTTACATTTTGCAATTACTACCAGGAGTATTCTTGTGGTTTGCTGAATAGTACTTCTAAAATAAGAGGAGTGCTTTCTATCATTTCCCTTAAGAATTTTCTTTTGATTTTCATGCATCATCTCTGAAAAAAGAGAGATGGATGGTTTATCCTACCCTTGAGTATTATTTTCTATTTATATATACATATAGCATATCTATAGGGAACCTCCCCTTGATGAGAGGAGAGATTAGTCCCCTTTTGATGTGGTAAACCTACACATTTGGATGACCAATCTTCCTAGTTTGGCTGATCAGACCTATTTTGTTTATCAGTATGCTGATCAACAAAATATTCAACCAACACAATTTATAGCACAATTCTTAATCAATGCCATAAAAAAGATATCATATGCATAGATTGCTAAGATAAAGAAAGGAAGAAATGAGCCCATCAATGAATATATTTTGAGGTATAAGACAATATTGGTCAAAATGACATATCCATTGGAAGATAAAGAGCTTTAAGATATATTTAAGTAAAGTTTTTTTCCCCCACTAGAGTCTATTATCTTAAAGAAGTTAAAATATTTTGATGGCTTATGCCATATTTATGAGATAAAAAAATGAAACTTATTACATTGAATAATCTGAAGTATGTAGTAAACACACCAACTACATCTACTATCAATTTTCATGTCAAACCAAGTTATAAGGTTAAACCTATAGAGGTTAAAAAGGAAGAAACAAAAATGATTAATACAGTGTCACAACAACCTAATCAACTCATATTATTTAATACACCTAAGATAAAATTTACATGATTACCTAAGTCTCCAAATTTGTTCCTTATTAAGTTTATGGAGTGTCATCTCATATCTCTCCCTCCTCCCATAGAGGTATATATGAGTCAAATTCTACCAAAAATGATATGAGGCAAATGCTTATTATGACAATCATCAATGTGTCAATAATTATACAGACAAATTTTAAAATTTGAATCACAATATACAAGACCTCATTTATAGTGAACAAATTTCTTGTGATGATCCTCTAAAGGATTCAGGGTCATAACCTAGTGATCATCAAAACTAGAAGATATTCAAGAATCCATTATAAGATCATTCTAAGGAAACATTGGAAGTGAAAATGGCATATATTTCACATCCTCCTACACCACATTATGGAAACACATTAGATGGGATTATTAGCACACTTACATGTACAACACCTTTTATGGTTTAGATATCTTCTATTACATTTGATGACAATTAAAAACTATGGATGATGACTTAGATCTTCACTCATTGTTTATTAAACTACATAATGATCATCAACATATATGCAATGTTATGGTTGATAATTATTCTAGTGAGAATGTATGCACCATGACATTACTTACACATATGTGATATACACATGATAATTTATACCCTTTGACCAAGATGGTCAGAGCATTCAATGGGAAAACACAACATGTTATTGGTGAGATTGATTTACCTTTACAAGTTAGTTTAGTACATGTGACCTTAACATTTTAAATTATACCATATATTGGAGTATTTGATAAATATTTGGATGACCTTGTATTCCTAAGCTTTGTGTAATACCCTCCATAGTGCATAGATGTCTCAAGTATATTCATGCCAACATGGTAATCAAAATTTTAGGGATTCAATATGAGCATCCACTACAATAAAAGAAAATTATTACAAGACACCTAATTATATAACCTATTAAGGTTAATCATGAGTGAAAGGATAAACAAATTTTAATCATATTTTATATGTGTCCAATACTTTATAGGTCATTGGATCAAATATACATAATAGACTCCATAAAGCCCTCATCTACATCTACTTGGCCTAGCCAATTGCTAAGAGCAGATCAATATGTTTTAGACAAGGTATAAAGACCCATAACTATAGTTACACTAACAAGGTCATAGAGAACTAAGAAATGGGTTACATGAACAAATACAACTTCTATTACTTCTTCATGACCATAGAGCTATATGAGTCATAGGTAGAGGATCATATATTCTAAAAGTCTAGATTTGGCACATATAAATGATACTTGGAAATATGACCAATTTATTGTAACCTATATTGAGTTTTGATCATCCTATGAGCATACCTTATATGGGATAACCAGCTATCCATTTCTTCTCTAAAATTTAAATATACAAAAAAAATCATTAAAATACAAAAACACTCAAATAAAGCAAAAATAGAAAAAAAAATAGCATATACATGTTTACTAGCTTTTGTATATATGTTGTTTACTTTATGTTAGTAGATAACATATCATTTCCTTTATATACACACATGTGTTTCATGGGTACTTAAGTGTGATATATTCATACACTAGATACAAGATACATGAGTATATAGATGTTGGAAATTTTCTTTCACTTGCATGACACACTATGTTGGGGGCATCTGATTCACTAATCACAATTGATACAAGTTACATTATTATATGATTAATTTATATTATCATGTTGTGCTTATATACTAACATTTAAACATGTCTACACTCATGCTTACATCTTACATAGTATTATAGATATGATATGCTACATGACATTTTGTTAACACTTGTATGTAAGGAATAATATGATATGTTTATGTTGATAGCTTATATATCACTTATTCACCTTATCACATGGCTTAATTAAGAGTATTTATTGTTTAATACCTTGTTTTTATTATGGAACATTTGAACATGTTCCTTGTTTATTGGTCATATTACCCTTAAGTCTTGTTTATTTAGTGTGCAGACATTTGAACATATCCTCCCCTTACGTGTGCAACATTTGAAACTGCCCTTGTTTATGGTCTCCTTAGACAAATTTTATGTGACATTGAGTGCTCTTATGTGTGTGCTTGATTTTTTTATAAGCTTGTGCTTGTTACCCTTGGATGTTTTCATGATCTTGGTCATGCATCTTATGACTTGTTGTGATTTGATATTGTGAGCTTAGTTGATATATCAACTTAGACATGATACCACTATATGCTTGATTACTATATAATTGATAAAAATATGACATGGTTATCTTATCCTTTTGAGATAAGGTGACTACCTAGTTGCATTCCCCTCACATCAAAATGGGGTATATTAGTGGGGAAATATCATGGAGACGTGAATCTACACACACACAATTTAAAGAATTTGATATAGTCTACATGATTCAATTATACATTTGGGACAAAATATTATGCATTTCGTATCAACTTTCATAGATTTGGGACATAATTTTTTAGATTTGAGACATATATTATATATAATTTATAAAACAAAGGTTATATTTTGTTAGATACTTTAGCTTGTGCTACATTAGAGGTGAATATGTCATGTAAATGTACCAAGTCACATATACATATTATACATTATTTATAAAATATTTTATGAGGAGGCATGAACAAGGTTCATTCCTTTCTCACCACACATTAATGCACTAACTTTTCCAAGATTCACCGATTGAGATTTTACCTATTTATAATAGTTGGACCTTGAGTAGTAGAATCAAGTTTTATCACCCTTAGTGACCTTGACAGTAATCCCCTTTTTAGGTTGTGATGGTTATAATTGATTATGGCTATATTGGAAAGATTGGATAGATTATGTTACACTTGAGTGTGAGATTGAGATTCATTACTCTTAATGGCCTTGGCACAACTCACCCTTGCACCAAATTGGGGGCATGATCACCTTCAAATCACCCTCTTCACATCTCCAAGGTTCAATTATGAACCTCTCTCTCCAATGCTTTAGCAAAGAAACATCATCACCAAAGAAAAGTACCGAAGGGTAACATGGTTGCATCGATACTCATGTATTCCTTCCTTGCTCTCTTTACTTTATAGCATTTTAATTACTCAATTTTTAGATTATATGTACTAATTACATTATAACATGATCTTGGTTGTAGGTAATGCACAAACATCAAACTAAAATAGTGCTCAAGTAAAAATCAAGGTGCGTTATACACACCAAAGTATGCATTTCTTTTCTTTAACCTAGTAATTTCATCTTTATGCACTAATATATTAAAGGGGGAGAAAATGTAGATACTAAACTCCAATTTTATATGATATGTTAGTCTTATACACTTGAAAAATAACAATAATGGCTTAACCCTTTATTTTATGACCTTCTCACTACTGAGAAGCTCACGTTCACCATCTCATTATGCCTAATTGCTTATCTTATAGTTCAACCCTAACATTATAATGACACATAGTACCTATAGCCTATAGTTTTATATAAAATTTGATTTTTATCATGCATAGATAGTTACATATACTCAACAAAATTTTACCCTACAAGACACTAATATTAAAATTAAAACACTAGCATCGATTCTAGAGTCCCATATATGATGCTAGTGCCGATGCCTTCCAAATGCTAAGAAATACAAATATCATGATATGTACGAGTCTACCAATTTGCATTATTTAACCCACCCATAAGATTATTTCAAAAGGTGTGGTATAGATACAAATCAAGGTTCATTCATTATTTATCTAGCAAACATGTCTCTAGCTCACACTACACTACTAAAAATCATTTGCACAACTAAGCTATATTCCCCTATTCTTCCTTGTTTCCAAATAAATCATAGGAGCAATCTTATTACAAGTCAAAAGCATTCAAAGAGAAAATCATGAGATATATTTTTCAAGTTAAAATCTATATCACTCGATGCACTCACATATGGCATATTACAAAATTCTTCACACACAAGCCAACATAAAGGGGATAACTACATATTTATGAGGCCCTATTTAGATTATATGGATATGTAGGAATTTATCATTGATAGAAGGGTATTTAAGGTAAGATTAACTTAAATTGATCTCATTAACTCTATTTTGTAGGGTGACATGCCAAAATTAAAGGACATAGGGTTTTGAGTAAAAGTTTGATTTTTAGAACCCATGTGTGTGATTTGAACTAATACCCTACAAGGTGAAAATGAACCCTAAAAGGTGAAATTGATGGTTCTAAAAAAGGATATATATTCTGAGCTAGATAAAAGTGTCAAAAAACATGATAGAAGCATCGACCCTAGTGTCTATAATTTGATGCTATTGTCCTAGATGACATAAATATAATTTTTAAAATCTCACAGATTGAGGTGAATCATCAGACTGTCTTCTTCCACACCTATGCCTATTAGATCTACTTGTGAAACCTTGTGTAATCTAAGTGTTATTTTTTCTTTGTGTTAATACTATTAGAATATTATTTGTCATTGTACTTTTATATATGTGGTATATTCTAAAATTTAGTATATTTATGAGAATATTATAAATTTGAATTATTTAATTGGCCTACTTTAGAATAGATTATTACATAACTAATTCAGATATCTTGCCTAACCTTAATATGAAAAGGGTCAAACAAGTACTTGATAGTGATAAGTTTGATGCACATTTACCATACATGAATTGAGCATTTAAACAAGGTCCTAATTTACCATCCTCTCACACATGCATGTTATCATATGAGTCAACCCTTCTATTATGTTATTATACATCTATAAGAACCTCATTGTCTATTTCAAACTTGTTAAATAACTTTCACAAACATCTAGAGACTCTTATTTTAGTCCACATATATGTAGGTTAGTTCTTCCAGCTAAGGTTGTTATCACCAATTGATAATGACTTATAATGGTCAAAACTAACCCATTCCTAATAATGACTATTTTATAAAAAATAAAACCATCCTTAGGGTCTACCCATAAACCTAGTGTGCTAGTGGCATGAAGAATTATTCAAATAGATCCATATATATATAAAATCAAGGTTTCATTTAAAAGGGACTTGACACTTACTTATTATACATCTATACATTATTGCACATTTAGAAAATTTGTCGTATTCTTCCCAATTTGAAAACCTATCACTAGGAGCAAATACAAGCCAAGTCTAAAGTGTGATCATAGGAATATAAGAAGGGAGGTTAGTAACATGTTAGTTCAAGTAATAAAAATCAAATGAAAAAACATTAACACTTACACTCGAAGCATATAACTTAGGGGGATATTAGTAATAAAATACAAATGAAAGCACAACTAAAATGTAAAAGATAAGCAATCCTTTACCTTCCTTGAGAGGTCCAAATGCTTTGTTCAGTGGCTTGCTTGGATTGTGCTTCAAAGAGTATTTGGAAATGAAGCTTGTTAGATCCTTCTCTCCTTTGAACCATTGATTTTGATGTGGCTTGATGATATCTTGGCTCAATATTTTGGCATTATAAAACTATTGATATGATTCTCTCCAGATTTGCATTATAAATTTGGCTTATGAGAGATTAAAATTCAAGAGACATGGCATTGTATTTATATCCTAAGAATTTAAATCTCACCTAAGGTGAGTTTGGGTGGAGTTAAGGATTGGAATGGGTTCAAACCTAACCTAGGTGAGTCAAATATAACCCTAGTAGAGTTAATAGTAGTCAATTAATTGTGATTTGAAATTACTAGGCATGGGTCTTTAAAATGAGATATTTTAGGATATTTTCAAAGAGCTTGACAACTCATAAAGGCAATGATGAAAGGATAGGATATTTTGAATTTTTAAAATTTCTATTTTTAGATATTCATTAATTACACATGGATAATTCAACTAGGCATGCAATTTGGTTTATCTTGTTAATTAATTTGGATTAGTCATTTAGCTCTTTCAAGATTTGATATTTTTTTATGTACCCCACTTAATAGGTCCATAAGCCAAATTGACTGTTGTGATGCCACAAGATGATTAGAGATGAATCCATGAGAAGTTATTATTTCATATGATAGAATACCATAATTAGGGATGCCTCAATGTGATTCTAAGCTTTTACAAATGATGCAAAAGTAAATTTGGGATATTTAATGATTCTTAGGCTTAATTTTCAATGGTTGGTAGGAATTAGTCTGAAGTCTAGTCGAAGGCCAGTTGTGGCTAGTTTAGGTGTCTATAGTTTGCCACTATTTGGGAAGGCATAATAACATCTTCTCAAAATTGAAAAGGTCATGTATTCCTATGACTTAAATGATAATGGATGAACTGTAGGTGCCCCCTCAAGGGAGAAGTTAGTAAAAAGGGTCGATAATTGGTCGCTAAAAATAAGATGATTGGACCAAAAAGTGAAAATAGGGTGGGAGAAACTAATTTTCCCATAGGCAGTTATAATCAATGGCATATAGAGCTACCCCAAGTGAGTAGACAAATAGGATGATTTGACCATAGGTAATTATAATCATCAACATAGGTGGAATAAAAAAAAGGTAATGATTTTCCTAAAGGTGGTTATAATCATTGAAAAAGGCTTAGGATAACAAGAGTTTAATTTTGCCAAAGGTGGTTATAATTAGTAGAAAAGAAAATAACAATTTGCCCATAGGTGGTTATAATCATTGGTAGGATAAAAATAGGACCCAGTTGGGAAGATAGAGATAATGGTTTGCCCAAAGGAAGTTATAACATTATCATGACAAAAGTGTACCCCAATTGGGTGGAAAAAAGAGAATGATTTTCCCATAGGTGGTTATAATCACCAAACTTCAAATGGATGGAAACATAATGATTTACCCATAGGTAGTTAGAATTATTGGCAGCACAAGTGGGATGGTATACAATTATTTTTCTAGAGGTGGTTATAATCATTGTACCCTGATAGTGTCAAATATGATGGCAAATATAATAATGGGGCTTATGAATTGAATCTATAGTGATGGAATAAGAGTAAGATGGTATAGAGGATAAAGGTGAATTTGGGAAACCTAATATAAGGAGATGATCATCCAAACTATCAAGGGTTAAAATTATTTAGTGATGTAATTACTCTATATGTAGGGAATGATTTGGGTAGATCAAGAATATTTGTAGGTGATAAGGAGTATCACAACCTCATTACTATGTAGACTTCTTGATCTGAATTTTTCTATATCATGTGTGGTAGGAAACATGATAGAATACCATGATAGCCTAGCTAAAATATGCATAAGGACTGACTCGTGATCCAATAAATAATTGAAAATAATGCACCAATGATAAAAACCATGATGACAATGTTGTCGAATGAATCTGGATGGATTCAAGAATAATGTGCAAGGAATCACCTAATAAATGCACCTAGACTGAATCAAGGCACAATAAGAAAGTAAACAAATAGGCAAACAACCAACCAAACAAACCAAACACCAAGAAACAAAAGGCATAAAATAAAACAAAGAGAAAAAAGAAAATAAACAATAAATAATGGTTACATATAATGTTAGTGTAAACAAAGGACAAACAAGATGATGAAAATTACCCATAGGCTATAAGAGACAATGAAACAAACAAATAAAATAGGGGAATAAAAGAAAAGGAAGGTGGTGGCCGAGCTGACTTCAAATGCACTAAGCAACTAGATGTTGCCTACATAGTTCCATGGACACAAGATCCAATAAAATTTTAGGTCAAATGTAGTTCTCCCAAGATATGGGATAAAATAAAATGATAATCGATAGAAAACATGATGGTATAGAGGAATATGGGAACAAGCTCATAAAATGGTGAGAGTGTGGGATGCTAGGCCAGTAAGGATGGGGAAAATAAATAACAAGTGGTTTATTATGA
Source organism: Torreya grandis (assembly GCA_037957365.1). NCBI lineage: Eukaryota > Viridiplantae > Streptophyta > Pinopsida > Cupressales > Taxaceae > Torreya > Torreya grandis. The sequence continues at coordinate 748,374 of JARHVA010002831.1, forward strand.
CTTAGTGAGGGTTTATAGAATCCACAAGGTAAAGAAGTGGTTGATGTTTAGGACTTTTTAGATTAGTTTTACAAATGCTTTTGGAATTTTTGAAGCATCTTAACTCAAAAGAGAATTATGAGATACTAAATGATTCAAGCTCACAAAATTGTGAGAGCATTCAAACTTAAATTTTCTCACAGAATGGTGAGAGCATGGTTAAGGGGTAACTGAGATGACCTTAATGTGAATCAAATGCTACCTATATAATCTTATAGTGGGACCTCAATCTAGTATAGTTTTACTTTGAATTAGAGGAATCTAACTAGGTAGTAGCTAATTCAAACAAAATAGGCAAAATTGGAAAATGGCATAATATGACATAAGCATTGTCAAGGTGGTATTTCAAGGCATGATAAACATTATTATTCCTAATTTACCCATAGGTAGTTATAATTAAGCAAAAAAAACATAGGTCAATGATACTAATTTACCCATAAGTGGTTATAATTAGTAGCACGATGATGAGACACTAATTTTCCTAAAGGGGTTATAATAAAGAACATTTATATTAGATGAAATAAGAAATGAAGGATGCAACTGCCAAACCACTATTATTTTGATCTAGAATATGGCCTCTATTTATAATGCTAAATCATCTATTGAAGCTTGATCAAAATCTTTGTGCTAAAAGTGATCATGGAATGAAGGTTAAAGGGCTAGGTAGGGATGGTAAAAATAACTCAATTGATAGAAAAGGGATGGTAGAATGATATGGTATAAAGAATAATGTTGATATTATGGTACAACATAAATGTGCCTTATAGATAATACATTAGGTTTCTCAAGTGAAGTAATTCTTGAGGTGTATAATGTTCATCAACTCATTAAGTTCATCCCCATCTGTTGTAGTGAGCCTGCATGCTTTAGTTCCATAGTTTGAAATAATGATGAAAGGGTCAATCTAGTTGGGTTTGAACTTGACCTTATGCTTCTTCTTGAATGTGGTATTCTATTAGTTTTTTAAATTACAAGATCACTAAGTCTAAATTCTCTATGCTTGACTCATTGATTGTAGTGGCCATAGAGTTAGTTTTGGTATGCTTGAAGGTTATTGATTGCAGCCATATATTTTTCATCAAGTAATTATATCTCTTGCAAGCGAGATACTCAATAGTATTCATCATCCAAGACATGCTTCAAAGAGATGTGTAAAGAGGGTAACTCGATCTCAATGGGAAAAGTGGCCTTAGTGAAATAAATAAGTGAATACAAAGTGGTTACTATTGGAGTATGATAATTGGTGTAGTATGCCTAGAGGGCACAAAATATTTAAAGGTGCCAATTGTGATCGACATTATTAATAATATTTTTAAGGATGGTGAAAATGGTTTTGTTATATGCTTTTTTTTTCCATTACCTTTTGGGTAATATGCCATGAAAAAATGTTGAGTAATTTTGTACTCAACACAGTGATTTTACATCCTTATTTTTGAATGATCTACCATTATCAGATATAATGTCAGATGGGATACCATAATGGAAAATGAGATGGTTGAATATGAATTTGGAAATTTGCTTTTTAGTCATGTAAGTGAGGGGTATAACTTCAACCCACTTAGTGAAATACTTAGTAGTGGTAAGGATGTGTTTATGGCAATTCAATGAGGTTGGGTTAATATTCCCAATGAGATCGAGGAACCATGTTGCAAATGACCATGGTGTAAGCATTGGTTTTAGAGTCTTAGTTAAGGTATGAATCAGATTGCCATGCCATTGACATTTGTCACACTTTTTAACATATGGAACTACATCTACATCCATCATTGGTCAATAACATCTAGTATGTAAGAGTTTTTTGGCTAAGATGGCCCTGATTATGTGGGATACTCATACTCCTTTGTGAACTTCCCTTAACAATAATATTGATTCATTCAAATTTAAGCAATGAAGTAGAGTTCTATCAAAGCTACAATGGTAAAAGGCTGGTCTGAGTAAGGTATAATGTGCGATATGGTGGATAAAGGCCTTAGATTATTTATGGGATAGGTCAAGTGGTATAATTTGGTCATGAAGATAGGCATAAAGGTCTAAATACCATATAGAGCTGGGACTAATAATATAATAGATCATTATGATGGTTGAAGGTTCGTGAGCTAGCACTAAAATATTTTTAATGAAGAATTGGTATTCTTTTGCAATATCTATATGATGAATTAAAGATCCAATGTTGGCCATGAAATTTGCTATTTTGTTTTATCCCTTGATATATGTTCAAATTGTACATTGACAATCTGCTATTTGAGAGTGTCAACCATGGCCTTATATGGTACTACCTTATCATCCTTGGTCTAGAATTGATATATAACTTGATAGATGATTAATTATGAATCACCATAAACCTTTAGATGTTGAATATTTCATTATACTACCTGATGAAGTCCTATAATGAGTACTTTGTATTTAACCATGTTGTTAGTATAAGGAAAGTTGATCCATAATGATTTATGGATAAGATCCTCCTATAGTGTTATAAATAAAAGGCTTACCACCAATCCATGTGTTATGAATGATCCATCAAAATATAAATTTTAGTGTTACTCCTTGAGAGGTGCTTTAATGATGGTCATAATGGACTCATTTGGGAATTGAAATGTTAGAGGTTTTATATCTACAAGGGGAACTTTAACAAGCTAATTTTCAAGTACTTGTCCTTTGATGGCCTTCTAATTGATATATTTTATCTCAAATTCACTCAGAAGCATGATCTATTTGGCCATGTGACCTTGTAAAGCTATTTTGGATAGTAGATACTTGAGTGGATCTAAATTTGAAATAACCATGGTCTTATTGTTTAACATGTAATATCATAGTTTTTGGGCTGTAAAGACCATAGCCAAACAAGCTTTTTTAATGGGCATATAATTATGCTCATACACAACTAGTATACAAATTAGATAGTACATGACATGTTCTTTTCCATTATCATCATGTTGAGCTAAAAGTCCCCCAAGGCTTTGTCTATAGCCAATAAATATAATAAGAATGGTTTTGCTGGCTTTGGTGGTAATAAAATAGGCATATTAGAAATATAGTCCTTTAATTGCTAAAAAGCTTTCTGTCATTCATCTTCTCAAGGAACATGACACCTTTATATAATACGTGTGTAAATGGGTGGAATTTATCAGCCAATTGAAAAATGAAGCATCTAATAGACTGGATCCTATCTTAAAAACTAAAAAGCTACTTTAAATTGGTTAATGGTGACATCTCAGTAATGGCTTGTACTTTGGTTGGATCAAATTAAATGCCTCTATGAGACATAATGAAGCCTAGAAATTTTCCTGAAGTAACTCCAAAAACATACTTTTTAGGATGGAGTCTAACCTTTTATTCATACAGTCTCTCAAATATCCTTCGTAGTGGAACTCGATAATTTGCACTGGTATTTGATTTTCCTAATATGTCATCAACATAATCTTCAACAATTTCATGCATCATATCATGAAATATGACAATCATGGCTCTTTGGTATGTGGCCCCAATATTTTTGAGACCAAAAAACATAACATGATAACAAAACATTCCCCATAGAGTGGCTAATACTATATTATATTGGTCTTCTGGCTCAATTTGGATTTGGTTGTATCCTAAAAATTTGTCTATCAATGAAAGCACTTTGTAATCAGATATGGAGTTGATGATCATGTCAATGTTTAATAGAGGAAAGTCATTCTTGGGGTAGGCCTATTTATGTCTCTAAATTTAGTGCAAATTTTTATTCCTTCTAGCTTATTATTGATAGGCACAACATTTGAGATCCACTCTAAGTAGTCAATAGATTGAATATATCTCAATTCTAAGAGTTTTTCTAACTCTTTCTTTACTAATACAATAATGTGAGGATTCATCTTGCATAATTTTTATTTCATAGGCTTGGCATTAGGATGTATAACAAGATGAAGTACAACCAAGGTGGGTTCCAAACTTAGCATGTTAGAGTAAGCCCAAGCAAATATATCCACAAATTCCCTCAAAAGAGCTGTAAAGACTTCACATTCCTCAGTGAGAGACATGCCTAATCTGATCCATTTTAGGTCATTTGGAGTCCTGATGTTAACTTCTATAGTGTCCTCCATAAGAAGAGTTGAATTATCTTCCAGAATAGTTGGCAAAGATTTGAATTGACTTGTAATAGCAGAGTCCTCTATTTAGACTAGCTCTTCAATTTCTCCGAGGTATGAGGAATTATAATTTCCTAATGGTAGGGATGGCCATGTGATAAACACTATTGAAAAATCTTGGATGATTCGATCAAAAGTTTATTATTCTTTAAAACTGAACTCAGACCCATAGGCAAGTTCATTATTGGTGGTCTCTTGAGCTGTGTTTGAGGAAGGTTGATTAGCCCCATTTAATGGTGCTTAAAATAGGTTTTCACTAGAATACCGGCCTTTCTTTTTACTTTTACCCTAGTCCAAAAGTGCCTCAAAGAGATTTTCACTTTGGGACCTCAATGTTTTATTTAATTATTTTTGGCTAAGGGTGTTCACCCATTCCCCAAAATACACTATAGGATCTAGTTTGATTGAGAACCCTTGTTTGTGGTCTCCCAATGGAACATTGTGTCTTAAGCCTAAAAAATCACAAGAGGCCTCATTATTATCAAACTCATCTACAAGCACTGTGATTCTTGTTGGTCCCAATCTATAAGTTGAGGGTGATATAAAGGAAGTAAATTATGGCAATTAACTAATCTAATGGTATAAATGGCATAAGTGTCAAACAAATTAGTATTAGCTAGGTGTTTGTAAGGGCTATGATCAGACTTTGCTTCACTTTCAACATCATCATCACTAGTCATTAGTGTTGGATCATGAATATGATATGTGGGGTCACCCCCAGGTAGTTTAAATTCAAGACCATATGTTCCTTTATATGGAGTGATAGAAAATGGCTCAAGTGTTCCTTGTTAGTTTGGCCTGAGGCCTCCTCTTTGATAGACATGCTTTTCCATGATCCTATTAGGAATACGATAATTGGAATTTTGATAATAGTTTGCCAATTTGTCATTGTATAACTATGATTCATTATCTGTAAGAGGGTCATATTCTTGGCCAGTGGCTGGTATGAAAATTATAGGAAATAGACTATGTAGTTTGGATTTTCTCTTTCATTACTATTCCATGAAAAGTGTCTTCACTTTAGGTCTTCCATAGGACTTGGGGTTTTGTGAAATCTTGGCAATGAAAAATGTATCATGGGCCAAATATTCTCTAGGGCCATTAGCTATGATGGTAAAATGATTTAAAATTTTAGGAGGCAATATATGGGAAATAGAATCAAGGGTATCTGGGTCAATTTAGTTGGCCTTTGGCAAATCAAAAAGAATTAATTTCCTATTATCCTTTTTGGGAACAAGATTCAAACCAAAATAGTAGTTATGTCTTTCCTACTCGGCCTCCAAATTCTTATAATTTTTGTAGGGATTTAAATCTCTATGAATGGTGACCTTCATGCCCAAAAGCAAATTATATGACAAATCAAGGCCTAACACATGACATAGTGTATCATGGGTCAAATCCCCAATGATAATTGACAAGCTAATAGTGCCTTGTGATTCTCATTCTTCATTGTCATAGGCCTTGATGGTGATCATTTTTGATTGGAGATCAATTGTTGTATACCCAAGAATCTTGATGAGATTTAGAACATACTATTTAGACCCGATCTATTATCTATGAGGACATGTTTCACTTTATGCCACATTATGACAACTTTGATGTATAATAGATTATTATGCAGGGGTCTAAGGGATGACATATCACTTTGGTTGAAGGATAACTAATGGCCTGGGGCTAAATGTATAACCAAAGCTTGGAATTTGTCTAGGCTTATATCATTTGGAACTTTAGATTGGCCAAAGAATTTTGTCAAGGTGTTCTTGTAGATTATATATGTAAACAACAAATCCAAGATAGAAATTTATGTAGGTATCTTATAAAGTTTTTTCAAAATATCAAATGTCTTATATTTTACAACATATGGCTTTTTCTTTTCTAGAATGGTGGGTTGAATGGGTGAAGTGGTAGATGGTTGTGGGCCTGGTATGGTAATATTCAACTACCGAGTTGTGATTACATAATCAAGATTAAAGATAAGACCATTGTTGCTAGAAAATGATGGTAAAGGGGGACCAGATAAGATAAGTCTTACTTGCTAATGCACTTATATGTGGTCATGGGTCAATAATGAGTTATTGATATAAGGTCTAAAAGTAGTAATACTTACTTTTTGGTATGCCTATATGCTATCCCATGTCAAGGAAGGATCACCAACATAGGATGGTTGGTTGGAATTGATTAGTAATGATATTTTTTAATTATTACTTGGTCTCAGATTGATGGAAATGGTAGAAACATGACCTCCCATAATATAACCTACAACCTTGTTTTATTCATGTGCAACTACATGGTAGGTCTGTTGGTTGTTGGAATCATCTAGAACTTGCTCATGTCCATTTGGTTGATGTTGGTTTTGTTATTGTTGATACTATTGGTTTTGTCTTAATGGCTGATATTACTACTACTATTGTTCTAGCTTATGCTATTATTGATATTAGTTATTATGTTGTGAAAAGGGGTTTTGATAAATACCTAGGTTTTGATTGGATGTAGAAGCTCCATTGTCTAATGTTATCTCCCCATTTTACAACATATTTTGAATCAAATGTTTGATTTATACAAAACATCAATTGTGTCCATTAACCTAATGATATTCACAAAACTCATTTTGTATATACCAATTTAGATAAGGAATTCCCTCAGGATAGTGCTTTAGAGTAGGAAAACTAATTAGATTAATGGTAGCTTGATTAAAAAATAGGGCTTTAATAGGTTCTCCAAGGTCATTACAAAATTGATGAGTAGGCCCATTTTATCTTGAAGGAGGGGTTTACAATGACAAAGATTGCTACATGTATTGTACTAGTCTAGGTTATTATGAAGGTTATGCTTACTAAAGAGGTTGTTGGTTAGGATTAATTTGCATATATAACATAAGATGAGTAGATGGTGTTTGCACCATGTAGACATATCATGACTTGGGTACTCTATTTCTAACAACATTCTTGTTGTGATTAAATGGCTTGGAATTTTCATAATTATTGGCCTAGGCTAGTTTTGATACGTGCACTTGGACTTGGTTATGGTTTTATTTTTTTCCATTTCCTTGGTTTTGATTTCGGTTTTCATTTGATGAGGTTATCTTGATTGTCCATTGGTTAATAAGGGACTTTTTTATTAACAAACCTTTTTTGATGATTTACTTAAAAGTGTGTACACACTACAGTTCTAGATGGTAAGATATATCACTATGTAAATTTTTGGTAAACATAATGACTAATTACTTATCTGGTAAACTATGAGTGAATTAGTTTGCAATCACTCTCCATCTCTACAAATAACTTGCAAATCTTTCACTAGCCTTCTATTTGGCTTGTGTCAGATCTACCAACAAAATGTCATGCTCAAGATTATAGGAGAAGCGTTGCACAAACTTGCCTGAAAGATCATCAAAATTAGAGACTGAGTTCTTTAGAAATTTTAGGAACCACTCCAAATCTTATCCTGCTAAACTTCTTGGAAGCAATAGTAGGAGGTTTTTGTCATTATAGGCCACTGGTTGGAAAGCAATAAGTAATTTAGTTACATGGGCCTTGGGGTCTCCTTTACCCTTATATTTGTCAAATTTTAGTGGTTTGTACCCTAGAGGAAATGGTATTTATAGATAATCCATGTTGAATGGGTAGGAACATGCATCATTTAACTTAAAATTCTTGGTCTGTTTCCCAAATTGGATGGAGAGGATTGTATCTTTCATTTGTTGTAGTTCTTATGCTAGGTAACTGGGTGGAACATTGGCCTGAGGTGGAGTCTAGGTGGTCAAAATTAGATTACTTTGACTAGGTTATAATAGAGGCATGATTTGCTATGGAATGTTGGTTTGGATAGAGAATTGACTAGGAATATGCATATGTGGATTATGATATAATTATTGGAATTGCATGTATTGTAATGCTATATTTTATTTCAAATTCATTATATAGGCCTAGTTTTGGGGAAATTATAGTTGAGATGGAAGGATATAGCTAGGAGTGAAGTACTGTGTCTACTGAGGTTCAATAGGGACTTATTAATGACTAGTCATACCTAGTTGATTAAGGTAAACTTGTGAACCAAGGCCCTATCATTGAGTTTATGGCATAGTTGGAATAAAAGGCAATTATTTCCTATTTGGTGCTTATAGAATAGTGGAACCTATTAGTTGTGCAAACCCCTATTGTGAAGCAGATGCTCGTAGAGTGCTCAACATTTGTCACTGACCAATAGATATATATTATTGATTAGACATTATTTATGATTGTAATGGTATGTTGGTCTATGATTGAAGAGGTATGTTCATCACTACTTGGTGAGGTGAAGCATTGGTTACCCCCTATTAAGGTGGTAGAATGTTTGATCTTAGCTGTGTGGGTATATTAGACTATGCCTATAGTTATGGAATGTTATTCATCACCTATTGTGGTGGAGTAACATTCATCATGTTTTGTTGCGGCATGACACTGGATGCTACTTGACAAATTAATCCTTGCATTTACATGCGTTAAGAAGTATCTATTTGAGGATTAGAGGTTTTTTATTATAGTTGGGAGATATAATTTCCTACTCCCTACATTTGTGAATAACTCATGGTGTTAACTAAAGGCATGTTCTATTGTGGACTAGTTGTTTATCAATTACACCACTTTGGTTTGGATTGGATGATACTTGCATATTATCCACTATGTTGGGCTCACTATTCTACATGGAAGCAGTAGACACTTCTTTGATAGTTGGGGCATTAAACATGTCTACAACTAAAGTGATTTTTATGAATGGGTCTATGCCTCAATTTTCTTAGCTTTTTAATTTGATTAAGACCCCTATTGAAGGAGATAGTTTGATAAGTGGAGTATTTAACATGGCCATATTATTAAAATTATATGTTAATTTCAAATAGGTATAACATGCTATTTGCATCTATATGAAGTGGTCCTCCATGAGACCTTTTCCTATGATAAGAATATGTGGGTCTTGATATGACATCAATACTAAATCTTGAGATTTTATAGAAGATGAATGTTCAATGTTTTGATTATAAGGTATGTTGTAAGGTACTTGAACTAGACTTGATAAATTTTCATGGGGGAAGCCTGCTGAAAACTTAGACTTAGATCCATGGATCTAATTAAAAATTCATCCTTATTTGCAAGTAAGTGATGATAAAAAAAATATGGATCATATGTCAATGAAATCATGACATAGTATAATTTTTATTGAAGTTGGTATACAGTCGAAGGTATCCTAGCTAGGTACTATGTTGTATGTTCCTGGTCTTGCTCTGAATATGGAGGCATGTTGACCAAATAGTGAGCTAAGAGATCTTGGATTTATTCCTTTGATTGAGTGTTTTAAGGTAGATAAAAATCCATCTCACAAACTACATCATCACCATGGGGGTCTTGAATAAAGTCATCATGTGTGACCACATTACCATATCCCAGATTATACATGGCTCCACTATGAGTATAATGATACATGTTCGAATCAATGGTGAATATTTCATGAAAAAGGGCCTAGAGTTATATAAAATTTGAAAACTAATTTCCAAACGAAAAATGGTTCAAACTTGGTCTAACTTGGTCAAAGGATGGAGATGTATCTCTAAAAGGTTAATGCTAAAACTTAGTATAAAACAATCTAACATTAAATTTCTAATGTTAAATTTCCTACACAAAAGGTCAATTAGATGAACTAAAACTAGAATGCCAAAATCTAGTTTCAAAGTGTTCTAAACAAGTTGAATCTAAGAAAAAAAAGTTGTTAGGTCTTTTGGAGAAATGTGGCATCAAAAGCTAGGCTCAAAATATGTATGTGCTAGGACTTTTGGAAAAACAAGCACAAAAGCTAGACTTAAAAATAAGGTGAGATTTAATCTAACAAATCTAAAAAACTTTGGAATAGACTAGGATTTTGATTTTAGACATGAAATTATTCAATTGGTATAAGGCATGAAATAAAAGGCATATGAGAGATAGGTTTTTTCTCCCAAATAAAGGCATAAACAATAGTTTTCAATTTGGGTAAAGAATTAACCTAAATTACACAACCCAAAAGGGAAAGATAGATGTTGTGGCCAAAATTACATAAGATGTAGACATCAATATATAAATTTTTGGATTTAAACTTTTCAAAGTTAATAAAAAACTCAATTTAGGAAAATTAGGCTTCTTTAAACAAAAAATAAGCTAGACAAAATTGAATGGCATAACATCACTAGGTAAAGATCCAAAAGGCACACGTGGATTGGTTTTGAATTGGAAATTTGGACACAAGGCAAATGAGTCTATGAAATAATTTAAGTAGTGTAATGATGTTATCACACTCTAAAAATATAAAAAATGGTTGATTTCAAGACTCTTAGGCATAATACTTGAATTGGATTGGGTAGTGTAATGTTACCCTTTCCAATCAAGTGACACACACATAAAGATTTTTCAAAAGACTAAGGCAAAGGTATGTGATTAAATGAATGGCATAATGCCTCCTCAAAAAATGGAGTGATGTATGAAAAAAGACTTGTTTGGGCATTGCATAAAAAATAAAATAGATAGTTTAGAATTAAAAACCATGCAATAAAGGATAAAATGACACAAACACCTAAGTGTAACATCCTAGATCCTAAAATGGATAAGGTTGCATAGTACTATCAAATTTTGTCTATATGCATGCTCTTGAAATGATTTTAAGTGTTAATAAAAATATAAGTGCATGAATAAGTAGGGTTTTTGCACCCCACTTATCTCAAGCGATTGTACGGTGACATGGAACTTCAGGTTACTCGCCTACATCAATATCATGTCCATGGCAAGTGGGATTATTCTAAAAATAAAATTTCATGTAATTATATATGGTCCTAAGTGTGGATAACATAATAAATGCTCACATCATTTGGATCCATGTAAACTGACTTGTTGTGAAAAGGTCTTGTCCTTTTCACAACCATTACATCCATCACTTTCTTAGTGTAATGTGATGTCTGAGTCACCCCTCCAGTCTGAGGCAATATATTACTAACAAAGTTTATTTAATCACTCAAGTAAACATCCCAGTAAATCAAAATCAATTTGTATACCCCACCATGGAGTGGGGTTGAAATTATGTTGGGAGATGAATTTTTGGGTCAATGCTTCCCTAAAGAACCTGTGAGGAGGCTATGAATTCCTGCTCACAAGACAAAATGCATAAAAATAAAATTTAAGTGAAAAGATTTTAGGGTCGCATTAGATCACCCAAACCATATAAATTTGAGGAGAGCCTTAATGACATTTTTTTCATGCCTTTGTACAAGGTACGAATGAAAATAAAGATCACTTTTAGTCACTCAAGTTACCTAAAGGGGATAGGGGGAGAGCATACACACATCAATCATTTTGTAAAAATAAACAACTTTGAAAGAATAAACATAAAACAAGAACTCTTAAGAGTATGTAATCTGAGTGTGAGTGTTTATTTTAATGCACCAAAGTGAAATGTTTATGAAATTTGGCCCATTGGCCTTAATTTATAAACTTGCAAAATAAACTTTTACAAAAAAATAAGCATAAACACAACTAAATTATTTTTAGGAACAAAATAAAATTATTAATATTTAAACACTTCCAAATTTGTTCCTTTTTCTAGCTTAGGTCTTGTAAATTTTAGAGGGTTTTTGCCTGATTTTAATCTCAAATGTGAATGAGTAAGCAATATTTCAAAAATTTGTTCTCAAGTTTCTTTGTTTTCTTGTCACAAAGATAGATCATCATCGATCCACGTAGGGATCAATGTTGATCCATAGAGATTAACGTTAATCTAGAAGATTATTGATGTTTCATGTAAAAGCATAGAAAGACACATGTTATTTTGATAAAAAGGACAATTAATAAAATGAGCTCAAAAATTAAAAAAACCTCATTAGATCTTGTAAGAAAATGGTTAAAAAAATAATATGCTAGTGCTTAGACATATAATGAAGATAGAAAGATCAAGAAAAACTCAAGTTAGTTATGTCTCTGTTGTGCTCTATTTTTTGCATAGGGATCATGGTCAATTCTAGTAATCAACATCGATTTGGAAAATTGACATCAATCCTTATCAATTTTGAAATAAAATGATGTCGATCCCTTCAACTTATGAGTTACTAAAAATAGAAAGACATGGAAAATGAAGTTAAAACTCAAATTTTGAAGATTCTCAAGCACTAAATAGAAAAAGAACAACATTTTCATCTCCTTGCTAGATGGGATGCTTCATGGGTCCCACTGGGCATGCTATTTGTGATCATAATAATCTAATAAGGGAGGTTATTAATATGTTAATTCAAGTAATAAAACTCAAATAAAAACACACTAACACTTACACTCCAATCCTAAACCTTAAGGGGAGCTTAGTAATAAAAGAAAAATGAAAGCACAACTAAAATGTAAAAGACAAGCAATACTTTACCTTCTTTGAGATATCCAAATGCTTTGTTTAGTGGCTTGCTTGACTTGTACATCAAAGAGTCTTTAGAAAATGAAGCTTGTTGGCTCCTTATCTCCTTGGCACCATTGATTTTGATGTGTCTTGATGATAGCTTGGCTCAATATTTTGGCATTATAAAACTATTGATATGAATCTATACAAATTTTCATTACAACTTTGGCTTATGAGAGATTAAAATTCAAGAGACATGGCATTGTATTTATAGCCTAAGTATTTAATTCTCACCCAAGGTGATTTAGGGTGGAGTTAAGGCTTGGAATGGGTTAAAACCTAACATAGGTGAGTCAAATATAGCCCTAGTAGAATTAATAGTTTTCAATTAATCATGATTTGAAATTAATAGCATGGGTCTCCAAAATGAGATATTTTAGGATATTTTCAAAGAGCTTGACAACTCATAAAGGCAATGATGAGAGGCTAGAATATTTTAAATTTTTGAATTTCATTTTTTAGATATTCATTAATTGTACATGGATAAATCAACTAGGCATTTAATTTGGTTTATTGTGTTAATTAATTTTGATTAGTCATTTAAATCTTTCAAGATTTAATATTTGTTTATGTGTCCTACTTAACAAGTCCATAGGACAAATTGATTGTTATGGTACCGTAAGATGATTAGAGATGAATCCATGAGAGGTTATTTTTGCATATGATAGAATACCCAAATTAGGGATACCTCAACATAATTTTGAGCTTTGATTAATGATGCACAAGAAAATTTGGGATGTTTAGTGATTCCTATGCTTATTTTGTAATGGTTGGTAGGAATTGGTCTGAAGTCTGATCGAAGGCTAGTTTTAGGTGTCTAAATGAAGCACTCAAAAGATAAGTCAAAAAAATAATTGTCAAGTATTAAGATCAATCATTAGTTACATAAACATAGTAAATGAGCATAATTTCATAATCACACTAGTGGGAGAACTTGTAGACACATAAATTTTGTCATATATACTTGACAATGCTAGTGCTTAACACATTCCAAATCAAGACTTGTGCACAAATACATGAATCTTATTCCCTATTATTTTAAGCTATTTATCTAATGTAGGCTTAGCCCTTTGTTTCTCATTACTATTAGATGAAAATATTAATGCCAAATGATCAACCTATCTAAAATCACCTTTAGATTTTTCCCTATAAAGGACAACTATCTCTGATCTTCCTAAGCAGGTCTGCTCTAAGCATACAGTGGCATAGTGATCCCATATGCACTTAGGTTGGCTACATCTCCCACCAAATAATGAATAATTTCCAAATTTGATATCAACCTTTTGGGTCTTCCTATATGTTTCATAAGGTCAGATAAATGTAACTATGAAAATATTCACCTATAAATACATGTTAAGAGTTATTCATTATCCCCACTTGATATTCATTTGGTATAATCATTCACACTTCTACACATTGAGAAATTTTTCCCTATTCTACCTAATTTATGAATCATTCAAAGGGAGCAACCATAAGCCAAGTCAAGATCCCTCTAAAATAAGTCAAGGTATATCTTTGTCAAATATCAAATCCATCTTATAACTATATACATATAGTCAAAGGATCACAATTTCAAAATCACTCTACGTGTGAAAACTACATGGGATTAATTTCCCTCCTTAGAGTATTATATACCTAGGAAAAAATCAATAAACAAGGGGGTGATTGAGGTTAACTCAACCCATTACACTCCCCTTTTTTTATTTCATGTTTTCAATCTATCAAAGTGCCCTAATAGTTTTAAAGACAAATAAAGATAAACATTTATTTATACATGGCCAAACCCTAAGTGTGATAAATAAAATTTCTCATCATTCACAATTGTAATAGGCACATTGATAAAATTTTATGTATAGTCAACCAGGATAAGTATGTGGTAAACAAACTCGGGTGCATTTCACCTTTATCCATCTATTACGCTGCTATCTAGATTCATCTTCTACTTTTGCCTTTGATCTTTCACTTCCAAAATTATGCATTCTCTATCTTTTCCTATCTATTACATATCATAGTTAACTCAGATGAGTCCATAGTTAATATATTGAAGTGCACTATGTATACACATAATATTTTTAAAAAAATTTATCATTTACTGACACTTTATCTCTTGTAATAAATTGTCAATTTTTAATCTCTCTCAGTGCACACCTTAAAGGGTGCATAAAGAAAGGTGTGGGCAAACATTTAGTGCTTCAAAAGATTATTATACCCTATACCATTACCTAAAACCACTAGAAGTTACTTTTATCTAACTCCCTAAGTAATTAGCCTTTTATCCACTCCTCTAAGCAATTCACCTTCTAAAATAACCCCTAACTAAGCAAACACCCAGTTTCTTCATTTTAATAATATGTCAGCCAAGTTGATCTTGTTAGGGATTGAGTGAACATTATAGAACTACATCAGCCCAACCAATGTGGTTTAAGACATAACAAATATCTTTCCTACCTAAAAAGATTGAGTCGATCGATCTAATCAAGTAAAATCTTGAGAGGATTTAGGGTCAATCCTTTGCTATAAATACCTCCTTCATTTCAATCCAAGAGAGAGGAACATTCATTTCACATTATAATAGTTCACAATTCTATTAATTATACACTTTAAGAGTCATTAATTATGGTTTTTTACTTGGAGGGAAAGAAACTTGTCTTGTGGGAAATTCTTGGATGCAAAGTAGGAGTATTTTATCCCAGAGTTTATTTCTATAGTGTGATCAGTACAAATCCACAACAACTTCTAATAAAACACCATTGATTAAGGGAGAGATTGAGGCATGAAAAGTTCAATTCAAGGTAATTATTCCTAAATTTTACTCTTTCATTTGGTATATATATATTACACAAAGTAATAAGATGAATATTTTACTCCTTGCTTAGTTTTCCTCTACATTGACTTGAGTAGAGTTCTCTTTGCATGTTTTATTTTGTTTGTTTAAATATCCCCCTTTGTGCTACAATATTTAATAATAACTAAAATAGATTTATTTTATGTATTGTAGGCCTAGCTAAGGTTATTATATATTATCATTTTAATAGAGGCTTTGGAACACTCTTCTTTTGTATTATGTGGTAAGATATCCCTTAGTTAGGTTTAGCAGATCAAACTTGGTCGTGTCTTGATATAACAAGCTATGCAATGAGTTTTTTTGGTAAGATTACATTCTCTAATCTTGGAATTAATTAATCAAAACAATTTAAAAATCCATCATAATTCATTACATACATTTTTGTGAACCTAACATGAATCTAACCCTTAGAATTCTAAATTCTTCAATTATAATCAACTAGATTGAGCCTATCGATCCAATTTTATTATTCTATGCATAGGTTTTCAATTAGATCAAGTCTATTGATCTTATTTTATATTATGTTCATAGGTTTTCAACAATATTGATCATGTCAAACATGTTTTATCTTCTATGTGTAGGTTTCTAACTAGATTAACCATGTTGATTTCATTTTGCTCTCTATGCATAGGGTTTTTAGTTTCAACCAACTAGATCTAACTGGTCAAACCAATCATTTAATTTACCTATTATCACTTGGATTTTCACCCTTTTAGGAGATGTCTTATCTCTCCTCATCCAATTGGAACAATTGAAACACCTCTAGGCTATGGGTGAGCCTAAGAATGAGGTGAATCTCTAAATAGGGCTAGCTCCCTTGATGTACCACTTATAGAACACTACTACACCTATGATTGTGAGGGAAAAGGGAGAGATAAAATTGAAAGAAAAATATCCTAAAGGAGGTGATACACCAAATTAGTTGATTACTACCAAATAGCTACATGTTACACATGGGAATGAGGGACTAACCAAATATACACTTCTCTAATCTGCATCTTCTCACATCAATATTTCATTATGAGGTTATGGTGAATGTTTAGGATATGATGAATAAACAAGAGATATATAATGACACTATTGAATAGGATAACTAACTCAACCTTGACACTTCCTAGAACACTTCACATGATCTGTAAGAAGAAGCTTTCCAAATACAAATAGGTGAGAGAATGAGATAATATGCTAAAGAAACAAGAGTCATCAATAAGCAAGATCAATCATCTAAGTAAAAAACATTATGAATAGTCATCTAAAAGGTATAAATTAGTAGTATTTATTGATCCATGGTATGTAAATGAGTAGGGCTTCACCATACTTAGGTGGATCATAGTTTACAAAAGCCAAAATGGCTAGTTCTTATAAAACTCGAGAGAGAGAGGAAAAGAAAGAAGTACAAAGGTCACAAGGATAGATGTCATTCTGAGAGAATGAGTTATTTGTGTATGAGAAGAGGGTGTTAAATGGACCATGCATGTTCAAGATAGATAAGTGGATTTATAAGTCATGAAACCATGAAAAGTGGCATGGAATTCTCTTTACTAGCTTAGAAAATTACCTTCATGATTTAAACCTATTTGAACATCCAAAAAATAACTAGGGATAGGTATAATGATTGTAATTAGAGGTAAATATTTTATAAATGCCTCTAAATTCATTATTTGTAGTCCTAATCATCTGGAATCTTTTGGAAGTGAGCCATCACCATTTGAAGTCAAGAAAAATTCTCTTTCACACACTTTGCACACTTGGCTTCCAAAAAGACATCATTTTCCATGAAAATTCATAAAATGGAGTTAATGACACTTGTAAATATCTTCCATGGCCTTAGAGGCATCAGGCACACCTTAAAAATCCATCTACTTGAAGTTCTCACCATTCTCACTATCATGTTCACTATGCTAGTTTGGACTGGCTAAGATGAGAGCTATTTTAGGAACAATTAGGAGTTGTTATGAATCAATAAATTTTAATGGGGAGTTATCTTAAGTCTCATACTTCCCCTTCATGTTACTAGCATCTTTAAACTCCTTCTAGAACCTGAAAAATGCATAAAAAGGTCAAGAAAACCCAATTTTTTACTCCATCCATACAATTCCATAAAACTAATCCTAATGGTAGGGAGCTTGACCAAGTATTATACAACCTAAAATAAATTTCATAGTCAAAATAGTCCATTAGAGTAGCTTTCCATCTCCATTTCCTTCATCGGGTATATAACCAGGGGTTGCAATGGTTTTAGGCCATTTCTACCCTTAAACTTTATTCATAAAGCTAGGAGATTATAATTACCAAAAAATTCCATAAAAATGATTTAAAGGACCCCTATTAACCTCTACAAACTTCATATATTACCATGCATAACCTCCAAGAAGATCTGAGCATCTAAACTTCTGCTATTGAGCTTGTTTTCCCATTCTAATAGGCCTAAGTTGTCCGTAAAGTCCAAAATTGACTTTTTAATGGTTTCCCATACATAAAAATACCTTATAAACTTCTTTAATTACCCCATAAACACTATATAATAGGTTATAATTTTCACCTCAAGTTAAAAGTGAAGGTGACTCTTCATTTGGCTTCTAGTCCTAAACCTTGCCTACGAGGCCTTTTTGCACCTTTGAGGCTTTGGAGATCCCTATTAGGTTTCATATTTTTGTGAAAGGTCTATAATGTTGTTTTTTATGTTACAAAACTCCAAAAACATCCTTTACATGTCCAAATAATCTCTATTTCACCTTTTCATCCTCATTTCCCAAGATTGCAAGGTTTATGCACAAAGGGAGTAACCTCTATCTGAGACAAAATAGAGGGCACTCCCCTATTTTATTAGATAATGGTGAATTTTTTAGAGGATTATTCAAGTCATATATATTAAATATACCTAATTTTATCCCTTTATTAGGTCATTTTACCCCTCAAATCTTCCAAAACCTAAAATAAACCCCTAGAAGATAGACTGTGTGCAGGATTTCCATGATATGGACTGTGTAATGCATAATATAGTACTTTATCTATGTTATTTGATTATTATAAGGGTGTAATTAATTTTTTAATATTATATTATAATCATGTAATTCATTTGTACCCTTTCCAAATCTACATTGTTTACACCCCTCTTTGGTTGGCCTAGACTGAGCACCATTTGATTGTGTCTATGTTTTATTCCAGAATAGGGGCCCACCTATAGGTATTCCTATATAGTTTTAGGATTTATAAATCATGAATAAAAACCCCTTAGATATTTATGACATTAATATTTATCCATATAGATCATTCAAATCATGTAATCATCAAGAAACATAATCACTTATCTTACTACTATGTCATAGTCAACTGTAGTTGACTGTGTAGGGAGTCCTATAGGTGGAACTATATGGTCTAGGCCTTGAAGACAATATATATACCTTAATTTAATATTTTAAGGTCAATTATAACCTATTTAGACCTATTTTTATCTTTTATAGTCTCCAATCATCACCTAAACACCATTTTCAACCTACTATCTGCCTTCCTAGCTATAGGTGCACATTTTCTTGATGGAACACCTGTAGGTGGTCATGGAAGATAAAACACTTTATGTAAAAATTATTCTAATGAAATTCATTTTCATTTTTACACCATTAAATTAATAATGCCATTCCAAACATGATAGTATGTTCCATTTTCAACCTTGGGTGTTAATGGTCACTCAAACTCAAAATCCTGTAGATGTCATGGACTAAGTTTAGTGCATAAATGAGCAACTTTAGGCTTTTCAATAACCACCATCCATTAGTCATATAACTTAAAAAATTATTAAATTTATTATAGAATGTGAAAAATACAAGGTTTTATCACCAATATTCATCAAATTCTTTGATAACCCTTTTACATGCTCTTGATAAAAAAACCCAAACCTCTATTTTGCACTTTTAGGGAAAAGAGTCCTAAACACATTCATTTGATCCTAGAAGGTGATCCACACATTCATTTGTAAATTTAACACTCTAAATAGGTTTTTTATAATAAAAAATAGCTACTAGGTCATCAATAAGGATTATTATGTTTCAAGTTCCTCATACAAGTACCTTAGTCCCTTGCTAATGCCACTTATAGGTGTATATCCTCATGTATATGCAGTAATATAAGATGGTAGGTAGTGAGCATCAAATTTGATATTAATGGATTCTATGCATATCTCAATGCCTTAAAATGACCTCTTAACACTTAAAATGTATTGAAACCACCACAAAGGCTCTCATTCTTATCATGACATCATCATGAGATACCTATATGTGCACCTTGACTGGTATGCAGGCAGTAAGCATGAATTAGAGCAATGTACCAAAGAATATGATTTTATAGTAACTTAAACTCATCTCATGGTTTTGAAATAAAACATAAAATGTTTCAAATCTCAATACAAACTCTCACACTTATTTTTTAATGTGACTTTCTCCATGAGAGCACCTGTGCGTGACAGTTAGAGAGTAAGCTGAATGTATGATTCTTATGACTATATCCTCACAAAGTATTGCTTTTAGAAAGATATTGGGAGATAAAGGGTACCAATAAGACATTATAAACATGAGTATGAACTTATCAAAACATTTTAAAGCCATTGTCAAAGCATGAAGATCTAAAATTGGTAGAAACAGGCCTATTTTCTTTAAATGAGACCAATTTGCAAAACTGAGATGATTGAATCTTTAAATCAACTCAAAACTTGAAAAAAAGTATGGGTAATATGTGAAATGAGAGTGAAATACCTCTGGAATCAATCCTAGTAGTTTTATTTTAGTAATTTGTTCAAACCAAGGCAAAACCTATAGGGTTCATAGATTAGTAAGCAAACTAAATAGCCTAACTTCTTAGGAATGGTTCATAAAGCACATGTCACCATTACTTTACAACCAAACATAAAATGGAATATAAATGAGTGTATAATACACACCCAATATAATTTTTCCTAAAACCTCTCTTGCTAATCATACTAAGCATAAACCTAAAGACCATTTCTACTTGCCAAGCCTAGTGGAAGGAGAGAGAAGCTATTTTATTCATTTATTAGAAATTATAATAAAAATTATCACTAGAATGAGTGTATGGAAGACAAAGTTACACTCATAAAATTTACTCATCTGTAGGAGTTCATAAAATTTTTTACACCTCATTAAATGCTCATTTTATCCAGGAAAACTACCTTTTCTTCTAAACAACCTACCAATTTTTAGTTATAAATAGTTAATTAAGGTATATGAGGACACATGGGGTCTAAAAACATCCTTTTAAACCTTTAAATTTCCTAAAAATGCTGTATAACTCATTTAATACTCCTTTATGACCTTCAAACTGACTCAAAATGATATATTAACTAATTAGACTATGACCAAGGCTAATATAAAATTAAGTGACATAAAAATATCTATAATACACCCTATGACATAGTAATAGACCCATAAAACATCTAAAAATTCAAATTTTTACCTATAGGGGCCCCAATTTGACCTACAGGGTCAAATTTAGTCAACAAATTAGTGACTCATAGGGGTAACATTCTTGCTATACTAAAGATCAGTAGCCTTATCAGTCCATTGGGTTTAGGGAGTCATATGAAGTTTAAGAAAAACTATAATACTTGACAATTGATAATAATATTTGACCAAGATAAGACAACTAATTACCTCAACCACATAAAACAAAGGACACATAAGCGAAGCAAATACACTAAGAAGACACACATGTGCTGAAAACACTTAGGAGAAGTGGGAAAACAAACCACTATGTACAAATAAAAACTAATCATAACTCAATACTAGATTAAAGGGGAAGTTTGAAACCATCCTTGCTTCATGACATGAAGGATTTAATGAGACATGTAGCCTTTTGACCTTTAGAATTGATGCCTCCATCTTCCTCATGGTGTTTGCCACAATCATTGGCATGATCTTCAATGAGAACCAATTAGCTCAATATAGGTTGACTATGGAAATGGAATCTTATTTCATCCAAATAATCTTAACCTTATCATATACTTGGCCCTTGATGCACAAGCTTGAAAATATGACAATCCTCTTAGCCTTACTTTCCTCCTTGACATAATGTGTTTGATGTTTAGAAGTACCAAGCTTTCCTTCACCATGTTCCTACATCCTTTAATGTGGTTTTACCTTATATGGATCTCTTGACTATTTTTTAGGTATAAAAATATCTACCTTGATGTCATTATCCATGTCTACAACTTCTTGTACACTAACATCATCAAATGGCTTCATGAGAACACATTTTTGACCAATAGAATGACCTTCATCTTTATATTTGATTGAACACTCAAGATCATGTTTATTAGACTCATTTAAAAACTTGTCATTAGATATGCAATATTTTATAGAAGAAGAAACTTTACCTAACTTATCAAATTCTTTGCATATGGAATTGAACTTCTGCCATAAATCTTCTTCCTCATGAATGTCATCTTCAAGAGTTATTTCCTCTACCTTTCTCTTATGAAACTCTCTTAGGACTAGCACTTATTAAGGAGTGAATTGACCTTCATCCTTTATAGTACACTCCACTTCATGCTTGAGATGGTCATCCACAACTTCATGATTAGACATGGAGTCTTCTTTAAATACCTCTCTTTGTAAGTCTTGGGAACATTTCTCATGGATACACATTCCATAAAAAATGGAGGCATTAGAGTCTACTTCATGGACACACATCCCTTCAAATATGAAGGAATAAACTTGTGTATTGTCCTTTTTTTCACCAAGGGGACTCCCAATGGTGATTTATTCATCATATTCACTCATGATATCTTCTTGATCAACCATGAATTGGGTTTTATCTTATTCATTTGCTTCTCTCAAGATAGGCTCTTCATCAAGAAGGGGTGAGGTGGAAGGTAAAAGGATAGGTTCATGTAAAGGAGATGGAATATGAGGTGCAGTGGAAGGTTTATGAATTGAATATGGAGTGTGAGGGGTAGGAGAAGGCTTATAAGTGGATTTAGGAAAGAGAAAAACACTACTAAGCTCATAGGGAAATGAATTCTTGGACTGATTAAAAGGGCTAGCATCTACATAAGTAGGAGATGCATCTTGTCAATAATATCTTTGTGTATAATCCATGGAATCATCTGATCTAATAGGCATCATGGTATGAATAATAGGGCTCATATTGGGACTAATAAAGAGGTATTTATTGATAGGTTTCTTGGTAGCCTTACTCATAGGGTTTCCAAACAACATGGTGTCCATATGGAGAGGGAAATGAAGGGCTATATGGCCACCATGGCTCATAAGATTGATATCCATTTTGATAAGACTATTAAGGATTAAAATGTGGTTTATATCAAGGTTGATAAGAAGGTTCATGATAGGATTATTATCCATAGATATTCATATCAAATTCATATGTCAAAAGAAACACAAAAATTAATCAAAATTTTAAAATATATATACTTGGGTTGCTTACAACCATAAGTTATCATTTGAAGTCACCATTGGTGTTAGCTTGCTTACTTCCAAAAGCTGATTAGAGGAAAGACACAACAACAATCTTCCCACTCTCTTGGACTTTGGTCCCACTAGGTGTGACAAAAATTGTTATCACTTGCATTTGAAACCTTTCATGAGATCTCTTATCTCCCCTCATCCAAGTGACACAATTGAAACACCTCTAGGCTATGGGTGAGCCTAAGAATGAGGTGAATCTCTAGATAGGGATAAATCCCTTGATGTACCACTTGTAGACCACCACTACACCTATGCTTGTGAGGGGAAAAAGAGAGAGAAAACTAAAATCAAACTATCCTAAAGGAGGTGATACACCAAATTAGTTGATGACTTCCAACCAATTGCATGTTACACATGAGAACAAGGGACTAACCAAACATACACTTCTCCCATCTACATCTTCTCACATCAATATTTCATTATGAGTTTATGGTGAATGTTTAGGCAAGGAGGAATATAATAGTGGTCTATAATGACACTATTGAATAGGATAACTCACTTAACCTTGACACTTCCTATAAAACTTTACATGACCTACAAGAAGAAGCTTTCTAACTACAAATAGGTAAGAGAATGAGACAACATGCTAAGGAAAGTCATCAATAATAAAGATCAATCATCTAAGTAAAACACACTATGAATATTCATAGAAGAGGTAAAAATAAATAGTATTTATTGATCCATGATATGAAAATGAGTAGGGCTTCACCATATTCAGGTGGATCATAGTTTACAAAGGACAAAATGTCTAGTTCTTATAGAATTTGAGAGAAAGAGGAGAAAAAATAAGTCCAAAGTTCACAAGGACACTTGATATGCTGAGAGAATGAGTTAATTATGCATGAGAAGAGGGTGTGAAATGGAACATGTAAGGCCATAAGAGACAAGTGGCTTTCCAAGTCATGAAACTCGTGAAAAGTGGCATAGAATTCCCTTTACTAGCTCAGAAAACTACCTTCATGATTTTAACCTATTTAAACATCCAAAAAAAAACTAGGGATAGGTTTGATGATTGGAATGAGATGGAAGGTTTTTAGACATGCCTCTCCAAGCATTATTTTCAATCTTGATCATCTAGAATCTTCTCAAAGTGAACCATCACCATCTACAATCAAGGAAACTCCTCTTTCACACACTTTTCACACTTGGCTTCCAAAAAGACATAAATTTTCCATGAAAATTCATAAAATGGAGTGGATGTCACTTAGAAAGACCTTTCATGGCCTTAGAGGCATTAGGCACACATTAAAAGTCCATCCACATGAAGTTTTCACCCTTCTCACTATCATGTTCACTATGCCAGTTTTTACTAGGTGAGATAAGAGATATAGTAGGCACACTTAGGAGTTTTTATTAAAAAATAAATTATAATGGGGAATTATATTAATTATCAAGCTTACTCTCCATGTGATTTTCATCTTTAGACTCCTTATAAAACTTGAAAAACACACAAAAAGGTCAAGAAAACCCTATTTTTTACTCCATACACATAATTATGTATAACTAATCCTAATTTTAGGGAGAATAATTGAGTCTTATATAACCTAAAATCACTTTCATGGTCAAACTATGCCATTATATTATCTTATCATCTCCATTTCCTTAATCAGGTCTATAACTAGGGGTTGCAAGGTTTTAGGCCATTTCTACCCTTAAGATTTATTCATAAAGATGAGACATTGGAATTTAAAAAAAATTCCACAAAAATGATGTTAAGGACCCCTTATAACCTCTTAAAACTTACTATATTCCCATGCATAACCTCCAAGAAGATGTGACCATCTAAACTTCCCCTGTCGAGCTTACTTCTACATTCCAACAGGCCTGAGTTGTCCCTAAAGTCCAAAATTATATTTATCATAGTTTCACATGAATAAAATATCTTAAACACCTATTTAATGATACAAAAAACATTATATAATATTTTCTAATTCTCACCTCATGTGAAAAGTGAAGGTGACTCTCCATTTGGCTTCTAGTCCTAAACCTTGCCTAATAGCCTGTTTGCACCTTCGAGGATTTAGAGCTCCCTGTTAGGTTTCATAGTTATGTAAAATGTATATAATGTTGATTTTTATGTTACAAAATCCACACATATATTTTCCATGTCCAACTAACCTTTGGTTCACCCTTTCATCCTCATTTCCCAAGACTGCAATGTTTATGCACAAAGGGAGTGCCCTCTACCTGAGACAAAATAGAGGGTACTCACATATTTTATTATAAAATGACGAGTTTTTAAGAGTATTATTAAATTAATATGAATTTCCTCTACCAAATTTTATCCCTTTATTAGGTCATTTTACCCCTCAACTCTTCAAAACCCTAAAACAGACCCCTAGAAGATAGACTGTGTGTAGGATTTCCACCATATGGACTATGTAATTCATTATAGATTACTTTATCTGAATTATTTCCATATTATGAGGTGTAATTACCTGTTTTATATTATTTTATAATCATTTAATCCATTTGGACCCTTTACAACTCTTCATTGTTTATACCCCTCCTTGGTTGGCCTAGACTGAGCACCATTTGATTGTGACTGTGTTTTGTTCTAGAATAGGGGCCCACTTGTAGGTAGTCATATATATTTTTAGAATTTATAGTAATTCCTAAAACCCCCTTATATATTTATTACATCAACCTTTATCCATATATATCATTAAAATCATGTAATCCTCAAGAAACATAATCACTTATCTTACTGCTATGTCATAATCAACTATGGTTGACTGTGTAGGGAGTCTTATAGGTGGAACTATATGGTCTAGCCTTGAAGATAGTATATAGACATTAATTTAAGATTTTAAGGTCACTTATCATGTATTTAGACCTATTTTTATCTTGTATAGGCTCCAATCATCACCTAGACACCATTTTCAACCTACTATCTTTCTTCCCAGTTATAGGTACATTTTTTCTTGATGGAACACCTATAGGTGGTCATGGAAGACAAAGAATAGTATATAAAAATTATCCTAATGAACTTCATGTTCATTGTTACACCATTTAATTAATAATTCCATTAAAAAACTGAGAGTATGTTCCATTTACAACCTTGGGTGTCAATGGTCATTCAAACTCAAAATCATGTAGATGTCATTAACCGAGTTCAAAAACCACCCTCCATTAGTCATCTAACTTCCAAACCTAGAAAAGTTATTATATAATGTGAATAATTCAAGTTTTTATCACCAATATACATCAAATAATTTTATAACCTTGTTACATGGTCTTGACAAAAAGGCCCAGAATTCTATTTTGCACTTTTAGGGAAAAGAGTCTTGAACACAGTCATTTGACCCTAAAAGGTGATCTACACTTTAATTTATAAAGTTAAAACTTTGAATAGGCATTTTATAATTAAATATACCTACTAGGTCATCAATAAGGTTTATCATGCTTTATATTCCTCATATAAGTACCTCAGTCCTCTGCTAATGCCACTTATAGGTGGATATCCTCATGTATAGGTAGTAATATAGGATGGTAGCAATGAGCATCACATTTGATATTAATGGGTTATATGCATATATAAATGCCTTAAAATTACCTCCTCACAATTCAAATGGATTTAAACCACCACCAAGGCTCTCATTGTTATCATGACATCATCATGAGATACTTGTATGTGCACCTTGACTGGTATGTAGGTAGTAAGCATGAATTGGAGCAATGTACCAAAGAATATGCTTTTATAGTCACTTGAACTCTTCTCATGGTTTTGAGATGAAACATTAAGATGTTTCAAATCTCAAGACAGGTTCTCACACTTCCTTTTCAATGCGACTTTCTCCATGAGAATACCTGTGCATGACAGTTAGAGAGTAAGTTGACTATATGATTCTTATGACTATATCCTCATGGATTATTTATTAGAGAAAGATATTGGGAGGAAAAGGGGAAAAATAAGACATTATAAACATGAGGATGAACTTATCATAACCTTTTAAATCCATTTTAAAAACATGAAGATATGAAAATGGTGGAAATAGGTTTGTTATCTTCAAATGAGACCAATCTACAAAATTGAGATGATTGACTCTTTAAATAAACTTCAAACTTGAAATAAAATATGGGAAACATGTTAAAGGAGAGTAAAATACCTATGGAATCAATCCAATTCTCTATATTGTATGAAAATTTTCAAACTAAGGTAAAACCTATAAGGTGCACATATTAGTAAGCAAATTAGATATCCTAACTTCTTAGGAATGGTTCATAATTCATAGGTAATCATTAATTTGTAACCAAACATCAAATGGAATCTAATTGAGTGTAGAAGACACTGATAGGATCATTTTTCCTAAAACCTCTCTTGCTGACTGTACTAGGCACAAACTTTAAGACCATATTTGCTTGCCAAGCTTAGTTGAAGGAGAGAGAAGAAATTTATTCATTTTTTGGAGTAATGGAATGAGTATATGGAAGAATAATGGACACTCCTAAAATTTCCTCATTTTTAAGAGTCTATAAAATTTTGTACACCTCATTAAATGCTCATTTTCTCTAAGAAAACTACCTTTTCCTATAAATAACCTACCACTTTTTAGTTATAAATAGTTAATTAAGGTATATAAGGACACATGGGGTTTTAAATAATCCTTTTAAACCCTCATATTTCCCAAGGAGGTTGTACAACTCATTTAATGCTCCTTTATGACCTTCAAAATGACTCAAAATGATATATTGACTAATTAAACCAAGACCAAGGCTAATATAGCATTAAATGACATCAAAATATCTATAATATACCTATGACATATTAATAAACCCATAAAACATATAAAAAATCAAATTTTTATGTATAGGGACCCCAATTTGACCTACAACGTCAAATTTGGTCAACACTACCTTCTATGCCTAACTAAATCGACTGGATTGATTTTATTAATTTATGTATTTCAATTTTAGCTGAAAAAATCAATGTGATTGATGTATTTTCATTCTATTATTTTTTTTCATATTTATTTAGAATAGATCAATCGGCTCGATTCTATTTAAGAACACTATTTTTTGCCTTTACAAGATCAAAAACTCACTTGGATGACCTAGTTAAATAAAAATTCAACATTATTAGAAAATATAATAAATCAACTAGGTCTATCTTGTTCTATCCTTTAGGTTCAATATTAAAATATTAATATTTCCATTTTGTCAATTCTAAGCAAATTGCATTCCTTTCTTTTATGCCAAAATTCAAATTTGTACTTACTATTTTCTTAAATTTTTTCAGTTTCATAAAATTGTACCCACACAGTCAACTAAATCAATTGAATCAATCTAGTTCTTGTCTAATTTTTTCCATAAAACTAAATTAAATTTCTATATTTCATTTTTTGGGTCTATTTTATAATATATCGACTTGACCAACTCGATTATGTTATGTACTATTTTCAAACTAGATTGACCCACTCAATTTATTTTTATACATTTCACTTTCTAGAATAGGCAAAGGAGATTAACCTTTATTTCATTGTAATTTAAATAAATTTTAAATTTTAATTAGTTTCTTATTTATTTTATTACTAAAATTACAACTTGGTTTTTGATAAACTTGATTTTCACTTATTTTCATCTTGTTTGTTTTTCCCTAGAAACTGTGTACTAATAGTTTTATAATATCATGAAGGGACACATGATATTATGTTTATGGTATCTATTTATCATTTACATATATTTTTTCATGAGGGGCTTTCCCCAATACTCATATTCATTGTACAAAGTTAAACATAGTCTTTAGTTTCCATGTACCTCATGATATTTCAAAAATGCCTAGGAATTCCCTTTGTATTGAATCTTAGGAATATAGCCATCTATTTGATTGTGTGGTGTATTGGTTAGAGGTTAGATATGATAATTTTATTCTAAATTACCCTTTTAAATTGAGTTTAGTGGGATATGGGAATGACACTTCCTCCATAGTTAGCGCTCTAAAATATTGGGTCGACACTATCTAATAAACAAGCTAGTATCTTTGAAAGCCTACATTATCAAACATAAAATTTAATATAATCTCATGATAGTATTTTTAGATAAATATTTATCCTCTAAATTGCATTTTTTATTCTTGTTGTTTGCCATTCTATGTTGTATTGTATATTTTATTAGCCAACATTGATACAAGTTCTGTGATCTACGTTTCAAATAGATCAACCAACTCGACCTAGTTACATATGTGCTTAAATTCAATTTTGAAGTTAAATAATTCAATTTAAGACCAATTATTTATTTATTTCTATAATATATAATGATATTGACTAGTTTGATGTAGTCAAGCTACAATCTATTCTATTTTATTGATTTTCTAACTAGATCGACCAACTCGATCTAGTCAGTTTACAGATAATTCAATTTTACTATTTTTCCAACTAGGTAGACCAACTCCATTTAGTTAGTTTATAGACCATTATTTTATCTTGTGTGCCTAACTATATTGACCACTTTGATTTTGTATCTACTGGCTGACATAATTCATTATCAAACTATTTTATTTCCCTTTTTAAAATCTGACTAGATTAACTAGCTTGATTACGTATCTTTTGATTAAAATAGTTAATTTTATGACTAGAATCTAACTTATTTAGTTGATTTAAATCTATTTTTGGCTAATTTAATTTTATTCTTAAAAATTAATAGAACAAGAAATACGATTGCATACGAACACTAGATCTAGATGTGAGACCAATAACAAAGACATTCACCATGAAACAATGAGAGCAAAGTTGAACACATCATAACACAAATATACATGGAAAATCCTTAAAAGAGGTAAAAAACCCACAAATATTATTCATATTATGAGAAATTAACAAGTACCCAATATAGTCTTTATTCCTCTCACTTCTTTTTTTTCATTACATCTTACAATATAAACTCTTTTTATATAGGCAAGGTAATCTGAAATTATAAATGAGTTTTTCCAACCACCAGATTAATGGGTCCAACCTCTCTAAAGGTCATTTAATATATTTTATTATTTATTTACAAGAGGATAAACTCATGATAAATAATAAAATATATTATTTTTTAACCAATGTAATTTAATATATTAAGGGTACATAAATAATACCACTTACCCATTAATTATTCCAATAAAAACTTTTTCTCAAAACAAATCCACGCATAATTATTATTCTTTCCACATTAATTAGCATCATGAAATCACCTATCAAAATTTTCTTTGATAATATTAACCCATTTAGAAGATACATGGGTTGTTATTTCTAACTATCCTAGCCACCTAAGAGGATAATATCTCATGGTGCACTTATTCCAACCCTTCATCTAACTCCATTTAATGTAATATGGTTCAAATTACCTAAAATGATGATTTATATGAATCTAACCCATTTCATACTTCCCATGATAATACCCTATCCAAACTTATTATTATACCATTGAAGTAATAGATACTAACATGGAAAATACTCCCACATTGAATCCTCCTATAGGAAAATTTTATATCCCTAATCTTGGGAATGTGCCTCCTTTTAATACTAATAATCAAACTTATACATTGTCTCCTACCACTGGTAACCAAAATACACCCATTAACACCACTCAAATTCTTGATGAAATGGTTTAATAAATGAATGCTAAGCAAACAAAAAACAATTACCAACTGATGCAAATGCAATACCACATTTTATAAATGAATAATCAAACTCCTTTCATTATGCCTAAAAATAACCAAAATTTTATTCCTCCCCCTCTTAGAGATGTCAATTAGAATATCATTCATCAATATATTATACATAACAAGATGCTTAAACATTTTTAAAATTAACCATTAACTCCTTTCATAGTATCCATTGATATTAGAAAATATATATATATATATATATATATATATATATATATATATATATATATATATATATATATATATATATATATATATATATATATATATATATATATATATATATATATATATATATGACCATTAAATATTGTGGAATTAAAGACCCTGCTTATTTTCTTAAATCATTTGTTAATCTATACAAAGAATGGGTTCAAACCAATACTTTTTCTACCAAAAATTTTTTAGTTAAAACATTCACAAGAGATTTTTTATAATGGTACAATCATCTCCCTCAACATTATATCTCATAGTTAGAGGATTTAGTCAATGCATTTTTTAAAGAATTTCAACAAAATGATATCCCATAAAATTTTCTTAGTCATTTCATTAATGGTAGGAAACTACCCATGGAATCAACTCATAATTTCATCAAATGGTGGAAATAATTATCTCACAAAGCACATCACAACATAAATGATGATAATATTTTTAAATTATTTATCATTTCTTTATCACCTTCTCTTCAATACAAGGTTCAAACTTTTTCTCCTCAAACTTTAAATGAGGCATTTGATCAAGCTAAAAGACAAGACTTTCTTATGAAACAATTTGAGCCAACACATAGTTCCATAAATTTATATTTCTAAACTCCAACTAATGCAATTATGAATACTAATCCATAATCTCAATCTCTTCCATAAAAAATATGAGCATCATTAATGGTAACATAAATGAAATAATTACTATTGCCATCTAAACCCTTCATCTATAAAAATAATGCCCCTATCATGGTATGATCCCAATAAATACTATTGGTTCCATGTCGATATTCATTATTCTCATGAAACATGTCACACACTTATCAAATTTGTAGTTTTATTCATGTTAGGAAACATATTTTACCATGATGCTATGATCAAAATACGTCATCATGATTATCTAAAATCTTCTTAAAAGAAATAGGTTACTACACCCATACCCTCAAAACCTCATAAATCCTCTTTTACTTCTAATACACAACATTAAAATGATAATATTTAGGTAATTGATGCTGATTATGATCAATATTACACCAAATCTTAGTATGTGAACACAACTAAAGTTAACTATAGAGATAAACATGCTAATGAAGGATCCTATCACTAAACCTAAGAAATATTCTACTGATGAACAATTGATTAAATATAATACAACTAATTTAACAACATATTTTGAACCAAATGATGAATCACTTACACAACTAAAACCTTAACCTAGTTCCCCTATCCCTATGAAAAATGTTATCTCTCATAAACCTCATGCTAGTTCTTCATCCTCTAAATAACATTGAAATTTATTATAAGAACTTAACTCAATGCCTTGAAAAATTCCCGTTATGGAATTAGTCTAAACTTCTCTCTATCATCATATATTACTTATGAAAAAATTACCAAATATCAAAGAACCATAATCTCATAATTTAGAACTCCCTTCTAACAGTCCTCCAATTACAAAAGTTCATATAATTGAGATAGTCTCCTCATCCATAAAACCCTCTATAGAATTTCTCAAAGAGGATATGATTAATGATGATATTATATTTCAAGTAGATGATCTACCTATCTCTATCAAAATTGGGATCAACAATACCCTCATTTTAAAATTTCTATTAGATGAAAATATTAGGCATTCATGTCACCTCCCTTTTGTTAATTCAACAAATTAGATACACCAAAAAAATATCAAGCAAACATGCCTCACATGCAGAGGATTTGATAAAACCAATCAAAAACCACTTGGTTGCATTTGAATCCCACTTACCATTAGACCCAAGAAAATTTGTACTAAGCTTATGGTTTTTAATCTTCCCTTATTTTATAACATGATCCTTGGCCAACCATGGACACATCGTATGTGTGCCATTACTTTTTCAAGTAGTCAATATATCAAATTCATACATAATTGTAAATAATACAAACATGTAGAAAATGCTAATATATAGAGTATTCAACTACCAAATTATAAATCTCAATATCATATTCTTACTATTTATCACACCAATAATCAACCTCTCTATGAGTTTGTTAACATACATTCTAATTTACATGTTACTCTTGCAGATTAAAATCATAATGAACCAAATGAATTACAAAATACTTTTAATACCACTTGATTACCTCCTTATACAGTGAAATGGATCCCTCCTTTAATCCAACATGATCGTACCATTCTTGTAATCAATGATACTATTTGTAGTCCTCCCCCATGCAACGTATATTAATTATATTACATAGAGGATGATTTCACTTGTAATGAATATGAGGTAACTAAACTATTTCAATATATATTAACTATGTCTCCTCATAAAATTAATAACATAGGTGCGAATTATCTTGGGTCTCACACCTATGACGATAATTATATCGTGGCTTAAGCTCAATCATAAGATTTAGATGTACAACATTATTAAAATACATTATAAAAAATAAACACCTTCAATTGTGATGTTCACATCATTTATATCTCATTTGATACTAAATCAAAACATAAAGGTTATGTACCCCTTACTAATCCACCATTATCAAACACCCCTCGGGTAATCAAAGAAATCCCTACTATTGCATCTTTTGAATATATTACATAGTTTAATCCAATACAATCCACTTTATCGACCATAAATACCATTTCTCCTTCCTACAACTATACTAATCAATCTAAATCATTACCACTTGAACCTATTCAACATACCTCATTGAAAACAACTATTCCTAATTCATTACCTAAAAAAACATCTATTGAAAAAACCAATATAATTATTATAGACCTTATTGATTTAGCTCAACCCAATCTCACCAATAAAAAATATTTATCTTCTATGCTACCTAAAATTATGTTAGATTCTAAAGCTACTAATGTGAGACAAATACATTTTGAACATGATATAAAAGGTAATCAAATCATTGATATTGAAGTGGGTGTTGAATATTATAGACCTTTACCCATGTTTCCCAATGACAAAGCTATACTAGAACTCCTCCATGCTAGAGAAACTCAACTTCCATGCCAACATCATACATTTAGTCACTTTTAGTAAAAGGTTCCTTATTAAAAAAATTTCATTTCTACTATGGACCCAAAAACACATCCTATTTATTCTCTCCCTCCTACACCATATCACTTCCAAGATAGAAACACCATGCTTATTGAAAAAACTATTAAAAAATGAATATGGTACAACTACATGTCCTCGATCTATTACTATCTCTAAAGAATTCACCCCTAAAGAACATGATAAGTTTAGTATCTTATTTAAAAAATATCTTGAAGCTTTCAATTGGTCATATGAATGCATGCTTGGAATTTATCCTAACATCATTGTTCATAATTTTATCACCTACGTAGATGCCAAACTCATATGACAAAAGCTACAAAAATTCCCTCTTGAAATTTATACTTTATGCCATAAATAAATTATCAAACTTTTAGATTCTAATTTCATTAATCCCATGGTTTAATCATAATGGGTTTCAAACATTGTCCCTATTTTGTAAAATAGTCAACATGGTTATTCGCACATGCATCAAATTTCACAACATAAATTTAGCCTGTCCAAAAGATAATTTTCCCCTACCATCAATCAATGCCATTGTTGATTCTACCATTGGTTATGAACTATTATAACTCATGGATTATTTCTTTGGATATAATCAAATTAACATAACTCTTGAGGATCAACATAAAACAACATTTACCACAAAATGGGGCACTTATTATTATGTTAAATGCATTTCAGTATAAAAAATGCCAAATTTATCCCATATTTTTCATGATATCATTCATAAAATCATTGAAACATATGTGGATGATCTCATTACCAAATATAAACATTGTGACACTCATATTCATGATTTAGATATCATCTTTGATTAATTTATTGAATACAAATTTAGACTTAACCCCTTCAAATGTGTGTTCGTTGTTACTTCTGGTAAATTATTAGGTTTTCTAGTCTCCCACCAGGCATTGATGTTGATCTAACTAATATTAAAGATATTATAAATGTGCCTATTACTTGCTCTATTCTAGACATATGAACATACCTTGGGAAACTTAGAGAAATGCATTGCTTTATTCTAGAAATGGCTTATCATATACACTTTGTTAATTCCCTTATTAAAAGAGGAAATGATCTAGAATGGATAAATTCATGCCAAAAATCATTTGACATCATGAAATTATATTTGATTCATCCTTATACCCTTCAACAACCTTCAAATGAGCATCTATTAATATTATATACATCCTCAACCCCATTATCAATTGGGGCAATGATCACTCAACAAGATGACACTAAAAGCTAATATTCCATCTACTATATAAGTTGAGCATTAATTAATTACAATATTTTTTAATACAAAAGTAGAACATGATTATGTAGTTATCTATTTCATAGCTGAAAAGCTCTATCATTATATGATCTATCAAACTAGTTATGTCATTATTCTTTTTGATCCTCTTCATCATTTCTTATCCAAAGATTTCTTACTTGGATATATAATTGGAAAATGGAGGGTATTATTGATGGAATTCTATCTCTAAATTATACACAAAAGTCCATCAAAGGATAGGTAATCACATATCCACTTGCAACTACCTCCTTACTAGCTACTAATCACCTTCAAGATACTCTTTTTGATGAAGAAATTCTTTATATTGAAGGTATTAAGCAAACAATCTCACTTAAAGATTATTTCCATATTTTTAATATTGATCTATAAGAAAATAACCATGAAGAACTTGATCCTCCTCCTTCTGCCACTAAATTTAAGGTAGTCATTGAAGAGTTACGAAAAATTATAATTGATTTGCATGAAGAAACCTGGACACTTCACTTTGATGGTGAAAAATTCCTTCAATGAGTTGGGGAAAGCTATGGTTTAATAAAACCCTATGATAAAATCATACCTCTAACATTTAAATTAAACTTTGATGCCACCAATAATATGACTAAATATGAAGCCCTTATATTAGGCATGTAAGCCATAATCAACTTAGATATCCTATATTTACATGATTTAGAAAATTCATAACTCATATGTACTCAAGTTAGTGGATATTATCAATGTAAAAATGAAAGTGTTATCACATATCATCAAATTTTCACTACGCTTGCAAAGGAGTTTAGTCATTTACCATTGAACCAATCCCATGCGAGCAAAATGATATAGCTGATTCTCTTGCTTCATCAACATCTCTATTTCATCCTCATCAAGTTTTTCATGATTCACAATTCCTTATCAAATGAGGAAGTCACCTTATTCTATAAAAAATAAAAATTATTTTATAATTTACATATATAAGTTGTCACTATTTAACAAAGCTTATGGTACAAGAATATCATGCAATTCCTCGAGCATCAAACTTATCATCTAGAAGTATATTATCATGAAAAGCCCTAAATTCAAAAAAAAAATACAAATATGTACTTTGATATAACACCCTCTATTATCATAATACATAAGGTACCTTAATCCATTGTGTAATGCAAAAATAAGTTACTACTATTCTTGAACAAGTACATGGGGGCATCTATGTTTATCATTATCATGGCCACACCACAACCCATAAATTATTGTGCATGGGTTATGTTTGGCCTAATATTGAAAAATATACCATTAATTTTCTTAAAAAATTTACTCCTTATCAACATCATGATTCACTCTCCACTGGTTGAACTCCAAACCTTGGAGTCTCTTTGAAAATTCTTTATGTGGGGATTATATCTCATCAACTAATTACCTAGATCACGAGATTGCCATGTATTTTTATCACTACCACTAAATATTTTACAAAGTGGGTGGAATTTTTGCCTCTTATTAATGTTACCAGTAATACCATTTACAAATTTATTGTCAACCAAATCATATGTCATTTTAAAGTTCCTCATATCATCATTTATGACAATGGTGGAAATTTTAAAAATAAATATATTAAACAACTTTGTGCTAAATTCAAAATTTCACACAAATTTTCAATGCCTTATCATCCTCAATGAAATGGCCAAGCATAATCCACTAGTAAAATTATTAACAAAATATTTCAAAATACTATTAGAGAATCTCATACTAATTGGCACATAAACCTCTACCCCGCACTCTAGGTTTATAACATTAACATATGTACTATAAATGGGGTAACACCATTTTCATTAGTATATGGGTCTGAATCAATTTTATCTCTAGAAGTTGAGATACCATCCTTACACATTTTTATTCATGGTATTATTCTTGATGAGGAATTATGTGAAGCCCATCTTTATGTTTTAGATTTCCTAGATGAGCGACGTATGGCTGCCTTACAATATGATCACTATACATAACTCACATTTTTAAATAACATAATAATAAATTCAAAGTATATAATTTTAATATCGGTGATCAAGTCCTCAAATTATATTATACCAATGATAAATAAGGTAAGTACACCTAAAAATGATGACATCCTTACCTTGTTAAAGACATCCTTGGTCCTAGTACTTATAAATACAAACCTAATTTAGGACACATTTTCAAATAAACCACTAATGATCAATTTTTCTATTCAATTTTTCCATTATTGAGTGAGTTTGGATTATTACTTCTCTTTATTACATATTGTTTACATTTATATTCTTTTTCCATCTTTTTTTGAATATGGTTTGTTACTTATTTTACATTGATGTTGGATTTATTATTTTAGTTTCATGTATCCTTGGTTTGATATAGTTTGTTATTTTTCTTACCTGCGGCACATTTGTTTGAGTTTATTAGTCATTTAGTAGCCTTGGATTTTTGGTTACCCAATTTACTCTATTTTTAAATTTATTTTCATTAGTCTCTTGGTTATAACTTAACATTATTCATCCTAGGTTACCAATTGTCCAAGTGACTTTTTTTAGTTATATAAAGTTCATTTATTTTGATTTTCTTGAAATTTTCTATTTCTATTCTTTAGCCTTGTATCCTTAGGGTGTATCCAAAGAAATCAATACACCCTCAATGATTAAGCTTATAAATACAAAAAAAAAACATTAAATGATAAAGGTAAGTCATAGTATGTATATGATAGTTTCAAAAATTTCTAAAAATTCCCTACTATCATTTTAGATTCAAAATTTTAGATTTTTACTACAATTTATTAGCTCAAAATTTTGAATTGTAATTTTATTTTTCAAAACACCATCCCATGTTAAAACTATGACACATGATTGTTGGAAATATTGTCATTGATGTCAAAGGTCTAGTATTGGTGACAAAGGCCCCATTGCATTTAACGGTGTTTTTAATATTCATATCTTAGCTAATGTGTGTTAATATTTATTTAATATTAAAAAATATATTTTTGGTTGCATATAAGTCAAAATAGGGCCCATGGAGAAGTCAAAGAGTCATGGGGTAAAGATAAAAGAGGAATGGGATGCATTTTCTCATGAAGAGTCATTTTGAGGAATTCCAAGAGTCACCATGTGAAGATAAAAGAGGGTATGGCACATTTTTCCATGAAGAGACACTTTAAGGAATATAAAAAGTCACCAAGATAAAGACAAAAGAGGAAAAGATGCATTTGATTATGAAGGGTCACCATGTGACTTTTCAAATGCAAGGATATGAAGGGTCCTGCAAGTTTAGTGCCATTTTCCATGAGGATTGAAGGGTCGCAAAGGGTGAATTGTTAGGATTGTGGAGCTAAAAGCTTCACTGATGCAGATACAGAGGAGGTTGCAGGAGAGTTGCTGAGTGTCAGAGACACCGGCATCGGTCAGGCCAACCGACGTCGGCAGGAAAGGGCAGGAAGGCAATCGACGTCGGTCAGAGATCGGCCGGCGTCGGCGACCCCCAGGCGGACAGGGACCGGCGTCGGTCGCCTGTGTGGTTCGACTGCGAGCTATCTACGGGCAGTTAACTAACGAACCAAGTGTTTGCATGGAGAGATCTAATTTTAGACTGAGAGCTGCGGATCTAATTATTGTAATTAGATGTCTAATTATTGTTTGGATGAGATATATATAATAGACTCATGGTTGTATTGGAAAGGTGTGCTAGGGAGTAAGAGAGCATAATTATAAGCTCCTTCTGTGTGTGAGGTAGAGCAATGGTGCGTTCCTCCTAGTGCCACAGTACCAGGTGTGTTGGTGCTAGATTGGAGAGCCAGCTGGGTTCTTCAAGGGTGTAGGATCTTGGTCACAGTTGCATGGCCTACATAGGAGATCTACATGGTAAGTAAGATCATTGATCTGCAGGTGTATGTGTGTGCAAGGTTGAGGTTCACAAGTGAGCAGAACCATTATTTGATTTGCAGGTGTGCAAGGTCATACAGACAGCAACACAACAGGGAGTAGTATCAGGCAGGATCTACTTGGAGTACAGGTGTGTACTCGGATCGAGCTAGAGGAAGGCAAGGAAGTTCCTTCCATAAGTATGGTCTATTGAATTGTAGGTTGTTGCAGATTCATGGGAGATCTACTTGAAGTACCTTGAGTACTTGTGGAACACGTGGAGTGCTTGTGGAGTGCGTGGAGCACTTGTGTTATGCGTGGAGCATGGGAGGTGAACACCAACTCTGTATTTGAGTTGGGTGTTGGGACCTGTGAGAGGGAGAGCTTTGGGGAGAAGATTTACTGTTCACTTGAGGTGTGGGAAACCTCTGTAAGGTGGTGGAGAAGAAGTGGCATCTTCTTTATTGTATTCTTTTCTGTATAAAGTGTTAATACAAGTTGTGTATTGTCTCTCATATGCTGTGTTATTCTGAATTCTAGTTACTTGGTGATTCTGGGTATTTCCGCATATTAAGTTGCTTGAAGTTTGGTAATCAATTGTATGCTTTCGGTTTCGCATCCTGACAAGTGGGATCAGAGCATGTTTGTTGTTCTAGATTCCTGACAAGTGGTATCAGAGCCTTGGTTGTAGGTTCTTAGCTCGATACTGACAAGTGGTATCAGAGCTAAGGTTGCAGGAAGCAGGTTGTGTTTTGGTTACAGGGCACTCTCAGGGGTTTCTGATTGAGTGGGAGTAGAGCAACGGCAGATCAAAGTAAGCTAAGAATGGAGGAGTTGAAAAGCACAGACGGTTACTCACGGTCTGATGGAAAGAAAGAGCAGGTAAAAGAAGATTGTTGGTTGGTAACAGATCAGCATGAAGAAACTGAAGATACAGATGTTGCAGGTGATATTGCACAGGATGTGTTTGCAGGTGATATAGCTTCATCCAGAAGTTATCACGGAGGTATAGATTTGAGAGATAGCTTCATCCAGAAGTTATCACAGAGGTCAAGGTTGAGAGATAACTTCACTCAGAAGTTATCACAGATATTCCAGGTATTTATTTCTTTATGTTTTGATTCAATAAATTATACAGATAGAGATCTTCTGTATTAGAGCCATATACCTTCAGATCAGAGGTCCAATAGACAAGTTGTGATTTATTGGAGGCCATACGAAGTCTGTACAGGTCCGTACAGATCCACTAGCTACCGACGACGGTAGTATTACCAACGATGGCAGTATTATCTACCGATGATGGTAGTATTACCGATGATGGCAATATTATCTACCGACGATGGCAGTATTACCGACGACGGCAGTATTAGCCACTGAAAATGGCAGTATTACCGATGACGGTGACTGTGTTTTTACACAGCAGGCCGAGACCTTCCAGAATTCAATTTTCACTTCCATTTTTGCTAAGCCAGGGTTTTTAAGATTGTATTTCATATTTATATGCATAATAAAGGACTGCAATTGTAATAGTTTAGAAGGACAAGTGATAAGATCTGTAATTTGCTATTAAGAGACTATATTATTGTGATCATTCTGAAATTATTCAACAGAAGTTATATCTGTGTTTAGAGCTTTATGAGTTTATATATTCCCTATTTGAAGGGGATATTATAGTTGTTCAGAGCATTTGTAGGAAGAAAAAGAGGCCCTAAGTAAGGGACATCACAGTGGTATCAGAGCTAATGTCTTGCCATCTTGTTGGGTAGTTTGGGTAGATTGAATCAGCAAAGTATCATGATGCCTTCATATACTCAGAAACAGTGGGACAATGATATGAAGAAGCTGGAACACAGTTTGAAGCAGTTGGATGAAACCCAGAGGAGGATGAAGGAAATTCTTTCATATCCTACATCCAAAAACAAACCCGCAAGGTATAAGACAGTGAATGATGAGTGGGACTTATTACCTCCTCATGTTCAAGAGAGGATGACCTTTGATCATTTTGTCAAGCTGAGGAGAGAGCACTACAGATCAATTAGACGAGAGAGCAGCATGTCCCATAATTATTATGATTATGAGATAGGATATAGTGAAGATGAGGATGAGTTAGATGCTTGCACTCAGAGTGTACAGGTGGGCTCAGATGTTAGTACACTGAGGGTTGATGATCTCTCAGTTATGACAGAGATTATAGAAGAGTCCCAGGATCCTATTATTGCAGATGACACTCAAGAGAATGCAGTGGACAGTTTTGAGGACTTAGTTTCACCGATTGTTTCTCTCCGTATGGAAGAGTTAGATAGTGATGCTACAGTTGTTGATACTCCATCTGTTGATATGAGCTTTGGCATTGATTTACAGAGTATGGATGATCATTTGTATATTGAGGTGGTTGGTGATGAGTACATTCCTGCAGTTGTTGCTAAGGAGCATGTTGCTGATGCTGATACACATGTTCAAAATTTGGGAGTACCTGATTCTGATGAGTTTGAGATACCAGTGGAGTCGAGTCTCCAGTTTGATTATTCTCACACGGATGACAGTGTGGTACAGTTGGTTGTGCCACCTTTACAGAGAGATCAGTTGGGGTGTGTGGGGGAGTATGTTGATGCTTCCACATATAATTTTTACTGCACTGAACCATTCATGGAGTATTTGCTAGATAGTGCAGGTGTTCGTCTGGACTCACATAAGATGACAGAAGATGTTCTTGTCTGAGGTTCTTGTGCTATTAGCAGATTGGGTGAGGAGATTTTACGAACCCTTTCTACTATGTTACCTTACAGGGATGTTGAGGTGATGTTTGTTGAGCCGAGATTGGAGCCATCCATTGAGTCCCAGTTTGGCAATGGTGAGCCAGCAACAAAGTTTGGGGGTTCTTACCAGCATCATATGGTGAGGTATGCTCCTTATTTTTCTTTGCATTTAGAGATTAGTTTTGGTGTCAGTGACTCAGGGACCAATGATTGTCATATACATGGTCCAGTTGGATGTGAGTATCAGTTAGATAGGGACATGAATTTTGACAGAGTTGATATTTTAGTTGGCTTGAGTCCCTCAGAGTGGTTTCTTCTACCGGCATCTACGGTTGGTCTTCAGATAGTTGTTTGGGTGTCGAGTGCAGTTTTTCAGTTGCTAATTTTGATACTGTTGATGCTGTTGATGTTGATGATTTATTCACATGGGTTGATTGGTGACATGATGGATGTTACACAACTTTTTCCTTGGGATCCAGATGGATCGAGTAGTTCATTGTTCTGAGATTGCTTGGGGACAAGCAATTTTTGGAGGGGTGGATTATCATGTCCCCTTTTTCATGGACATTGACAGTCTTGATGATTAGCCTATTATACGACCTTCGTAGGCTAATAGGATGGATAGAGGGTCATAATGGAGCTTGGATTGACTTTGATTCACAGGATTTCTACATTTGATTTTCATTCAGGTTATTTTGGACACATTTGGCATGAACTCCTACTTTTTAGGGATATTTAATATGCAGCGGAGCGCCTTTATTTTGGTATGGTCATGTGCGGAATCACTCCCTGATTCACTAGCTTTGATTGGTTCGAGGATCCGACATGTATTGAGGGAGATATTAATATTTGATTGATTTAATCAAATATTAATTATTTAGCCTAATTTTAATTAGTAACCCTAATTCTAATTTAAGAAACCCTAATTAGGGCTTGCACATCTTTTTGAGGGTATAAGGGTTTCTCATGGAGGCCATTATTGATTATGCATTGATTATTGATTATTGAAAAGTGAAGAAATTCTTCTGTGAAGACTGAGCCAAGGGTTCCAGGATTCCATTGCAGTGGAGAACGTTCCCTCTTCATTGTGTGTGATTTAGAGGCTGTGAGATATCAGCTGATTTATTACCAAATTGAGAGATAGCTTCATCCAAAAGTTATCACGAAG
The DNA here is from genome assembly GCA_037957365.1 of Torreya grandis. Classification (NCBI taxonomy): domain Eukaryota; kingdom Viridiplantae; phylum Streptophyta; class Pinopsida; order Cupressales; family Taxaceae; genus Torreya; species Torreya grandis. The sequence continues at coordinate 791,278 of JARHVA010002831.1, forward strand.
GTACAGATTTGAGAGATAGCTTCATCCAGAAGTTATCACAAAGGTCAAGGTTGAGAGATAACTTCACTCAGAAGTTATCACAAATATTCTAGGTATTTATTTCTTTATGTTTTGATTCAATAAATTATACAGATAGAGATCTTCTGTATTAGAGCCATATACCTTCAGATCAGAGGTCCAATAGACAGGTTGTGATTTATTGGAGGCCGTACGAAGTCTGTACAGGTTCGTACAGATCCACTAGCTACTGACGACGGCAGTATTATCAACGACGGTAGTATTATCTATCGACGATGGCAGTATTACCGATGATGGCAATATTATCTACCGACGATGGCAGTATTAGCCACCGACAGTGGCAGTATTACCGACGACGGTGACTGTGTTTTTACACAACAGGCTGAGACCTTGTAGAATTCAATTTTCACTTCCAGTTTTGCTAAGCCAGGGTTTTTAAGATTGTATTTCATATTTATATGCATAATAAAGGACTGCAATTGTAATAGTTTAAAAGGACAAGTGATAAGATCTGTAATTTGCTATTAAGAGACTATATTATTGTGATCATTCTGAAATTATTCAACAGAAGTTATATCTGTGTTCAGAGCTTTATGAGTTTATATATTCCCTATTTGAAGGGGATATTACAGTTGTTTAAAGCATTTATAGGAAGAAAAAGAGGCCCTAAATAAGGGACATCACAGTGGTATCAGAGCTAATGTCTTGCCATCCTATTGGGTAGTTTGGGTAGATTGAATCAGTAAAGTATCATGATGCCTTCATATACTCAGAAACAGTGGGACAACGATATGAAGAAGCTGGAACACAGTTTGAAGCAGTTGGATGAAACCCAGAGGAGGATGAAGAAAATTCTTTCATATCCTACATCCAAAAACAAACCCGCAAGGTATAAGACAACGAATGATGAGTGGGACTTATTACCTCCTCATGTTCAAGAGAGGATGACCTTTGATCATTTTGTCAAGCTGAGGAGAGAGCACTACAGATCACTTAGATGAGAGAGTAGCATGTCCCATAATTATTATGATTATGAGATAGGATATAGTGAAGATGAGGATGAGTTAGATGCTTGCACTCAAAGTGTACAGGTGGGCTCAGATGTTAGTGCACTGAGGGTTGATGATCTCTCAGTTATGATAGAGATTGTAGAAGAGTCCCAGGATCCTATTATTGCATATGACACTCAGGAGAATGCAGTGGACAGTTTTGAGGACTTAGTTTCATCGGTTGTTTCTCTCTGTATGGAAGAGTTAGACAGTGATGCTACAGTTGTTGATACTCCGTCTGTTGATATGAGCTTTGGCATTGATTTACAGAGTATGGATGATCATTTGTATATGAGGTGGTTGGTGATGAGTACATTCCTGCAGTTGTTGTTGAGGAGCATGTTGCTGATGCTGATACACATGTTCAAAATTTGGGAGTACCTGATTCTGATGAGTTTGAGATACCAGTGGAGTCGAGTCTCCAGTTTGATTATTCTCACACGGATGACAGTGTGGTACAGTTGGTTGTGCCACCTTTACAGAGAGATCAGTTGGGGTGTGTTGGGGAGTATGTTGATGCTTCCACATATAATTTTTACTGCACTGAACCATTCATGGAGTATTTGCTAGATAGTGCAGGTGTTTGTCTGGACTCACATAAGATGACAGAAGGTGTTCTTGTCCAAGGTTCTTGTGCTATTAGCAGATTGGGTGAGGAAATTTTACGAACCCTTTCTACTATGTTACCTTACAGGGATGTTGAGGTGATGTTTGTTGAGCCGAGATTGGAGCCATCCATTGAGTCCCAGTTTGGCAATGGTGAGCCAGCAGCAGAGTTTGGGGGTTCTTACCAGCATCATATGGTGAGGTATGCTCCTTATTTTTCTTTGCATTTAGAGATTAGTTTTGGTGTCAGTGACTCAGGGACCAATGATTGTCATATACACGGTCCAGTTGGATGTGAGTATCAGTTAGATAGGGACTTGAATTTTGATAGAGTTGATATTTTAGTTGGCTTGAGTCCCTCAGAGTGGTTTCTTCTACCGACATCTACGGTTGGTCTTCAGATAGTTGTTTGGGTGTCGAGTGTAGTTTTTTAGTTGCTGATTTTGATACTATTGATGCTATTGATGTTGATGATTTATTCACATGGGTTGATTGGTGACATGATGGATGTTACACAACTTTTTCCTTGGGATCCAGGTGGATCGAGTAGTTCATTGTTCTGAGATTGCTTGGGGATAAGCAATTTTCAGAGGGGTGGATTGTCATGTCCCCTTTTTCATGGACATTGATAGTCTTGATGATTAGCCTATTATACGGCCTTCGTAGGCTAATAGGATGGATAGAGGGTCATAATGGAGCTTGGATTGACTTTGATTCATAGGATTTCTATATTTGATTTTCATTCAGGTTATTTTGGACACATTTGGCATGAACTCCTACTTTTTAGGGATATTTAATATGCAGCAGAGCGCCTTTATTTTGGTATGGTCATGTGCGGAATCACTCCCTGATTCACTAGCTTCGATCGGTTCGAGGATCCGACATGTATTGAGGGAGATATTAATATTTGATTGATTTAATCAAATATTAATTATTTAGCCTAATTTTAATTAGAAACCCTAATTCTAATTTAAGAAACCCTAATTAGGGCAAGCATATCTTTTTGAGGGTATAAGGGTTTCTCATGGAGGCCATTATTGATTATGCATTGATTATTGATTATTGAAAAGTGAAGAAATTCTTCTGTGAAGACTGAGCTAAGGGTTTCAGGATTCCATTGTAGTGGAGAACGTTCCCTCTTCATTGTGTGTGATTTAGAGGCTGTGAGATATCAGCTGATTTATTGCCAAATTGAGAGATAGCTTCATCTAGAAGTTATAACGGAGGTACAGATTTGAGAGATAGCTTCATCCAGAAGTTATCACAGAGGTCAAGGTTGAGAGATAACTTCACTCAGAAGTTATCACAGATATTCCAGGTATTTATTTCTTTATGTTTTGATTCAATAAATTATACAGATAGAGATCTTCTGTATTAGAGCCATATACCTTCAGATCAGAGGTCCAATAGACAGGTTGTGATTTATTGGAGGCTGTACGAAGTCTGTACAGGTCCGTACAGATCCACTAGCTACCGACGACGGCAGTACTATCAACGACGGCAGTATTATCTATCGACGACGGCAGTATTACCGATGATGGCAATATTATCTACCGACAATGGTAGTATTAGCCACCGACAGTGGTAGTATTACCGACGACGGTGACTGTGTTTTTACACAGCAGGCTGAGACCTTCCAGAATTCAATTTTCACTTCCAGTTTTGCTAAGCCAGGGTTTTTAAGATTGTATTTAATATTTATATGCATAATAAAGGACTGCAATTGTAATAGTTTAGAAGGACAAGTGATAAGATCTGTAATTTGCTATTAAGAGACTATATTATTGTGATCATTCTGAAATTATTCAACAGAAGTTATATCTGTGTTCAGAGCTTTATGAGTTTATATATTCCCTATTTGAAGGGGATATTATAGTTGTTCAGAGCATTTGTAGGAAGAAAAAGAGGCCCTAAGTAAGGGACATCACAGTGGTATCAGAGCTAAAGTCTTGCCATCCTGTTGGGTAGTTTGGGTAGATTGAATCAGCAAAGTATCATGATGCCTTCATATACTCAGAAACAGTGGGACAATGATATGAAGAAGCTGGAACACAGTTTGAAGCAGTTGGATGAAACCCAGAGGAGGATGAAGGAAATTCTTTCATATCCTACATCCAAAAACAAACTCGCAAGGTATAAGACAATGAATGATGAGTGGGACTTATTACCTCCTCATGTTTAAGAGAGGACGACCTTTGATCATTTTGTCAAGCTGAGGAGAGAGCACTACAGATCACTTAGACGAGATAGCAGCATGTCCCATAATTATTATGATTATGAGATAGGATATAGTGAAGATGAGGATGAGTTAGATGCTTGCACTCAGAGTGTATAGGTGGGCTCAGATGTTAGTGCACTGAGGGTTGATGATCTCTCAGTTATGATAGAGATTGTAGAAGAGTCCCAGGATCCTATTATTGCAGATGACACTCAGGAAAATGCAGTGGACAGTTTTGAGGACTTAGTTTCACCGGTTGTTTCTCTCTGTATGGAAGAGTTAGACAGTGATGCTACAATTGTTGATACTCCATCTATTGATATGAGCTTTGGCATTGATTTATAGAGTATGGATGATCATTTGTATATTAAGGTGGTTGGTGATGAGTACATTCCTGCAGTTGTTGCTAAGGAGCATGTTGCTGATGCTGATACACATGTTCAAAATTTGGGAGTACCTGATTCTGATGAGTTTGAGATACCAGTGGAGTCGAGTCTCTAGTTTGATTATTCTCACATGGATGACAGTGTGGTACAGTTGGTTGTGCCACCTTTACAGAGAGATTAGTTGGGGTGTGTGGGGGAGTATGTTGATGCTTCCACATATAATTTTTACTGCACTGAACCATTCATGGAGTATTTGCTGGATAGTACAGGTGTTTGTCTGGACTCACATAAGATGACAGAAGGTGTTCTTGTCCAAGGTTCTTGTGCTATTAGTAGATTGGGTGAGGAGATTTTATGAACCCTTTCTACTATGTTACCTTACAGGGATGTTGAGGTGATGTTTGTTGAGCCGAGATTGGAGCCATCCATTGAGTCCCAGTTTGGCAATGGTGAGCCAGCAACAGAGTTTGGGGGTTCTTACCAGCATCATATGGTGAGGTATGCTCCTTATTTTTCTTTGCATTTAGAGATTAGTTTTGGTGTCAGTGACTCAGGGACCAATGATTGTCATATACACGGTCCAGTTGGATGTGAGTATCAGTTAGATAGGGACTTAAATTTTGACAGAGTTGATATTTTAGTTGGCTTGAGTCCCTCAGAGTGGTTTCTTCTACCGGCATCTACGGTTGGTCTTCAGATAGTTGTTTGGGTGTCGAGTGCAGTTTTTCAGTTGCTAATTTTGATACTATTGATGCTGTTGATGTTGATGATTTATTCACATGGGTTGATTGGTGACATGATGGATGTTACACAACTTTTTCCTTGGGATCCAGGTGGATCGAGTAGTTCATTGTTCTGAGATTGCTTGGGGACAAGCAATTTTCAGAGGGGTGGATTGTCATGTCCCCTTTTTCATGGACATTGACAGTCTTGATGATTAGCCTATTATACGACCTTCGTAGGCTAATAGGATGGATAGAGGGTCATAATGGAGCTTGGATTGACTTTGATTCATAGGATTTCTACATTTGATTTTCATTCAGGTTATTTTAGACACATTTGGCATGAACTCCTACTTTTTAGGGATATTTAATATGCAGCGGAGCGCCTTTATTTTGGTATGGTCATGTGCGGAATCACTCCCTGATTCACTAGCTTCGATCGGTTCGAGGATCCGACATGTATTGAGGGAGATATTAATATTTGATTGATTTAATCAAATATTAATTATTTAGCCTAATTTTAATTAGTAACCCTAATTCTAATTTAAGAAACCCTAATTAGGGCTTGCACATCTTTTTGAGGGTATAAGGGTTTCTCATGGAGGCCATTATTGATTATGCATTGATTATTGATTATTGAAAAGTGAAGAAATTCTTCTGTGAAGACTGAGCCAAGGGTTCCAGGATTCCATTGCAGTGGAGAATGTTCCCTCTTCATTGTGTGTGATTTAGAGGCTGTGAGATATCAGCTGATTTATTACCAAATTGAGAGATAGCTTCATCCAAAAGTTATCACGGAGGTACAGATTTGAGAGATAGCTTCATCCAAAAGTTATCACAGAGGTCAGGGTTGAGAGATAACTTCACTCAGAAGTTATCACAGATATTCCAGGTATTTATTTCTTTATGTTTTGATTCAATAAATTATACAAATAGAGATCTTCTGTATTAGAGCCATATACCTTCAAATCAGAGGTCCAATAGACAGGTTGTGATTTATTGGAGGCTGTACGAAGTCTATACAGGTCCGTACAGATCCACTAGCTACCGACGATGGCAGTATTATCGATGACGGCAGTATTATCTACCGATGATGGAAATATTATCTACCGATGATGGCAGTATTACCGACGATGGCAGTATTAGCCACCGACAGCGGCAGTATTACCGACGATGGTGACTGTGTTTTTACACAGCAGGCTGAGACCTTCCAGAATTCAATTTTCACTTCCAGTTTTGCTAAGCCAGGGTTTTTAAGATTGTATTTAATATTTATATGCATAATAAAGGACTGTAATTGTAATAGTTTAGAAGGACAAGTGATAAGATCTGTAATTTGCTATTAAGAGACTATATTATTGTGATCATTCTGAAATTATTCAACAGAAGTTATTTCTATGTTCAGAGCTTTATGAGTTTATATATTCCCTATTTGAAGGGGATATTACAGTTGTTCAGAGCATTTGTAGGAAGAAAAAGAGGCCCTAAGTAAGGGACATCACAAGTTAAGTGTTATCTCGAAGATTGGCCCTTTGCGATTGATGTCAAAGGGGAAGAAGAATAGAAATAGGTATAGGTGAAAAAATAGGTACAAAGAATAGGTACAAGTTTCTAAAAGAAGGGGGAGTTATTGTATATTTTTCAAATGGTAGTATGTGTAGTTTGGCATGTGCAGTACAGGTTTCAAGATGTGGCAATTTTAGTTTGAGGTTACCATCAATGACAAAAGGGGAGATTGTTGGAAATATTGTCATTGATGTCAAAGGTCTAGTATTTGTGATAAAGGCCCCATTGTATTTAATTGTGTTTTTAATATTCATATCTTGGCTAATTTTTGTTAATATTTATTTAATATTAATGAATATATTTTTGGTTGCATATAAGTTAAAAGAGGGCCCATGGAGAAGTCAAAGAGTCATGGGGTAAAGACAAAAGAGGAATAAGACACATTTTCTCATAAAGAGTCATTTTGAGGAATTTCAAGAGTCACCATGTGAAGACAAAAGAGGGTATGGTGCATTTTTCCATGAAGGGACACTTTGAGGAATACAAAAAGTCACCAAGATAAAGACAAAAGAGGAAAGGATGCATTTGCTTATGAAGAGTCACCATGTGACTTTTCAAATGCAAGGATATGAAGGTTCATGAAAGTTTGATGCCATTTTCCATGAGGATTAAAGAATAAAAAATGGTGAATGCCAAAGGTCATTTGTAAAGCTATAAATAAAGGCTTGAGAAGCCATTTTTATATGCAAGAGAGTGCATGGTTTGTATTTGTTTTAGACGAGAGAAAAGTAAGAGATATTTTAGAGTTCTATCATTTGTTGAGTAAGAAACATTGAAATATAGTTGTGTGTTATACACAAGAGGGGTTGGTGCTCCTATGGGTTGGTGCTCACAAATCTTTGCAAGGGGTTGGTGCTCCTATGGGTTTCTGCTCACAAATAGTTGTTGTGTTGGTGCTCAATAAAGGGGTTGGTGCTCCTGAAAGTTGGTGCTTGCAAACTTTATAATTTGAGTTGGTGTTAATTAGTATACTTGAGATTATTCTCCATGGTTTTTCCCACTTTGGGTTTCTACATAAAAATCTGGTCTCTCTCTCTCTCTCTCTCTCTCTCTCTTTTGTGATGCATATTATTGTTTCAGTTTTATTGCATATCTTAAATGTGTGATTAAGTGGTTAAAGAAAAGAAATCAGATTAAGTAAAAGATATATCATATATTGATTCACCCCCCTCTCAGTATATCTTGTGCTTAACAATGATGAGATTTGAGTGGGGCATATATATACACAACATTATTTTTAAGCTTTATCATTTATTGATGCTTTCTCTCTTGCAAGAACTTGTCAATTTTTAATCTCTCTAAATTCATGCCTTAAAGGGTACACTGGGAAAGGGGTGGGTAGGCCTTTTCTGATTTTAAATATTGTTGGTCCCTATACCATTACCTAAAATAACTAAAAGTTACTTATATCTAACTCCCTAAGTAATTAAAACCATTTTATCCACTCCTCTAAGCAATTCCCCTTCCAAAATGGTATCTAACTAATCAAACACACCTTTTCTTAATTTTATTACTATGCCAACCAAGTTGATCTTGTTATGGATTGAGAACATGTTATGGAACTACATCGGCTTGATTGACCTAGTTTGAGACCTAATGACTATATTTCCTACCTAACAAGATCAAGTCGGTCAATCTTGTCAGCTAAATTCTTAGGAGGATTTAGGGTAAATCCTTGGCTATAAATACCCCTTTCATTTCAATCCAAGAGAGATGAACATTCATTTTTGCATTGTTATAGCTCATAATTCTATTAATTCTACACTCAAGGAGTTATTGTTTAGGGTTTTTGCCTTGGAAGGAAAGAAGATTTTCTTGTGGGAAAGTATTATATGTAAAGTAGTATTTTAGCCTAGAGTTAATTTTTATAGTGTGATTTTTATAAAGCCACAACCTCTTAAAAAGTACCATTGTCCAAGGGAGAGATTGAGGCATGATAGGTTCAATTCAAGGTAAGTATTCCTAAATTTTACTCTTTAATTTGGTAGATTGATATCACACAAAGTAATATGATGAACATTTTACTCCTTGATTAGTTTACCTCTACATTGACTTGAGAAGAGTTCTATTTGCATGTTTTGTTTTATTTGTTTAACTTTCCCCCTTTATGTCACAAGTTTTAGTGATCACTATATTAAATTTATTTTATGTATTTTAGGCCTTGTTAGGGTTATTGCATATTATCATTTTCCTAGAGGATTTGTAACCCTCTCCTTTGGTATTGTGTGGTAATATATCCCTTGGTTAGGTTTAACGAATCCAAATTGGTAATGTCCTAATATAAAGAGATATACAATGAGTTGTTTTGGTAAGATTACCTTCTCTGATCTTGGAATTATCTAAGTATGATAAGTTGTATATCCATACTAATTTTTTACATACATAATACACCATTTTCCACCTATAACAAACTAATCTAGATTTTATTACTGATTTGGTGTCTGATATAGAGCCTTCATAGTCACATATTCTTCACTTTTATATTTTCAGACACTCATAATAGTCAAAAAAGATCATTGTGCAAGATAATTATAGTTTCTTCTTAGCACTTTCAAAAAACAATACTTTCCATATTTAACAATTTGCCAAAATCATAATAATTAATTATTTTACTTCTTTAGCAATCTGATATTTTTATAATAATCTTCTTAATTTATTTAGTGTTTTATCAAAAATAGGGTAAAACATATTGGTGATCTTGAATCTTTGTTTTCAAGCCTTTGCTTTCTAATTTGTTTTTTTACTTTGCTTTGTTTTCTATAAATAATGTTTCAATAATTTTAAAACGTATAGGATCTATCATTTTTGGGAAACATGGTTGTTAGTTTTACATGTGCCATGGTGTGATGGGTGTTTCCCTAATACTCAAGAAATTAGACCACTATATGTATATTTTAGTTTCCACGTGTCTCATGGTATATCTAAAAACACCTAAGGTTTGTTTTTTATTCATAAGAAGATTTAGTTTATTTTTTCATGTAGTACATTGATAAGTGGTTAGCCCTAGGAAGTTACTCTCAACATAACCCATGGGATGGGATAATGTCGCTACAAGAACATTTTAATCCTTTGTAGTTAGTGCCTTCATGTCTATATTCACTATTTATGATTGGGATAAGTATATCTGGGAGCTTATAAAGCAAACACACCCTGTCTAATTACACCCATTTTTATTTTTATTATGTATATTTGCATGTCACCCAAGAAGGTTACTTATTTTAATCTAAGGTGTAGTGATATATTAAATCATGCTCAAATTAATCTAATCTCTTCTCTAATGGATGATATATATTAATGGCCATTATGATGATATAACTATTGAAAATTATATGCACATTGAAGATGATGTTAGTGATCAAAATGATAATCAAGATAATGAAATTATGCATGGTAACATATATAATCCTAAAATTTACATTAAAATTGATCCCAATGAGCTCAATGGATTAAATATTGATCAAGTCAAAGAATTGTCTGATTTTTGCCAAGGACTTCGATAATGCCCCCAAAAAGTGGATAAAGCTGTCAAATTTCTCCTAGTATCTAAGAGTACACATCAAACACATATTTATTCATCTCAATATATGAATCAAAATTTTTGTTAACCCTTATACTTCAATCATTATTGTTATTATTATTTCCACCATTCACATATCAATCCCTACAAATACATATTTCCAACATCCTTAGGTATTGGGGCATCCTTTAGTTTATAGAAGATTAACATGGATATTTATACAAAGGCATAATATACACCTCCTATAACCACTATGCAGATTCCACTTCCAACTTTTCCTAATGTATCCTCTCTTGATAAAATTGTAATAACCTTACATGCTAAAATATTAAAATTAGAACAAGGTGTTTCTAAAGCTACTCATGCAATGGATTTTCATATTTTCCTTCAAAATTTTTTGACACCCAAAATATACTCTTACCCACTAAAAATAGGGTTTTTAACACCTAATCTACCACTTTATGAGGTTAAAGGGGATATTGAACAACATATTCATTCATTATGTTCATACTATGCTTATAATGAAAAATTACTTACTAAGCTCTTTCCAAGAAGTCTCAAAGATTATGCACTTTAATGGTTCTATGATCTCCAAATTCAATTAGTTAGAGAATTCAACCCATTGGTAGATCAGTTCCTACCACACTTTTCAGTCAACATCGGTGAAAATTTATCTTGTGCATAAATTGCTAAACTTAATCAAGGGTCAAATAAACTTATTACCAAATATGTTATTTAGTATAAGACTAAGATTGAAAAGATGACAAACTCTATGGTAGGTAATGAATTACAAGATATATTTATTCAAATATTTTTATCACCACTCCATTAATAAATAATATTTGACAAATTTAGATCTTTCGATGAGATATGCCATATAGTCAAAGAAAGAGAAGTTAAGTTTTTAACAGTGAATAAGCTAAAGTGTACACCAAGTGATCCATATACATCAACTATCAAGTTATAAATCAAGACAAACTAAAATTACAAATATAATGAGAGCAACATATAAGAAAAATTAACAATAAATGCTATAGTACAACTAAAATACAAGCTTTAACTAATAGTTCTAACTAGGAGGCAATTTAAAAGGTTACCACAACCTCCTCATATATTATTGAAAAAGCTAATTGATTTCAATATTATATCTCTATTTCTACCATTTGAGATTGATTTGACCAAGCCTCAACCCAGTGGATTTGACATTCATGCATATTGTACTACCATAGATATATTTGGCACTTCACAAACAAGCTTTAAAAATTAAGGTAAAAGATACAAGATATCATTGATGATAATACCATTGAGGTAAGCATGCTCTTAGAGGAAGTTAGAACACAAAAAAATGATAATGCAGAGTTTAAAATTTTTAGAAATATTTTTCCAAATCATGGTACACTAGAAATAACAAATAATTAATAAGTACATCATGCATACAATACACATCCTCCTCCTAAGTCATATGGGGATCCAATAGATGGAATATTTGGTACATTTATAGGTACATTAAAATAAAATCTAGTAATCACATTTGATGATAGTGAAATCATTGTTGATGATTTATATAAGATGCCATTATTTATTAGAGCATACATCAACAAATAACCTAGTCATATTGTCATGATTGAAAATGGATCAAATAAAAATGCATGCACAATGATAATCCTCCATAGTTTGGGATATACAAAGCAATATTTACTAGTTACATCAAAAATAGTCAAGACATTGGATGGTAATACATAGAATACCCTTGTGAATAGATTATTACCTCTTCAAGGGGGTTTATCAATAATGGAAAATCCATTTCTAGTCTTACCAAGTACATGGGTCTTCAACATGTCATTAGGATGCCATTGGATAAAAAAACTTCAAGCATTACCATCTATAGTACATAGATGACTCAAATAAATACATTTAAATCATGTGGTCAAAGTTTATGGAATCTCATATGAGTACCCTATACAAGCAGTGGTAACTCCTCCTCCTCCACCATCACCACAATTGGTTGTGGAACCTATTAAATAACACCATATAAAGTAAATTAAGGGACCTACTCCAAATCACAATAAAAATATAATGAATTAACCCATTTAATCACATAATTCAAAATCAATTATGACACCTATACAAAATCTTTCTATATAATTATATCAAAAGAAAATGGTATACCTCCCTATGCAACAAGCTTCATACTAAACAATTACGTAAGATTAAAATAAATATATATATCCTATAGTGCATCCTAAAGTAACTATTATAACTAGAATTTTCATCCTAGGAGAAGGTTGTTCAGACCTCTCCAAATTTGGTGAAACATGGGGTTACCCCGAAACTTGTGGGTTATCTATAATAGGGGCAAACCTCTAGATTGAAGGGATAGATCCCATTAATGAATCACTTAGGCTCACTTTGAATAATTGATTTATTTTAAAAGGGGATAAAGAACTAAAATAAAAATAACTATAGTGGTGATGCACCAAACTTTATTGATCACTACCATACATTGCATAATACGCTAAGATGTACAAGACAACATGAACATACACACATCCTAGATTGAACCTATTGCATCAATGTTTTATAAAAGGGTAAGGAATTTTAAGTATGAGAGGGAAGAATAATTCCACTTAAAAACCCAAAATAGACCCTTGGTGACACCAAATACAACCTGCAATAGAGAAACAACCACATGAGGCAAGATAAATAGGAGACAAATAAGGTGGCATATATCTACACTTGATGAGATCAACTAATTAGAGATTTATCACTACATGTAGTCATATAATGAGGTAATTTATTTATTTATTTATTTATCAAAGGTAGAAAAAATGGTCATGGATTTTCCATACCTAGGTGGAGGATACAAACTTAGTCAAAAGTGGCTCAATATATAGAGAATGCGAGAGAGAGGTGTAGTAGAAGATGTTTGAAAAGTTTCCATGAGAGTTAAAACAATAAAATGAGTTATGAGATATTAAAATAGACATATAAGGCCATGTTTTTCACTCCTCAATTAGGTCCAACATTCTAAGTGGCATAGGAGTTACAACCTTGCTTGACACCTTGACTAGCTCGTTGAAAACTACCCTTATTTACATGAAAGAAGTGACAAATGGAACTTAAAACCATTGATTTGACTTTAAATGATATAAAAAAACCTATTTAACATCTGACATGCCTTAATAAGCTCATTTGAACTACCATTCCATCAGTTATATGCATAGGTGTCTTGTAACTCTCTATCTCCCATGCCTAGATTGGTCTAAATGGCCTAAAAATCAAGTGCATATTATTTATATCATAAAAACTAGATGAATGGTATTAAAATATGTTATTAGGTCTAAAAAACCATTTTATTTTTTGGACCAACTCCTAAGAACTCATTTTGCTCCTTAAGCCTTCAATAGCCCTAGTTTCCTTATAGCCTTTTTTATGTGAATATCCTTGTGTGGGAGTTATACAAATGATATTGAAAAAATAAGGTAATATTATAAGACCCTATGTGTAATAAAAGATCCATAGAAAATTTCATCTTTAGACTCTGAGTGTAAGCCCATTTTTTATACCTTTCTCTTCTGCCAATTAGCCTTAATTAGACCTCTAAGCCAAGAAAGTGGATTTTGGCTCTAAAGTCCTCATGCACTTGTAAAATATATAGTAATTGTATGATTCACTTTACCAATGAAAATTTAAACCTAACTTTCAAGTTTAGTCTTTTGTAACATTGTTATTATATCCAAACTATGACATGACCAAAAATAAGCCCTTCACAAACCTGTTTGGACTACCTTATAAAATGGAGTTTGTTTAGTCACTTTCAGGGCTTATTGAGAAAATTTGTTGATTTTATGAGATTAAATAAGTCTTAGGGTACATATTAAAATGATTAAAAAGTGTCCATCTCTCCAAAACCCCTATAGAACACTAGAAACCATAAAATAATGCATTTATGGTAATCCATACAGTAGTCCATATAACTCAAGTACATGGGATGATGCTCAGGGGAGTTATGAAGATGTTATGGGTCATTTTGAAGTCCATATCATCAATATATAGGCATATAATTTCATTTCTCTCTCATCAGGTTGTTTTAACTCTCTTAGGTAGCCTGAAAGTGGTTTGACTTCTTAACGATAGTTCACAAACCTCAGGGCATGAAACCACCAACCAATTCCACAAATTGAAAGTGCACTAAGGTCTGAGAGAGAATTGAGTTAGTGAGATATTTATAGAGTTTATATTGAGTTATAATAACCTTCATGAGTTTTATGGGGTCCCCCTTGACATATTATAATGTTCCTCTAACTATATTCCTTCATCAAACTTCCCAACCATGCCACTTGCTCAGGCTTAGGGTTCTTGTACTAGTCTACCAACCATACCTTAATGGACTATATGTGCCATTTTATATCTTTATAAAAACTATAACACCATATGAAAGTCTTTTTTATATGTCTATCACATCCCCTAAAGGTTTTCCAAGTCTTCAATCTAACCCCACTTTCATTAACTAGTCAACATCTTTAATTGACTACTGCAAGTCTATGTATGCACTTAAGATAATGTAGAGTCTAGAAAATATATGATGCATTTGTTTCCTTATTTATTTAACCTAAATTTTTTATAATAAAATTTTTACACTATGTCATTCTCCTTCCATCACTTTACTTATCTCAGACCTCTCTGTAGTCTCCCTTCCACTCTTCCTATAAGCAAAGCTCCTAATGAGATAGTATGTAGACTATGTGTTTATATAATATGTACCCCCTATTTTAGTATCTTTCAAGTAGTAAATTATAACAATTTTATTCTCAAATAGTTTGAAAATTTTGAGTTCCATTATATCTTTCAAAACATACACACACCACTATCTCGGGTCTTGAGGGGGTGCTTAATCACCTAAGTAACGACACATGTTTGCCTGCCTGTGCATATGAATTTGATATTAGTCTATAGTATAGTGTTATAGGAGAATCCTATTTGAAATACTAAACCATTTAAAACTTATTTATTGATTGAGGATTCTCTTAAAGCCTCAAGACTCCATAGTTTCATTGATAGTACTATGTAAGATAGTCTTAAGACTGTTAGCTGTAAGTGGTTGTTTGAGGGGACTTGACTATGTTTTAGAGATTTAGGATCACATCACCACTCTCCAAACCATCTCCATAGCCTATTCATGTGGTTTACTGACTCATACTTCCTTTGAAACTTTGAAATTTAGTGCTTTAACACAAAACTCTATCTCAAGACCAAATCAACATAGGTGGCTGTAGGAATGTATTTGAGAGTTCTAAGCATGTGAAATATTTTATTGGTTTCCAAAGTCTATCCCTAAAACTCTCAAAGGATTTTCCTATTTCAAGTTTATATCTCAAAACCTTTTGAATATCTTGAAGATTTTGATTCTATCACCTTATTATCTTGTTGGCCAATTTTGGTCCACATATGAAACTACCTAGATACAATGTAGACTATAATAGGTCCTGATGCAGAGTTCTTGATTGATCAAATGATAAAATGGCTTGGATAAAGTTATATATGGAATGAGTGGTCCAAGGGTCTCACATTGATCACAAAGCTTTTGAAACATTTCAAGCTTGCTTAAAGTTATTTCTAATTAATCTATAGGGCAAACATAAGGATCCAAATAGGTCTTCATGGTGATCAATGCAATTCAAGATCAAGGGCAAGTTTGCATATTCCTCAAAAAATCATTTAGAGCTATAAAAGTTTAAGAACAAGGTTTATGAAGCCAGATCATCAAGATATCATGAAGAACCAGACTAGATAACTTGCTTGTGAAATTAATAAACATGCTAAAAAATCCTTGCATGACCATAAAATCACATGAAATCAATGTATTTAATACCAAGATCATTCTCTTCAAGTTTCATATCTCGATGAGTCTTCTATCTCAGGATCTAAGCCTTCAAAGTTTATCTTGCTAAGTGTAAGGGGCCAGACCATCCTACACATCACATGAAAACACACTTGTTAAATTTTTTGTACATTTTATAAATGCACCTCAAAAATCCTCTTGAGATAAAATATTTTAGTGCCATGGAGTTCTCCATGGAAGGAACATGCTCTGCAAATTTCAAGTTCATGCAAGCTTCCTAGCTCAGGTTATGAGTGTTCAAATTTGGACCTAAAACATAAGACATTTGCACTAACATCAAGTTTGAGCTCCATAAAGTAGATAATTAGGTTCAAATGATTAGTGACAGGTGTGTGGACTTCATGTAAAATCACACAGGTCAACTCACTTAAAATCTTTACAAACACACTTAAAAATCTCCTAGAACCAATGGATTAAGTGGGCATAATCCTTTTATTATCAAGAACATCTACAATTTGGTGCCTCAATGACCTTTTTAATTCTAGATCCAAGCCTTAAAAATTGATCAAAAAATGGGATATGTTCACACTGATGTTGAATTTAAGCTATGGTAAAAACCATTTGGGTATTTAATTATATGGTCATGCAGAAGTCATTAATGGTCGCATGAATTTCAAATGATAGTCATATGAACATCAAATTTAGACCATGATAAATAGCAATTTGTTTTCAAATGTAAGTAGATCCAATGGTTGGTGTTCATTCATACTAAGGGAGATCAATGGTGAAATATGAGTCAAAAGGTTAAATATTTTGAGAAGCCACCACATGGTGAAAGTGTATAAAGCAGGCAGATTGACAATGGATCTTGAGTGCAAACATGGGACTACAAAGTGTCACCAACTTGGGTAGAGTTGATAGGTCAAGGACAAATCTAAGGGCTCACATTAACCTATACCATGGAGATTGGATAGTATGAGAAAATGTTAATGATTCAATGATCCGAGTCATAGTTGATAGCCAATTAAACATAGGTGAGCTCATGACTTTTGATGGAAGTAGACAAAGCCATTTTTGACCAAGGCAAACAAGTATTGTAGGGTCATCATGAAACCATTAAAGATTGATAGAACATTATGAAAAATACATAATAATGTAGCCAAGGTATAAAGAACATTAAAAGACTATCATTTAGGCTAAATATAGACCTATGGTTAATATATTTGTGGAATGCAGGGTTTATTCTACAACTGTGTTTTCCATCTTTTATAAGAAGGACCTGTGCATATGATGAATTCTTGGTTCTTATAGAGATATAATGGATCTATGTGGACCTATTTGGATCTAGAAAAGGGGATATGTAGTCTATAGGTCTACATCAACATAATGACTATAGGAAAACCAATAATCTTATATTGGTTTTCCACATATAGAATGGACTTATGATCCAAACATGGAAATGGAACAAATATGTGATTAATTCAAGGGGTCTCATCTATCCACATGGTTCTATCATTGATCAAATAGGTACCAACCACCATTTATGACATGGCTTTATCAATTTAACGATTTAAATATTTAATCCTCATGAGTAAGTCAAGTGGGCTTAGGTCCTAAGGTGGCAAATTAATGCTTAAAAAAGTAGTTAAGGGCATTAATTTCATTCAAATAGACTTTTTCATCATGAAAAAAACCCTTGTCTTCTAGTGGATCTCTCAACCAATGAGAAGGATCTTGAAGATTATTGGGACAAAAGGAGGTTAGCTTATTGATAAATATGAATTCTTGTTGAAGGAAGACATGCATACAAAGAGGAACCAATTAACTGCCACCATGTTTCTTGATGACTAGGACCCCTTCTCCACTCTCTAATGCAAGTTACTCATTTCTCTCTTTCCCCCTTATACTATATAGAGAGGATTTTGAGCCTAAAAATGGATCCCTCTATTCCCTCTCTTGGGCATGACTAAACTCTACCAAGATTGAGCTTGTAACCTCTTGAAATGAATAGAAGATTGTATTTCAGATTTCATTATGCTTATCTAGTGTGTTCATGTCAATTGATTTGCATATGTGGTAGAGATTTTCTCCCTTGTCAAGTCTTGATGTCACCTAATAAGTAGATATCTTGTTATGTAGGCTATGTATAATGTTTAAAGGCCATTTTGATTAAAGCTATTATGTGGATACATTGGCTAGTTAGTGTCTTAAAATAGACTTCTCCACCATTTTCCTCAGCTTTTGATCATTTGGTGAACCTTTGCATGAAATACTGATGTATTATAGATATTTAGAGTCTTATATCTAGTCTTTCACCTATTTCATTAGTGTTTTAAGAGTTCAAATAGAGTGAATCAACATCATTTGGTACGTCACCTCCTTTAGAGTAGGTTCAATTCATGTAATCTCTAACTCTTTTCCTCATAAGTAATTAATTAACATAGATAAGATAATTTCAAGATACATTCTCAGAGCTATCCCTTAAATCTAGAGGCTCATTTCCAATATAGGTACACCCACATACCTGGAAATGTTCCCATCTTTCCAAAATTTGGAAGAAGCTTGAAAAACTTCTTCTAGGGTGAAATATTTGGTGACAATTATTTTGGCATGCTCAGTGGGACCAAAGTTCAAGGAAGATTGATCAAAGTTGATGTTGGTTTGATAAAATTTGCAGTAGTTAAGCTCCCAAACAATAACATCTGGAGACTCCAAAAGGAAGATTCAACTTTTTGGTATCAGATCAATGACTTCATATCATGCCAAAGGTTATAACAAGGTCTATTTCAAGAGTTATTCCATTTGAATTTGTTGAACTAACATTAAATTCATCAAAAAGATTAAGGTTTGCCAATACACATCCATATCAAGGAGCCTTTTATCTTAAGTAATTTTGAAGGTCTACCCTTACAAGAAGACCTTTAATAAATCCTTTTATAGCCATAACAGCCCCTAGACCTTTCCCCTTTATGGATTTTAATGGACAAAATACCCTAGACCTTTCTTAATATAATCCTGTCCTAGTTGTAACCCTTAAAAGTGTTCCTTATTATACTAGAGACCAAGCAACAATACCTTCTGAGCACCTCATGGACATAGCCAATTTTTGCAATATCCATAATGTCATTGAGGAAAATATAGCTATTAGGTTATTATCTACCTCTTTAAAAGGAAAGGCCCTAGATTGGTATAGAGGCCTTACTACTAATTCCATTCAAACATGGGACCAATTAGGTGATGCCTTATGCAAAATATTTAAGGACAAATGTGACCATTTGTCACTTTTAGAGAAACTAACTACCATTAAGAGAGATCCTCATGAAGTCATGCAAGACTTCAAGACAAGGTTCTAAAAAACTTGGTGTAGAATCCTAGTCTTAGTTAGATCAACCCCTAACTTTGCCTTCCTCTACTATTTGAAAGCTTTAAATAGTGACATAGCAGTGATGATCCAATCTATGGGAGGAAATATACTTCCAAATGCTTATGAGATGGCCATCAAAATAGAAAATTATCTAGTTCAAGATGACAAAATTACACCTAGACCACTAATGCCCTTATTTCTTGAAATTAAACCACCTCTTATTGTTATCCCTCCACTTGATGTCATTCCTCCCACACCAGTAATTGATACAATACCTACACCAAAATAAGAGAAAGCTTCCACTAGTCGATCCACTAATTCCTAAGAGCAAAAGAACTTTCAATAGCTCAAGAACATGTTCCAATCCTTGGGGAATGAACCAGTGAATGTCAAGAGGTAACATGCTTTCAATAGGCCTTATCAAGGTTCATATCAACCTTAACAACAAGATTTTCAAATAGATAAGCTACCATATAAAGGGAATTACCAAGGCCAAGGACAAAACCAAAATGAAGGACAAGGGAAACATGGCTACAATAGGTAAAATAACTACAATCCTAATGTTGCAAGCACTTCCAACACATTGGTCCTAATTCAAAATAATGTAGCTCAAGAAGTTGAAGGTACCATGCCTTGGAAGTAGTCTTCTGGGCAATCTATTATCTCAACCATTGATTTCACCCAAGATTTCAATGATCAATGGTAGAAAGCTACTAGTTTTGGGTACAACCAAACTCTTATGGACCAACACACAGAGTTACCTATGATGACCAAGCTGGAGGAGCATCAACAAGGTCAAAGCAATGATTAGGGATCAAGCTAGTTGGGTGATACAATGATGAACTATGAACAAGAAGAGTGTTATATACTTAATCAATAGGCTATCTCCAACTAGGGATACATTCTAGTGGCTATAAATACCATATTCAAAAGAAGGAACATGGATGGTAACAAAGAACCAAGCAAGGAACATCTTATCATTAATCCTTCAATATCAAAGCTAATTGGACTTCTTATTATTCCAAAGCTCCCAATAGTTTTGAGTAGTTAGAATCAGGGAAATAACTTGGTCCCTCAAAACTCACAAGTTCAAGGTACAGTTGTGGTTCCTAAAGTATAACCAAAGGTTGGTGGTTCACCTATCAACATTATGGAACAAATGAAAAGGTCCAATGTGAGTGTGCTAATGTGGGACATCCTCTCCATGCTTGGTCAAGTGGATATCCTTTAGGAAGGATTATTAAAGATTAATGTTGCTAAGAAGACACTAAGTAAAGAGAATGTGGTCCTTACCAATTCATCCAAAGGACTAAATGAAGGGCAATTAGGTAAAGTGGTCAAACTCCTCCATTCTTTGGTGTAAAATTTCTTGGTGGATAGTGTATCTAGTACCTTAGTAATGCCAAAGTCCATAACTAATTAGTTTAGTCTTAAATATGACCCCTATCAACCATACCATGATGCCTATGAACCCCAAGAGTACTCCTATGAGACTTGTCATGAGGAATAAGATATTTCTATGGATTCTATATCAATGTATCAAAATACAAGAATTGAAATCTTGTAGGATAGAATAGAACAAAATGAAGCTAGTCTTGATCCTCATAATTACCCTCATCCATTTTTTCCATCTTATATCAGGTATTTATTGGCATCCATACCATAATTAATAGATAATGAAGATGAAATGAGTACATAAGATGATGAGTATGACGTGCTCTCTAATCATCTCATGGAATAGATAAGAAGTACTACCCAAGGGTACATGCAGAAGTTATGCACATTTGAAGAGATAGAAGGAGCTCAATAGGAGATTAAAGAATAAATGGACTTGGTAAAGAAGTGCCTTCAATGATCAATAGATAGCCTAAGTATGCGGGAGGATAAAGAGCTAAAAAATGAACATGCTACTATTGAAGAATTCTAAAAAGGCTATTGGCAAGGTGAGCTTCATGTTGATGTAGGTGTTTTTTATTTTAATCAGTCCCAAAAATCACTACCTTATGAGCTTACTAGTGCATTCCTCTTTCCTAAATCCACTCACAACCCCTCTCCTACCCCTCACACTCTATCTCCAATTTGTAAAACTTCCACTACACCTCATATTCCATCTCCTTCACATGAGCCTCTGTATTAACCTTCCACCTTACCCTTTCTTGAGAAATAAACCATCTCAAGAGAAATAAGTGAAGAGGATAAAATCAAAGCCATGGCTAACCAAGTAGATCTTATGAGTGATTATAAAGAGAAAATCTCTATAATGACCCCCTTTGGTGATCACAAGTGCAATTCTACCTTTTTAGATGAAAAGAAACATATGGAAGACTCTTTTGAAGATGTACATAAGGAATGTGTCCAAGAATTGAAGAGGGAAGTACTTGAAGAAGAATCCATTTCTAATCATGAAGTGGTGGATGACCATCTCAAGCATGAAGTGAAGTTTACTATCAAGGATGAAGGTCAAGTCACTCCTTAAGAGGTTGTAACCCTAAGAGAGTTTCATGAGACCAAGGTAGAAGACATAGTTATTAGAGATGAATCAATACCTCTATCTAATTTTAAATCACCCTCATATGCATTGGAACATGAAGAACATTAGCTTGATGATCTCATACATCAATAAGAGAATATTGAAAAAGTAGTGGTTCTAGATGACAAAGAGGAAAAAGATGATTGGAAGCTAAAAATGAAGATATTTAAAGATATCAAATGTCTTTTCCAAGTTGAGGGTCAAGTACTTGAGAAGGTGGACAAAACTATTCCCATAGAGGATAAGGACCAAGATTGGGTAGACTATGCAAATCTCCTTGATGAGCTTGAAGAACTTGCAGCTAAGAAGAAGTCCAACCTCATTGAGAGGATCATGGAAAAATAAGGTATGTCTTATTGAATCACCATGGGAGGCCATAGTTTAGGATCCATATGAGAAAGTCAAAACTACTTGAATGCAAGAAGAGTTCATTTCTATAAATAATCTATTTGGAACTACTTGGTTCTCATTAAAGATCATGCCAATGAAGTTGGAAAATACAACAAAGAAGAAAAAGGCATCAAGGCCAAGGGTCAAGGAGCTACATGCCCTATTCAATTCTTCATCCCATGATGTAAGAAGGTTGTCAAACTTTACTTTTGATTTAGGAGGAAAGGTTCATATAGTTTTAAGTTATACATAATTAGAGTAGTTTAGCTATTTGTTTGTTTGTATTTTATTCCAAGTAATGACTTTATTTGTGCAACATGCTCTATTTAGGTTAGGTTTCCTTTCCACTATATGTATTTCACTTTATTAAGTGGCTTGGGCACTCTATTTTGTTTTGATATTTCTTTTGGTCCTCATTTGTTTTAAGAGGGGTTAGAACAAGATTGAAAACTAGTGTTAGATCCAAGTCAATGTTTTAGACTAGAGAGGAGACTCCATGCCCAATGGACCAGAAAAGAAAAAATGGACTGGATTCGAATGTATAATAAGCATGCTTACCTACTAGTCACTAGAAATTTTGTCTAATTTTGGCCCACATATGAAACTACCTAGATGTAATACAATCTCTAAGAGGTCCTAGTATAGAGAAAGAAGTAGAGCTCCTGATTGATCAAATGATCAAATTTATTGGACAAAATTCTGGATGGAGTGAGTGGTCCAAGGGTTTCACATTGATCACAAAGATTTTGAAACACTTTGATCTTGCTTAAAGTGCCTTTTGATTAATATAAAGGAAAATAGAAGGATCCAAACAAGTCTTCATGGTGATCAATGCAATTTAGGATTAGGGACAAGTTCACATAGGCCTCAAAAAATCATTCATAACTATAAAATTTCAAGAAAAAGATTTATAAACTAGACCATGATTAGAACATCATGAAGAACTAGACTAGACAACTTGTGTAATTTATAAACCTACTTAGAAAGCCTTATGTGACCATCAGACCATGTGTAATCAATGTACATGGTGCCAAGATCATTATCTACAAGTTTCATATCTTGATGTGTCTTCTATCTTGAGATCTAAGCCTTTTAATTTTAGCTTGTCAAGTCTAAGGGGCTAGACCATCTTGCACATCACATGGAAACACACTGTTTAGCTTGTTTATGCATTTTATAAATGCACTTTATAAAGACTTGTAAGACAAAATATTCCAATTTCATGGATTTCTTCATGATAGGAACATGCTTTATAAATTTCAAGTCCACATAAGATTCCTAACTCAACTTATAAGCATGTAAAGTTGGACTTGCAACATAATACATTCGCACTAACATCAAGTTTTAGATCTATAAAGTAGATGTTTAGGTTTAAATGATTATTGAAAGGTGCATGGACATCATGCAAAATCATATAGGTCATATCAATTGAACATTTCATAAACACAATTATAAATCTCCTAGAACTAGTGGATAGAATGGGCACAATACTTTTAGTATCAAGAACATCTCCTGTAAATTTGGTGCCTCCATGACCTTTTTGATTCTAGATCCAAGCCCTTGAATTTGATAAAAAATTTGGAGATATTTGTGTAGATGTCAAATTTAAGCTATGGAAAAAACCATTAGGGTCTTAAATTTGATGATCATATAAATGTCAATGACAGTCATGTGAACATCAAATGATAGTCACATAGATGTCAAATTTAGACCATTGATATAGCCATTTGTTTTTAAATGCAAGTAGATCCAATGGTAGGTGCTCATTTTTACCAAGGGAGATCAATGGTGTGAGATGATTCAAAAGGTCAAAGAGCTCAAGAAGCCACCATGTGGTGTGAACATGTAAAGTGGGTAGATTGATAGTGGATCTTGAGTGAAAATGTGAGGCTACCAAGTGGCACCAACTTGGGTAGAGTTAATATGTCAAGGATAGATCCAAGGGATTATGTTAACTCATACTATGAAGATCAAATAATGTGAGCAAAGGTAAATGAGTCAATGATCTAAATCATAGTTGACAACCAATTAAACAAAGGTGACCCTAGGACTTTTGATGGAAGTGGACAAAGCTATTTTTGACCAAGGTAAACAAGTCTTGTAGGGTCATTGTGCTACCATTAAATTTTGATTGAACACCATTAAAAAGATATAGTAATGTAACCAAGGTGTAAAGAACATAAAGGGACCACCAATAAGGATAAATATAGACCTTTGGTTTATATATTTGTGGTATATAGGGTTTATTCTACATCTATGTTTATCATCTTTTATAAGAAGGACCTAGACATATGATGAATTTTTGGTTCTTGTAGAGATAGAATGGATCTATGTATAACTATTTGGATCCAAAAAAGGGGCTATGTAGTCTATAGGTCTATATAGACATAATGAATATAGGAAAACCAATAATCTTAGACTAGTTTTCTACCTATAGAATGGACCTATGATCCAAACATGTAAATGGAGTAGATATGTGATTAAAACAAGGGGTCTCATCTATCCACATGGTTATATCATCGATCGAGCAGGTACCAATCACCATTCATGGCATGGCTATGTAAATTTTAAGATTCAAATATTTAATCCTCATGAGAAATTAAAGTGGGCTTAGGGTCCTAAGGTGGTGAACTGGTGGTTGTAAATGTATTTAAGGGCATTGATTTCATTTAAACAGACTTTGTCATCATGCAGAACAAACCCTTGTCTTCTTGTAGATCTCTCAACCAATAAGAAGGAGCACAAGGATTATTGGGATAAAAGGAGGCTAGCTTGTCAATAAGGATGAATCCTTTTTGAATTAAGGCATGCATATAAAGAGGAACCAATGAACTACCACCACATTTTTTGATGACTAGGACCCCTTCTCCACTCTCTAATGCAAGTTCCTCATCTCTCTCTTTTCCCCTTCTACTATATATAGAGGAGTTTGAGCCTAAAAATGGATACATCTATTCCCTCTCTTGGGAATGACTAAACTCTACCAAGAGGGAGCTTGTAACCTCTTGAAATGAATAAAAGAATATATTTTAGATTTCATTATGCTTATCTAGTGTGTTCATGTCAATTTATTTGTATATGTGGTCGATATTTTCTCCCTTTTTAAGTCTTGATCTCACCTAGTTAGTAGCTATCTTGTTATGCATATTATTTATAGTGTTCAAAGGTAATTTTGATTAAATCTAGTATGTAGATACATTGGCTAGTTAGTGTCTTTCATTATACCTCTCCACCATTTCCCTCAACTTTTGATCATTTGGCGAACCTTTGCATGAAATACTAATGTATGACATATATTTGGAGTCTTGGATCTAGTATTTCACTTGTTTAATTAGTGTTTTAAGAGTTCAAATAGAGTGTATCAACATCATTCAATGCATCACCTCATTTAAAGTAGGTTTAATTCATGCAATCTCTAATTCTTTTCACCATAAGCAATTAATTAGCATAGATAAGAGCATTTCAAGATACATTCAAGGAGCTAGCCCTTAAATCTAGAGGCTCATTTCTAATATAGGTACACCCACATACCTAGAAATGTTCCCATGTTTCCCAAATCTATAATAATATTGAACAACTTCTTCTAGGGTGCAAGATTTGGTGACAACATGTCCAAAACCAATTTTCTCACCTAGCTGACTGTAGGTGTCATTAAGGAGATCTAATTGAGTGTGTGAGTCTTATAGGTTTTATATATTATATAATATGCATCTCATCAATGGTACACTTTATATATAGTCACTCCCATTTCATTGTAAGCTCAAACAACCCTTTCAAATCATTTTTTTATCCCCTGCATTCATTGTTCTCCCCAAAATCCTATATATGACTATCACTAGGTTTGACTATGTTGTTAGGGATTTTAGGTCTATATCCATTACAATATGATGTCCTACAATGGATTAAAATTAATAAACATATTTTATTTTCATTTTATTCCAAACCCATGGCATATTCAAGACACATTTAAACCTTTGCACTTCACTATTCATATAAACATAGTCTGTAGGTTGTAATTAGGTAGTTTGAATATGTAGTGTTAGATTTCCCTTCTTCAAGTCTGTATGGTCCTATGAAACCATTAATATTTATTAGGATACATTTTCCCTATATTTCTAGGTTCAAATCATTCTCAAAGTATCCCCAAAATCTATGTGTTCATTGTCTCAAAGCACATAGTCTATAGGTGCATATTAGGAGTAGTTAGCTTATAATTTACTCAACTTAGTTAAGATGCTTAGAGAAATATATTTCATTCATTATCTCCATATATTTGAATCCATTACCAATAATATCATGCTTGGGCATCCTTAAAATACATTGACAACATGAAATATATGAGTTGTAACCATATAGGCTGCACAAGGACTATCTATAATCTTTGAATTCTTGAAAATTTGAAAGTGAAACATGACTGATAAGGAATAAAATAATATATTTTTCTTTAAATAAACACATTAAACAATACAATACAACCCTCAGTATCCTTTGAAATGCATCTTCAAACACTCAAATCACTTTGCTCATGAAAACACATAGAACACAATCTACAAATGTGAATGGAGATATGACCATCTATTTAAACTTGAAACTTCAAGGAAAGATTGAAAAATAATTTAAGTGACTTGATAGGATTTTTTAATACCCATACAAACTTTCTCTTTTAGAAAATATTCCACCATTATGCCTAGAAAGCTCAAGAAAGAACCTTGTCATAGTTGACTAGCTGATTTTAGACCCTTAACTTCTTAATGATTGTTCATAAATATAATGAGATGAATATGATAACCATTTTTTTTTTTGAATATTAATAATAATAAAATCAATTCAAAATTTTTTATGCTCCCACCTTCTCTCTCTGGCCATACCATACAATTCAATTTTGCATATGTGAGCTTATGAAGGAGTCGATAGGAGATATATGATGTTTTTGGATTATTATGACCTTGTAACTAATATAGGATAACTTTTATAGACTTGAAAAAACTTTATTATTTTGACAACCTAATTTATCTACATATTCTCTCTCTTCCCATGTTTTACTTATTTGGGAAGCCCTTAAAATTGTGTTTTCTTGCCCATAACTAAATTTTTATGACTTGAAACTCTTTGGTCCATACCATGACATATTTTATGATACCTATTGACCTAAATTTACCTTTTAAATGTTTTTCAAGGCACAAAAAATGACCCTTTTGACCCTTTTTGACTTAGGAGACTCAAATAGACCAAAACATATATAAGAGACTTACCTTAATATTTCTAAATTTACCTTAATAAATGATAATAAGGTATTTTAGACTCAACTAAGACCTCATAAATCATACAAGGTTCAATTTTTTTCCTATAGGTATCCTATTTTGACCTAGGGGTCAAAATTGGATAACATTAACTCCTAAGATAATTCAACATGTTTCACAACAAACAAATGTAGTTAAAAAATAAAATTCACCGAGTCCTACACCTTCTCCATTTACACATATGGTAAAAAATTATATAAATATTGATCATGACAATTATGATACATTATTTGGTGTTTTATTATATTCAAATATATTTAATTTTAAAATTTCTCATCCATGTAAAATAAAACTTCAACTCTATGATATTGTTTAACCCTTTTTGTTTGAAAAGAGTTAGGGGGTAGAATAGCCTATACAAAAGGATGGATAAAACCATTCTAAATTAGGCCAATTAATTTAAAAATTAGATAAATAAATATTCTAAATTATAATATTGAAATGTACTAAATATAGAAAGTACCAAATTTTAAATCTATTATATTGATTATAACGTCAAGGAGAAATGATACCAAACTAGATTTATAATGCATAGGTGAATATAAGTTGTACACAAGAAAAAGTTTATAGGATTAAGATTATGAGACAACCATCATATTTTATACATGATGTTTCTAGAGTCATGGACACTACTATCAACCTTGGGACACTACCATTGATTCCACTATCTATTATACAATGCTATTGTATAGTAATAAATATGTGCTAGATTACGATGTGACCAAAATCATTATTCTTAATGGGCCAAACCCTCAATCTTCACCCTTATTCACACTTGGGATGTGTTTTGGTCAAAAACAGGTTAATGGGCTCGTAGTGTTGAGGTGCCCTCAAAGTCCCCTCTATCAATGAGTGCTACATATATAGCCAATACTCCATGGAGGGCCTTGGAATTATGTATCTCTCACCTATGTGTGGGAGCATGTGTGAACAATGGTTTAATATGCTATATATGCATGCATACAATGATCTAGATTATAACATGACAAATAATGCTCATGAATTGTTATTTAAATGCTTTAGATCTTTTGTATGACTATTCCTATGATTGATATGAAAATACCAAAAAGGGTAGTAGAACTTAGTTGTTTAATTGATTTAATGAGATTAGATATGTGATTTCTTAGTATTTTTTTAGATGATTAATGAGAAATATTAGA
Organism: Torreya grandis; assembly: GCA_037957365.1. Lineage (NCBI taxonomy): Eukaryota > Viridiplantae > Streptophyta > Pinopsida > Cupressales > Taxaceae > Torreya > Torreya grandis. The sequence goes on from JARHVA010002831.1 coordinate 819,946, forward strand.
CTTGTATTTATACTACATATTTTGAAAAAATCTCATGGTAGGGTTAAATAAGATAAATATGCCAACCCATAGGTTTTAAATAATTTGAAATTTGAATGAATTTTGAGGAATGGAAACTAGATAAGGATCTAGTTACTAGCATCAGTGATAGTGTCCCTCTATGGATGGTAGTGAAAAAAAGGATAAAAAATAGTTGAAGATCTAAAACTGATAGTGAAGGATGTATATTAGGTTTTAAGCTTTATGCACAATATAAGATATCTGGGTCATCAAAATGATAAGGATCAGACTATAAGATAATTAATTAAGTAATTGGGATGGTGAATGTGAGCTTTTTGACAATAAGAAGGTCTAAAACTAAAGGGTATAACCTTTATTGACATTTTTTAAATGTACAAGACTGAGATGCTATAAATATTTAGTTTTAGGATCTACATTCCCCCTTTAATATAGTAATTCATAAGGATGAAATTACTAGGTTAAATGAAATAAATTCATACATGAGTGTGTACAACACACCTTGATTTTGTTTGAGCCCACTTTGAGTATTTTTCTAGTGTATTACCTCTGTATAAATGCAACCATGTCATCTATTTATATTTTTATTGGTAAATATGCTTCTTTATGAAGCATTGAAGTTGAGACAGGTTTAGAATTGAACCTTAGAGATTTAAAGGGGGATATTGGAAAGTGTTATGACCCCAATCTGGTGTATAGATGAGTTGTGACATGACCATTTAGAATAATAAATCTCAATTGTACAACTCAATTGTGAATATATAATCTAGTGAGGGTGAGTGATTTAATCAAATCATACTATAAATTTTATGAGGTATAATTATTTAATATATTCAACCTATAAAGATAATGAACTATTGAAAATATAAAAGGTTGGATGATAATACTTCTTGGTGTAAAATGATGCTTCTTGGTGATAGTAATATGGAGATATAATTGGATAATTTGTAATTTTTTCTGCCCTTACATGGCACATGCACCTATAATATGTTTGAAACTAAAGTATGTGTCATAAATCTAAAACATCTATTTCAAATCTTGTGGAAAATTAGTGCAATGTATAGAATTTTGACCCAAGTGTATATCAAAATCATGTAACTATACTAGAGTTTGTGCATGTATGGAGGTCATGTATTTATGACATGCCCCCACTAAAATATAGAGATAATAAGAGTTGAAAAAGTGTGGAGGTCATGTATTTATAATATGCCCCAACTAAAATATATAAACTATGTAAATTTGGAGGTCATGCCTTTATGACATGCTTTCATTGATATGCCCCCTTTTTGAGGTGAGGGAAATAGAATATGGTAGTTACATTACCTAAAAATGGTTAATATAACCATATCATATGTGTATGAATCATGTATAATATAATATTAACATTTATACGTAGATATATTAATGAAGAGTGAAATATGTGATCACATCAGCCCCAAGACACATTATATGGATTATGGCAACATTTAGAAAGTAATAATATAAGCTCAACCAAAAATAAAATAGACACATAAGAGAACTTTTTTTAATGTATAATAATGATCCAAGGATACCTAATATAAGCTTAATTTTCAAATTATGAACAATCAAAAGGAAATCACACATTTAAATGTCGAATAAACATATAATGACATATTCAAATGCCCAAACAACATATAACGACATAGGGGATAACACAAAAATACATTATTAAAATGTTCCACAAGAAATAAAATACACTTAAGAAAGTGAAATGTGAATAAATTAAGTATAAGAGACCATCATAATCATAAACTAGTCCCTGCATATATGTGTTAGCAAAAAATGTCATGTAACATAGAATATGAAGTATATTGTGAAATATATAATCACGAATATACACATGTGTAAGCATTAGTATATTTAGACATGATAATTTAGAAATGATCATAAAGGATATATAACCCATATCGATCATGATTAATAAAGTAGATTCCCCCAATGTACTATATGATGAGGGTAGAGGAGAGGTCCAACATCTATGTGTGTATATATCATGTATTTATGGTAGGCTTGTATCACACTCAAAGATGAGTGAAACATGCATGTGTATAGAAATGAAATGATATTCTATCTAATAACATGAATCAATCAACATAGGTGATAAGGAGATACTAAAATAAGAATGCTGAATATTTTTATATTTTTGAATTATTTGAATGTTTTGTATTTTATTGAATATTTGATTTTTTACAATTTTTAATGAATTTTTATAAATCGAGGGCTAGTCAATTATCCCATATAAGGGATGATCATAAGGTGATTTTATATTTAGAATATGAAGAATCATACTGGTGATACTACCAAGGAGAATGTATAAGGGTCATATTTGGATTTGAAAACTTGATAATACTCTATGTATGCCTCATAGGAGTATGTGGTCATGAATTGGTAGTAGTAAAAGTAGTGGTTGATGGAACCCATTTGTTGAGTGCTCTTTGGTTTATTTATATTAGTAATAATTGGAACATGTTTATTAGATCGATGTAACTAGCTATGTTGTGTATGAGCAGATGAGGATTCTGTGGAATCCACTATATATCTCTGGTGCAAAGGTCTCTCAAGTATAGGCCACCTAGCAAAGGGGATTATATATTGATTACCATTTTGTGGATGATTAAACTTATTAAATTTGATAAGTAGATGTCTAATAATAAAATTATCTTTTTCAAGTGGATGTTCACATGGAATTTCATAAATTATGACTACCCTATTGATATAAATGTATTTAATACACCCATGCACTCTAGAAGGTACTGCACAAAGTTTACGTATCCAAGGTCATCTCAATAACATATCAAATACTCTCATGTATGATATAACTAAAAAGGTAGTTGTAGATGATCTATTTTAACCACTTCTATGTCTAAACTACATTTGGAATGACTTTATATAATCACACACAAATTTGAATGGAAATCACCATTTGATTTAATTTACCTACATAACTATCATTTTAATCTAATATCATAGAAACACATCCCTAATTTGGGAAATGTATAATATAATAATATTAATTTTATAAAATGCATCCCATATTAAATCAATCCCTTAAAATTTTTATTACAGGACAATTAAATGAATACTTTATTGACAAAATAACATTACAATTGTGCCATTATTCTAATTGCCAATTAATCACCTTAATTAATTATACTAATCATCATTCTAATCTATGAATTAGAATTATCTATTCTCCATAAAGAAAAATTGAATTATTGGTTAAAATTGGTGATGTCATATGGGAAAGTCATTATAATAGAGTGGAGTGTGGGAAAGGTGGCTTATGACATGGCCACCTACACCCTCTCTTACACCTTTTAGAAGAGCTTCTTACACACTCCTCTATGACACACTCCAAAAGGACCAGCCATTGCACTTTCCTTCCAACATTCCTTCCACACTCCAAAAAGGTATTAAATGACATATCTTACATAATCCATGTGTGCAATAATGAATTTGAGAATTCATTCTCTACCCTCTATCTGGAGATGAGATGGATGGATGGTTCACAATAATTCCAAAAGTCTATAAATACAAGGGCCTTTGGCCATTATATGAAAGCTCTCTTGAAGTAAACTTACTATGAAAAAAACATATTAGAGCTTCACATTTGTTCAACCATTCTCATGCCAAATCAAGTATAGACAAGGAGAGATTCTTCCCACATGTGGAATTAAGCATTGATAAGACCTACAAGCTGAGCTCAACCTCTTCAAATTGGTTTACAAGAAAATATCCAAGGAAGGTATAAACATAGTTTTTGTCTTTTATTTTGTATTTACTGGCTATTTTTCATAGCTCACCCTAAGGAATAAAATAAAGATGTTATGTTCATGTAAATTGTTTTGGATTTGTATTCACTAACAATGATCTAGCCTCTTTCATAATCTTGTTCTTACATAATAGCATGTCTAGTGGGACTGTGATTTAGATTTTATTACCATTTCACCATGTGTAACATTTGGGTTTGTGATCAACCAATATTTACCTCTTTAGGCCCATTATAATCCAAACTCAGACTACCCTCTTAAGGGCCCATTCAAATCTATATCAAGACTGCCCTCTTTGGGCCTAAGCTAATTACATCAAATCAATATTACCTCTTTGGGCCCACTTTAATTGAGATCAAGATTACCCTATTTGGGCCCTCATTATAATCCAACAACCAAGACTACCCTCTTTGGGCCAATTCCAATTACATTGATACCAAGTTTACCTTGTTTAAGGCCAATTTAATCTAATTGATTCCCCTTGCATGTATCCTTACTTGGGGGAATTAGTCTAAGGTTAATTTGATCCATAACATCTTATGATCCTAAACTTATTTGACCATGGTTAGTCATATGTCAAAATGTGATAGTTTATCTCACCCAGATTAGCTAATGGCTAGCCCACTTTACATCTACTTTGTACACTTCATCCATTAGTCTAAAGGCAAACCTTGTATTATAACCACAATAAAGACAAGAATCTATACCTATTATTCCATTTCCCCTCTAAGGACCATTATCTATTAAAGACCCTATTGAGTTCAACATACCCCATTATCCTAAAAATGGGGACCCCATGAAATTTTGGGTCATTTATCCTAGGACATACCTTACCATTTGATCCACATGATATAAAACCCTTTTCATTATTTTAAAATCTTTAAAGTCATGTTAGTCCTTGATAAATATTAATGAGTACCTTTTAAAATGTTTCACTAATGTTTAAGTTCATTAATTTTATAATGATCTAACTTGTTTAGAAATTTTCTTGTAAGGAGTTATAATTCAAAAACCAAGGTATGGTCACTAAAAAATGATCAAAATCACTTAATTAATGTTTCTAAACCATAGTATTGATTTGTTTATGTCAAAAATCATACTCAATACTAGGATATACCTTGACTTTAAGTTTTAAAAAAAAAGAGGGTCTAGGTCAAATTCCATACTTAAGGTTTATAAATTTAGGTTTGCCCCATTTTTTGTTTATCATACAAATCACTAACTTTCACATTTATACCTTCATACAAGATCCCAATGCTAAATTAGCCTTAATAGACATGTGGAGGCATCATATGCATTAGTCAGTTGGTCATAAATTTTAGGACTCAGGCACATACATTTTAACCTTGAAAATGGTCATGAACTAACAAACCAATTAAAGCATGCCACTTGGCACTCAATCCCAACATTTCAAGGTCAAAGGAAAGTATGAAAGGTTTATGATGACACAATCCAATGGGATTCTACCATTTAGCACTAGGTTACAATATTTCTAGTTTGGAGAGAAGTGACAAAAGGTCTACTACCCAATGAATCTATCACAACATGCCACTTGGCATCTAGTCATGATATTCTAAGGGTCATACTTATTTATTAGGTCTTGTGATCAAGCAACTCAATATAAAAGTGCCATTTATCATTTGAGCACTGCATTTTAGCCTATAAAGAAGAGTGATCTAATCAAGGCATGCCACATGGCACTTAGTTATAGACTTATGAAACCCTAGTTGCTTTCAAGAGCCCACAATAGAGTGATCAACCATATCTTTCAACTTGGCACTCAGTCACACCCTTCACACCCTTAAGGCTAAGATGTAAAGTTTAATTCTATCAACACTACAAGTTCACGATAATATGACACCTTCACTTAGTCACTCATTCTTAGATAGATATATGCTATGTAGAGGCCACCCAATAGATAGAACTAATAACATAATTACATGTAGACCCCTTACCTCATGGTAATACATGATCAAATGAAGCTGTGAAACCCAATGAAGAACAATCCAATCAAAGGTCAACATATGGTGGAGCATTACAAAAAATGGGCCCATCGAGAGTTTCATATAAAAAAGTTGTATGAAAATATAAGCCAATGGAAGCCTACCACTTGATGAGATAGAAGGGGTCCCAAGACCATGTATACATAAAAAAAATGGGGTCAAACTATGTAACATCAAAAGGAGGCATGAGCCAATCAAAAGATGCCACTTGGTAGAATATCACTCAACCCACTTGGGTAGCCTAACATTAAAAATAAAAGGCTCAAATACACAAAATAATGCTAAGTGTCAAAGCACAACACCTAAATATCACATATCCATCTATTAAGTATCAGTGGTTGGTGTGAATCGAATGCTGATGGGGCTCCTTTTGATGATTATAAATCCAAATCACCTTAAGGGAAAAGTCAAGCTTATGATGAGAATATGTGTGGATGAATTAAGAGGAATGATTGGCTAATATCCAAAAGTGGATTTTTTAATCCATTATAATAAAAATGAAGAGCCACCCTACCTTTAAGTAAAAGAAAATAAAAGATACTTACCATTTATGACTCGTATCTTATAGTTCAAAATTCCAAAAATATAGAGTTTAAAATTTTTTAGTCTCAAAGATTTACATTCACTTTCAATTTCCATTTATTTAAGAACTCCAAAGTGTTCTATGTTATTTGATAAAGAATTATATGCATTTATTCAACATCAAGACAATCTACAAGCCCATGAATTAAAAATCCAAAATCCATGGACAAAGTAGGAACATCTAGAGCTACCAAATAAGAAAAATTTCTATTTCTCTATTCATATGGAATGAAAATAGTTTTCTGGGACATTAGTTTCAACTCCATTTCATTAGACACTAAAGACAAACACAACAATGATTTATTCTACCATGTGAAGAAGATTGTAGACTAGGATAATGATGATGAGGAAGACCCTAGTGATACATAGGAATGGCCTGACATCTTGGTACTCAATTCTATGGGATTACATAAGGATGCATCCAACCTAGAGGTACTCCCTTATGTGGACTTGGTCCACCAGATATTCATCCATTTTAGGTGTGTATATATTATGATCAAGTCTTTCAATTTGGGCAATGACATCAATTTCATTCTTAGGTTAGCATTTTAGTCTTATTATTATTATTTACCCAAGCCTATAATTATTTACAATAAAAAAATAGTAACCCAATGGATCAACACACATAACATCAAAGAAGTCTTGAGAAGTTGGGAGAAAAACTAGGGGAGGTTCATTTGTAAATCCAAAATTAATCAAATCCTAATCACCCAATTCAAGAAGGGGGTGAAAATGGGGATGGATATGATGAAAAGGTTGCATAGAGTTGAGGACACTAGACATGTTGATGAGAAGTCCCCCATTGGGAGAGATCATTTCCTATTGCTTGGCTACCCTAATTAAGAAGACCATGGCTAACCAAGGAGATCATTTCTATATGATATCCTACTTGGTTGATGCTATTTATATTACTCTAAAATTCCCCAGTTTACCAATTGGGAACCAAAATTGAAATGGATAGTGCCCCACATCTTCATAAAAGTAATAATTTATAAGTACTAGTCATATAAAATGTCCAAATTGGTAGCTTTAGTATGGCTTGTGACACCTAATCCATAGGTGCTTGCATGCTCTCATGACCCTTATAGACACTTTTTTTCTCATTACCAGTCATCTATAGCCTTCTAGATGGTCATTCCAACTCAACCAAACTCTATTTCTCAGGCCTATCTTATCCCCCCAAGTCCTGAGCTTATAGGACAAGAGTGTCATACCTAGACTATAGCACCAAAACTTAGGGTGTCCCATTTTTGGTGCTCCTATCCAATCACATTTCAATCCCAAATGGTCATTTCCATCTAATTCTTATCCTTCATCATGTCAGCCTAGCACAAATACATCTAACCCATGACCAATAGTTCCCTATAAAAGCCCATTCAAAGTTAATTTACAAAGGGAGGTGAAAATTGTTACAAAGCAAGCAAGAATACAATAAAACAAATAAGACAAACTTTCCTATTCTCTACATATAGTCACCCAACATAGCAACAAACTCATTCAAACTCTCACACAATTCTCTAGCCACCTAAAGCACTCTCAATTTGGCATTTTTATATTTACATTAAACTATTACATAGAGCACATCAAGTGGGATAACTAAATATGGCTTGATCCCTCTTCAAAGTATTGTTATGTAGGTAGTGTGACCACATAAGGGGTGTGGATCACATGTTCAGTGCATTTTACACACACTAACCCCCCCTTTTCAAGTGATTCAAATCTTGTTTGTCAAGCTTGATGGAGGGTTAGGGTTTTAAATATTAAAAAAACTCTATAGTGAGCTCCATCGACATTCAACACTTAAAATTTCATAAGCAGGATTACACAACAACAATGTAAAGAACCTAGAAAAATTAGGTCTCTATGAATAGTTTGGAATGTTAAGATAGAAGAGGGCAATAGTGCTAGACCTTAGGGTGCCCTATTTTTGGTGATCCTATCCTTTCATAAAATGAAATACAAATTATGATTTATGACACTATCCTAGTCCTGCACAACTAGTTTCAAACCCTGCAATAGTCATTTCAACCTATTTTAAGCTAAGTTATATTTCTCTTAATTTATTACTATTTTTAGAAAGGTAAAAAAAGGTAGATAAATTATACAAATTAGGACTATAATTAATGAAATATCATTTACTAATTTATTAATATATACCCTTAACTAAAATAGGAATAAAACTCTATTATTCCCAAAAAAGTTAAATCATTTGGTGACCTTGACTTACTTCGTTTGTGCATAAAAACTCTAAAAACCCTAGGGAAAATTCTTTGCTGATTTTTCCAGTATTTTTTTATTTTTTCTTGTATATTTAAATCAAAATGTCATATTTAATTTTTAAATTTACCTTAGTAATTTTAAAAATAATTTCATTCAAAACCTAGTTGTGCTATACTAGGACCTATTTCTTTTTGAAGTATCACCTTACACATAAACCAAAATTTCAAATTTAATTTTTAAAATTTACCATAATAATTTTAAAAATTATTTCTTTCAAACCCTAGTTGAACTTACTAGGTTCCTTTGTTCTTGAGGTATCACCTTACATGTTTATGAGCTTCGTATCCTTTTTCATGCATATTCTAGTTCATTATTTAGATTATATTTATTTAATATTCTCTTTCATTTTTCAAGTTATTTTCCTTATGCCATCTAAGCTCCTTGCATCTCTTCCTTTGAGATGAAGTGTAAGACTTAGTGGAAACACTCCTAAATTCACTTAAATTCCTCCAACCCATTTATAAACCATGGATAAACAACTAGCTCAACTTCCTACTATAGATCTTACACATCTAGATTACACTAATTTTGATGAGGATAAATTTTGATAATGAGAAATATATAAATAACAATGATGATACACACACTGATGTTCATGACCCACCACATCAACGTCTTGATCCACTTCTAACTATTATTGATAATGATGTTGTCATCAATAAATATTTGATTCTATAAAGTTTTAGAGAGAGACTTAGGGAACAACCCTAAGATCATGCTCTTATCTTACAATAATATATCATGGAAATTAAAAAGGCTAAGCAAGTTGAGTCTTCCATTCCTTAAAAATAATCAGTTGTAAATGATACTATGGGGGCAACCATGTTTCAAAAACCCCCTATAGTAGCCCAACCTTATTGTGAGGCACCACCAATTATAAATAGTACATCATTATCTCTCAATGTAGCTTCCCTTGTGCAAGAGATAAAATCTCTTCAATCCAAGGTGCTAAATCTTGAGAAAGGTGAATCTAGACTTACATATGCCTTGGATTATTTTTATCTACTTCATACATGATTGACACGTCATATTATTTCTATACCCTTTCCACCAGGGTTTATTCAACCCAAACTCACTCTATATAATGGTAAGGGTTATCCAAAAACACAATTGAGAGCCCTTCATGCAACATGATTGCATTACGTGCCAAATGATTGGTTATTAAACAAGCTATTTCTATGGAGTCTAAAGGATTATGCTTTGCAATGGTTCTATAGTCTATTGAATCAGTTGGTCAATGTATTTAATCCTTTAACTGACATGTTATTAGCTCATTTCAACATTAACATAGGTGAAATGATTTCTTATACCCAAGTTGCACAACAAAAAGAAAGGTCAAATGAGCATCCCATAGATTATGTTCTTAGATATAAGACTATCTTGGCTAAAATGATTAGCCCCATGGCCAATCAATAATTATAGGATCTCCTTAAAGAGATTGTTCTTCTAGCTTTGCATGAGTTAATAATGTTCAAAACATTATCTTCCTTCACTGAGTTATGTCATACACTAAAGGAAAGGGAAGTTAAATTCATTTTAATGAGAAAACTCAAGTACACAAACATATCAAAAACAACAAATAAGAGTAACAATAAAGTTCCATACAAAGTAAAGGTTAATGATAATAAAAGTCAAAATCAACCTATAATTAATGTAGCTTTAGAGCCCCCTCAATGAGGGGTTTTATTAGCACCTCCTCGGGGAACCTTTACCAATCTACCATTATCTCCAACTAGAGTCTTACAATAGCTATTGGAATGTAATATCATATCTCTCCCTCCTAATCGATAAGTTGATCTAACAAATCCTCTTTTATGAGGATATGATCAAAATGCATTTTGTGGTTTTCATAGGGCACAATGCCACACAATAAATAGATGCATCAATTTGAAACACAAGATACAATACTTGATAGATGGAAATTTTATTGATCTTGGCACTCTAGTTGAGCCTCCTCAGGCAAAACAAACATAGGACAAGGCTTTAAAATTTTTCTTGGATCCTTTCCCACAACATTTTAAATAGGAAATAAGGGATACATTAGGTGTTCACCATGCATATCATGCACACCCTCCACTAGCTATATACCAAGAACCTTTAGTTGAGTCACATATTTTGATCAACATGATTGGTGTGTATAATTCCATAGTACTAGGTAGACCTTTGATCTCCTTTTTAGAGAAAAAAATAGTTGAAGATTATTTAGATTACCATGCACTTTTTATTATAACTTACATTAATCATCATCCCATTCATAGTGTTCTCATAGATAATGGATCTAGTGTGAACATATACACTATGACATTACTCTAGCATTTGGGATACTCAAAGTAGGATATTACCATGATGACATAGTTCATTGGGTGAGATTGTACTTCCTCTATAGGTTGGACCAATATATGTGGCCACACAATTTACTATTATTCCTAGTGTAAGAGTTTTTGATATGTTACTTAGTTGACCATGGATTCATAAACTTCATGTAGTACCTTCTATAGTTTACAGATGCATGAAATTCATTCATGCTAATTAGGTTGTTACAATAGGTAGAGTTCCATATGAGTTACCACTCCCCACTTCAAAGCCATATACTACTCTACAATCACTAGTTTTAGCTTCTCCACTAGTTATATTTCTTCCTCCAATTTAGATTCAAACATAATCAAGGCCTCCATCACCAACATAGAGAGTTCATACATTTCCATAGAGGCCTCTTTTAGAGAAACTATAGTTTCAAGACTCTAGATAGTTTCCAGCTATAGTATTCACACCTAGGGTATTATCATTGAGGTATCATACCTATACACATAGAGCACATGTTCAAAGAGCTTCTCCTAAAACTAGATGGGTTCCTAAGATCCCTACAGTTGCATCCACTTCTCAAAGTTATAGGGGGACCCCACAATCAGTTTCCACTATAGACATTTTAAAGCACTTAAAACATACATAGCTTTTAGAGTCATAGTCTCAACTCTTCCATTGTGCTTCATGATCATGCATGATCCCTCTCCTTGATATAAGACATCATAATAGGGAGTCTCTCCATAGACTCATCAGTTAGTATCATTTATTCTCAGTATTTTTTGTACATAGCTTCTTTTTAATTTCTTGTATATAGTCTCCTTATGATTGATTGTACATAGCTTATTTTCAATTTCTTGTACATAGTCTCCTTATGATTGATTATACATAGCTTAACTTAAAATACTAAAAACATTTCAATTGTATTAATTATCCATGCTTTACATTTATACTACCATGCTAGACTTACATTTTGTTACTCTATGATATTGTATGTAGATTTATCTACATTACCATGCTTCACTTGATCTTCTTTGAGTGTCTACAGTGAGACCTAGATCCTTGATTACTTCACTCTACCCATTAAAGGGGTATCCTAATTCTATATTAGAGACATACATTGATATATCTACCCACTAAGGGCATCTTCTACATGACTACATCATCCAATTTATGTCATTCCTACACTACACACTTTAATTATAATGTTGATGTACATTACTTACTAACTTATATAGATTACTCTATAAACATTCAATAGTATGTAGTACTTGTGTATTTCTTAGCATATACCTAGTCTTTTACTCCATGTCTTGTATACTTTCACTTCTTGATTTGATTAGTTAGATGTGATAGTATTTCTAGTATTTACATGCTTTTATTCCTTGCTTTGTGTAGTTATATGTGATTGCATTTCTCTATTCCTATTTTATCTCTTATGTGTGCCTTAGGACATTTGATAATGTCCTTTTCTTCTATTCTTGTGTATGCCTTAGGACATTTTCCAATGTGATTTTCTTGTACTCTTCTATGTGCTTGTGGCCCTCGTGCCAACCTTGCTTATTTTCAATTGTATGTGTATGTGGGCATTTGAACATGCCTTGTATGTTTGCTTTCTATTTTAGTGACATGTACCCATTTACCTTATTTTCTTGGCCCCTTGGCCACTCTTGTATGCTTCTTTCTTCTTACCTTACATGGTTTTTTGCTTATTACTTCTCAATTGTTTGCAGTACCATGATCCACATCATAACATATCTTGATTTCTTAGATGCCATGATGGACATTATGCTCCATCCTTCCTTGATAACTAAAAACTAATATTTATAGTTTCAATTAAATATACTACACATGCTATTACATTGTTACATCTATCTAGGCATACCCGTATTGATCTAACAATCTCCAATACAAACTATGCTATATATTGAGACATATTTTTGATTATCATTGTTATATCATGTATTTCATAGCATAACACACTTCATGGCTCTTTATTTTGAGGGAAGTCACTATATGGTCTTCATTCTTATCCTTAGAAGAGTGGGCAACAAGTAGGGGTTTTATCATAGAGATTAAAGCCTTTACTGATTAAAAAAAGAAATTTTAGAAAACTCAAAATAGAAACCAAAAACCAAACTAGGTAGAATAAACTAGGAAAATAATGATGAACACATAACAATGATCAAAAATAGTAAAGGACAAGAGTGCCACACTTGGACTATAGCACTGGATAATAGGGTGTCTTGTTTTTGATGCTCGTGTCTTAACAAAAAAACCTAGATTTTCCAAAACTAGGTAGAAAGTTAAGTTTAGTTACATTTTTGTCAATAGTTTAGAATCAATAATTTTAGTACAATTTTTTCTCAAATAATATAGATATAGGGAGAATCATACGTGGCATGATGGCTCTCACTTCCAATTTCAAATTGGGTATTTAGTATAACTTCCAGATTAGAATCCATGTTATAGACACCAATGATTGGGGGAAATGTGCATGGTACATTAGCTTTCTTTTATTTCTAAGTTTAATACATTACATAAGCATTCTTCATATTTACTTGTGTTATTCCATCTATATGTGGTTGGCATCATTCTTGAGTGGCTTCTACATAAGCTTAGTTCCTAGTTTTGGAGTGGCTTTCATATAAGCGTAATCTCTACCCCTTGAAGTGGCTAAAATTGGCCTAGTTTATAGTACACATTTAGCTATTCACACCACCTTATTAGATTACAAATCATTTATGAGCTTTAGGAGCTAGCTCATAAAACACACATTCATACCAATATCAGTTCATAGTTTCACTTAGTGGGCAATAATGGAGCCAAAGGACTAGCTAACCTTTGTATTCTTAAGCTGCCTACTCAGAGGGATTAGACACATAGTCCAAACATTTATTAACACATGCATGATCATGTAGCTTCACTTAGTGAATGATGATGGATCTAAAGGGCTAGCCTTTGTATTTTTAAGCCACTTTTGTGGAATTGATAACTCAACTATATTCATGATATTACTCTTGGTACAACACATACCCAACATCACTCAACATCATGATAGGTTTTGTATTGATTTACATATCCAATGAGGTATATTCATTTTTTTCTCTTCCTCTCTCTTTTACCTTGTCTTTTTAAATTCTTATTTTCAATATAGTGTATCTAGTAAGAATTGATCTACTCTTTGTTATTTCTTGTAGATTTATACTTCATGATGTGCTATCTCTATACACACTCAACATCACATAGCTTCATGGGAGTCACTCTTACAAGTAAGTTTAAGTACACCTTCTACTTTTCCTTTATCCTAATATTTCACTTTGTTGTATCACTAGAATAAAGGGGGGGCATGGTAGTCATATAAAATGTTAAAATTGGTAGCTTAAGTGTGGCTTGTGATAACCAATCCATAGGTCCTTCTTTCATGCTCTCATGATCTTTTCATACACCTTTTTACTCATTATTAGTCATAAATAGCCTTCCAAATGATCATTCTAGCTCAACCAAACTCTATTTCCCAAGCCAACCTATCCCCCAAGGTCCCAAGCCTATAAGATAGGAGTATCATACCTAGAATATAGTGCTAAACTCTAGGGTGTACCATTTTTAGTGCTCCTATCCAATCACATTTTGATCTCAAATAGTCATTTCTATCTGATTCCTATCCTTCATCATGTTGGTCTAACATGAATACATCTAACCCATGACCAACATTTCCCTATAAAATCCCATTCAAAGTTCATTTACAAAGGGAGGTGACAAATCTTAAAAATCAAGAAAGAACTCAAAAAATTTCCCATTCATTGCATATAATCACCCAACACATCTGAAAACTTATTCAGACTCTCACACTAGTCCCTAGCCACCTCAAGCACTCTCAATTTGTTATTTTTGTATTTGAATTACACTATTGTGTAGTGCACATCAAGTGGGAGAGCTACATATGGATTGATCCCTCTTTTAAGTATTGGTATGTAAGTAGTGTGCTCACACAAAGGTATGGATCACATGTTTAGTGCATCTTACAGACACTAACCCCCCCTTTTCAAGTGATTCAAATCTTGTTTATCAAGGATGATGGAGGGTTAGGGTTTTGAATATTAAAAAAACTCTATAATGATCTCCATCAATATTCAACACTCAAAATTTCATAGGTAGGATCACATAATAATAACGTAAAGAACCTAGAAAAATTAGGTCTCTGTGAGTAGTTTGGACAACAATGGCATAAAAGGACAACAACACTAGACCCTAGGGTGTCCTATTTTTGATAGTCCTATCCTTTCACAAAATGAAAGCTAGATTTTGATTTATAACACTATCCTAATCCTAAATAACTAGTTTTAGACCCTATAATAGCCATTTTAGCCTATTTTAAGCTAAGGTATATTTCTCTTAATTTATTACTATTTTTAGAAAGTAAAAAAAGGGAGATAAATGATACAAATAAGGACTATAATTATTACACTATTATTTATCAATTTATTAATCCAAACCCTTAAATAAAATAGGAATAAAAATACATTATTCCCAAAAATTTAAATCAAGTATAGGTATGAGATGTGGGCCATTGCTAAGTATTTCTACCCATTGTATACATGGCCATCTATGAGAAGACTATGCCCAAGTTGTCTGAAGAGATCATGGCAACACTCAACACATTAGGAGCCTACTAGTATTATCCTGACTGTATAGTAATAAGAGTAGTGGGAATAAAGATAAACCCATTTAGGTTGCCTAATATAATTATAGACAAGTTGGCTGAGTAGGAGATTTCCTTCCAACTACTCATAGGAGTAAATGGATGTGAAAGAACAAGAAAAGGGGACCAGTCCATCCCTAATTAACCAACATTGGTTGATTCAAGATTAAGAATTGGAACTTAGTTATGGTTTCTACCAAACAAAGGTCCACCTTTAGTTTGGATAAGTATGCTAATAGGGGAATGGGACCCTGCACATTTGGCATTTAATCACTACATTAAACACATAACAACTCTTAACATTATATACCATCATGAGCCCAAAGATGGAGACCAGTTCTACTTTAATGTAGCTAATGACATGGAGGTGAAGTAGAAACTAAAGGAAACTAATATTCCATGGGTGAAATAAAGACTAGATGATGTAGGGTTTTTACAAGTTTTCAAACACCTTGATACTTATGTAGGAACATCAACATCTCCAATCTATACTACTAGTGTTGACAAGGAAAGGTTGACAGACTGACAACTCAGTCATAGGATACTTCAAGCATTGTATCCCACTTTGGAGAAGGCAGGAGATGGTGGAGGGAAACAAATTAAGTAGGCTTCTACCTCAGGATCCCCATCTCGTAGCCCATCCCTAATGCAAAGTGCTACCTCAACATAGACAACACCTTTAGTAAAGGAAATAATCACTTCCACCATAGAACTAATGACTTTAGCATCATCATTACCTCCCCTTCATCTTACCAGAGAAGGACCAAGTATTATAGGTTAGGAATGCAATTTATTAACTCCTTCTTTCCTCTATAAATAACCCCTAAACATAATTGGTGATCCCCCAACTTTGGACCATGTCAACCTCCTACCCTATAGGCCTCTCACCAAACTTGTAATTAGGCCTATGGCCATGCCATTTCTCACTATCAACCCCTTTTTCATATCATCCACCTCTAGGGTATCAATAATGGCCAATTTAACCCTAGTCATTCTTAGGCCTATACCTATGGCTAGTCCACAACTTCCTAATAAGAGGCCCACTGTCATCATTCCCCAAGTTCCCCTATTCACAACTAGTTCTTCAACTAACACTAATTATTATTTGCCCCTAACTCTAAATTTATATTGGTTACATATATGGATACCTCCTAGGCATATATTTTCAAAGGAATAACTCCATCTTAGCCATTTCCTCCATCATTAGAGATTTTAAGTACTTTTTATGAAAAATCATGGATTAAGTAAATGTAATTAACTATAATGGAGAACCTAGATTTGGTTATAATAGACCCCCATAGGTCACATTAATGTTTGACTAGGAGGTTGGGGAAATGAAGAGGGTGACCAAGAGGAAGGTCATCCACTTTGACCAAAAAATAATCTATGAGTTAGAGGAGACCTTGTTTGAGCTGACTAAGACAAAGAAAGCTAGGCTGGGCCAACAACAATAGTATGAAGAATACCCCCTCTCAGCTATTCAAGTAAATATGGATGTGGCTATTGAATGGTTAAAGTGCAATAGAGATAACTGACTTGGATCAATAACACAAGGCTACCTTACCATAATATACCATAACAAAAGTATAATGGACCATGGGAGAGATGTTTGACATGTTAAATACCCTTTCTCAATATAAGGTAAAGGGAGATGAAGTATACAATAAAGTCCCCAAGGTAGAAGCTACATATGGGGCATATGATAGTAAGATAATTGACTTAATGAAGTTAATCAGAATGAATAAGTTTGAGGACTTGAATATGATCCCCTAAGAGAACTTGAGCATTGCTCAGTCCTATGTGATTGGTAGAAGGAAATCCCTAAACTAGTGGATTGATGAAATGAGGTCCCTGGGATGGTCTCTCACATAATAAGGTGATAGATTCATCACCTTGTTGAAGGATGTTGAAATTATGCAACTTGATAACAAGGATGGATCCATTGTAAGGATGCCTTCAAGGCCCAATTATAGAATTTTTTGGTAAACTTTCAAAAATAAGCCATGGCTAGAGGAGTGACCTTCAGATAATAAATGATAGATTTAGAAGCCTCTACCAATTATAGGATAGAGAAGGTTGTGGTAATCAATGAAGTTATAGAACCTATCCTAAGTAAACATGATGCAATGGATAGACTTACATTAAAGATGCTAAAGGAACCTATCATTGATCTAAAATTGATTGACAATGACTACAAAAAATGATCAAAATCCTGGAAAGGGAAAATTAAAGCCCAAAAAAAAACTACCATCACAAGAGCCACTACCTCCTCATCCCCTCTTAGGATATCTTCATCCACAACTAGCATTATCACTCCTTTAGATATAATTGGTTCATATCCATCTTATTCTACAACAAGATTTTTATCATCAACTACACCAGCGGGATCCCAACCTAGCTCTTTAGGAATGAAATAGCCATCTATTGGGCTCCCTCTGGACAAGAATCATGTCCCAAGTCCCTTCAAATTACATTGTAGAATATTCCCCTATTTGAATAGGGAATATTATCTAGTTTTAGGACATTAAGGACATTGTTAACTGACATGTGTCATAGATCTAGTTCTTTTTTAGCCATCTGAAGAATTTAATGGAATATATATAAGGTTTATCCCCCTTTATTGTAAACTAGAGACAAAATTTTTTGTGATTAATGCAAAGGGAATGAAAATTCCTATAATTGACTTGTTGTTTCCATCATTTTCATGTGTTCTTATTTCTCAAGATTTGATAATGATATATGGTATCATCTCTTCAATGGTGAAAGGCTGGCAGTAGTGTTACAAATGCATCTTATTAGTTTTTGATTTTAGTTAACCTAACAAAGTCTATTATGTATGCTCTATTTTCTTCCTACTCTATTAGTAAATGTGTTTAAATCAATTTACTGTGGATAACCTCTTAAAGCATGATGTTTAGGTATATGCATTATATTTAACCTCAGATTCTCTTTGTACTTATAATATTCTAAGTCTAAGTAATAAGATCTCATAATGGTTAGTTTTATTTGCATTTTTGTCAGATTGAACTGAAGGAGTTTTGTTGGTCTTTGTTATTACAAAGAAAATTTTATTTTCTGCTCTACCCTTCTTCCTCTTTTGAATATTTTTAACATGAATCAATTTATATTAATTCTCAATATAGATATCCATTTTTTTGCTTAGAGTTTGGGATTATATTGGTAAATTACAAAGTGATTTATGTCATAACATCACATGGAAATTTTGGTAGATTGTGTCACTATCGATTCATATTGTCCCTATAATAGGGTCTACTTGTAGACTAAAAGGTGGGAACCACATAATTTCTCCACCAAAACTGAGTTAAGCCCTAAGGTTTTGTAGGACTTCTACTACAATCTAAGAAATACTATTCTATTCTTTGCATTATAACCTTGACACAGACATACATCAATAAGATAAGAAACCTAGTGCTAGAAGGAGGGCCTTGTTTGTCTAGAGTAAATTATAATGTATTTCAATTGAAATATAGAATAATCTATTTAAATACACAAATATTAGAATAAAAATTATGTTTTATTATCATTTTCTATAAGATATTTGTAACCCTTGAAAGATCCCTATGAAAAGTGTTTATTACAAAAGATCCTTTAAATATTGGCTCAAGTCTGCAAATATTCTATCATTACCCTTCCAATCTATTTAAATTTTATTTAAAGGCTAAAGATAAAGATGTCATCAAATTATTTGAATAGATTAGGATTTGTTTATTCCATATTTGCAAAGTTTTGCATGATATAAACTAAGGTCTTTTAGTTTGTGATAATTATGTGTAAAGATTGGTATCTAAGTAGATTATTGTGTGAAAGATCACTGGGCCAAGGATTTAAAGGTCTAGATAGAATACATTCATGTAGTATCAAGATGTTCTTTGCAAATTTTTACTCTGAGACACTTTTATAATCTTGATACACTAAAGCTTACTTAATATATAGTGTCTAACATTGATCTTTATAGGATTAAAACTAAGTTTATAAAAAAATTATGTAGGGCCTAAAGCTTTGAAGGATCTAGGTCAACAAAGGTAAATAAAAACACTCTGATTAATTATGGACCTTTATACAGGGTTTAATTTATGTTAATTTAGGCAAATGTTTACCCTGTTTTGAAATATTTGGTGAAACTTTGTAGTATTATTGTTTTTTGACCTAGATTCTTTGATTAACATCATAGAGTTGCCTAAGATACAAACTAGATCTCATTCTAAGACTAGAGTTCCCTTTGGATTCTTTAGAAACCCATCATAAGGCTAGAGCCAATAATGGAAGACTTAAGAGATCTAAACCCCACCCTACCTCTCCAATAAGCCAACATTCACATCCTTTGTTTTACATCTAGCTAGTCATGGCATGGTTAGAAGGATCTTTTGTAAATGTGCTCAGTCCTATGCATGATTTGCCTAGGAAAATAAAAAATAACCCCCTCTCTTCAATACATCTAGGGTTATAACTACCTAAGATCATAACAAGTATTTTAAAGTAGTTCTTAGGCTTCTTAACATTATATATGAAGATGTGCCTATAATTTTTTCCCATTCACCTTCAGGGAAGTAACTTATGACTAGTTCCTAAATTTACTAGAGAATTATATCATAATATGAAACTAGTTCAATGATACCTTCATCACACAATTTGGAAGGGTCGTTAGTCCTAAAATCATTTACAAATAGTTCACTATCCTAAAGCGAGACCTGAACGAATCCATAAGAGATTTTAATGTAAATTTTAAAAGATGTATAGCCTCACCATAGATCCATACTAACCTAAAGATGACTTTTTTAGAATAAAAAAAATTAAGGGGGGGGGTTGAATCAGTGTAAATTTTTTTCTTTCAATTCCATAAATCATTCATTAATCATTCAAATAAATCTAGAGATATAACAATGCATAATCAACCATATATGAGTATGAAGTAGGAACATAATGCATAAACATAAGTTCTATGTGGAAAAACCTTATGGTGGATTAAAAACACTAAAAAATAGCTTGGAATACATTCCTATAAGCAACGAATCAAAATTTAGTCAGGAACTAACCCCACAAGGAGCACTAACCTCTCACTAGTCAATCACCAACTCAATTAGTCCTTTAGCAAGCATCAAATTGCAAGGAGGCACCAACCCCATAGGTAAATCAGCACTAAATAATTAATATAGAACCTATGATCACATTTGGACACTTTTTTATCACTCAAATTATAATTACCACCTTCATTTGATCTTCTTACTCTTCTCTCTCTCTCAAACAACCTATTAGGCCTCTTCACTCAACTAGCCCACTTCTTGGCAGAATTAGGTCAAATAACCTTGTTCATCAATTTTATAATCATTGTTATAACCTCATGAAATATTCACCATAACTATTTTATGGTATTTAATCTCTCTAACTATTTTCTAAACCTCTATATCATTCATTCATTCCCTCAATATTTTAACTAGTCAAATTAGGCCTATTAGACCTTCTTTTTATACTTGATTCTTGATCTCACCAACCTTGGTCAAACAAACATATATCCATAATTTTATCACACTTGTAATTTATCAACACACACATTTCACAAGTGAAAAAATAATTACATAGGTCGGCACCACCCATAAAGACTGAAACCACCTTTAGGCCTAATAGAGACCTAATGCAACTAGGCCTTCTCAAAGCACATGTTTCACCTTGACCACCTTGGGACACTTTAAAACTCAAAAAATTAATGAAAAAATTCAAAAATTATTTAATTATACCCTTGATAATCTCATATTAGGTACCAACACCATTTATCTCATTTCACTCCTTGAACCATACCATTAGGTCTACTTATAATTATGCCTTCTCACTACCAGAAGGTCTATCTTGAATATGTAAATCATACATTCAACTTTACCACATAGACATATAAAAAATAATATTTATATAACCTCAATGACCTCAGGGTCATAAAAAATTACATTATATTTCACCATACAAGTTGAAATACCTCAAACAAACCACTTTCATATGCTCACTCAGAAGTGTAAACAAGCCTCAAGAACCCAATCAAGAACCTTTGAATTTTCACACCTTCATATGAATTTATCATGAATAAAAATGTATTAAAATTAAACTATGAGTAATATATAATAACTTCATGTGAATTGGATTCTTCAACTCTATGAAAAAATACTCAGTAACATCATTCTCACTCACACTCAGAAAACTGCCTGTAGCTCCAAAAATAGTCATGAAAACCAAGACTGAGAACACTTGTGAAAACACTTTTATGAAATTATAACTGGTTTAAATTATCCTTAAACATTATTATAATATATTTAAATATATAAATTATAAGGTTCAATATTAATATTGGTCTTACAGACCTATCTCATGCCTTCACCCTACATAAACCTCATTGTGTTAGATAGGTCATTTAGAAAGCAACTTTATGCTTGTATATGAGCATCTCCAAAAATTATAATCAAAGGGGATATGTGAAATAGGTATATAAAAATAACCCCATGCATTTGGATCCATATTTAATCCACTACAACCCATCCCTAATCTCATTCTCACTTTTGCTTAATTTTCTCACTATCTTCCTCATTAGGCCTATTTAGCGATAGGTCAACTTCCATGACTGGTATATAATATTTAAATTATAAAAAATACTAAAAAACTTACATGGTCATAAAATAAAAGTATCACACATCATCTTCCAATCATTTTCATGCTTTGACTTGGTCAACTGTACCTACTATATCAAAAGTTTAAGAAATAAGGGGGTTCTTGTAGCTTCCACTCACTCTTATGACAGACTAATGCCACTTAGAGAAAAATGGGAAAGTAATATAAATTTTATATTCATAAATATAATTCAAACCAACCATTTTTATCAATTTACAATAAGATATATCATATCGAGTCATTATTAGGGGTTTAGGAGGGTTTAGACTATCTTCCATTCTTGACAATCATTCATAAAGGATTGCCCCTCAAATCCAAAACCAATGCCAGGAAATTTAATATAGGACCCTTTACCAACTACCATGATCTGATTATATCCTCATGCAAAGTTTTCACATGTTAACAAGCATAAGAAAATTCTTCTTGAGTCTACAATACCTCATTCTATTCATACATAAAACATTAACACCAATTTTCATGATTTATACTTCAAAATTTGACCTCAAACTTGGTCAAAAAACTTATTACAACCTCACACACCCTAAAAATGATCTTAAGAGATATGGTACCTTTGGAAAGGGACTTGACCCATCATTAGGCCATGCTAGGTCTCTTTGCACATTAATCCTTGAACTGCTAGTCACACATAGACCTTAAATACACCTTAAAACCTTTTATACTATTATAAACACCTCATTATCATGTCATACAAAATCATACCTTTCTCACATAATTCCACACATATTCCTACAAGCCTTAGTCTACTCACCTCACTATGGCACCAAACCTATGCCTTCTCACTAGTCACTCAAGTACATGACTCATAAGCTCAACCTTAAGAAAAATAAAGATAAATTAGAATGACATCAATGAAAATTCCATTGATACCTTTGAGCACATTATCAACAATTTCCCCCTTTTTCATTTATGGAAACCACTCATTGATGACTATAGACACTAAAAAACTAAACACAATGGTTCTAGATGTCAGAACACTTTAGGACCCCCTAGGGACCACTTAACCCTTATTGATCAACTGACTAACCCATCAAACCTTGGGTATATTTAGATACTAAGATAAACAACTCACTAAATTACTAACCTTTCACCCAACCCTTTTTAACCCACCTTGACCCCTTTACCTTTGGACACTTGACCACCGATGGTTAGGTTGACCATCAACAATTAGGTCTTCCTCATTCTAACACAAATACTAGATATTTTAAAGCTAGCATGACACAATTTAATATGCCCACCTTAATTGTTTCTAACAAACTATGAAGCATTGAAATCAACAAGTCAACCTCCTAGGGAACCTTCTATCCTCCATCTTTCTTTGCCTATAAAAGGAGGGGAGTAAGAGGTGATAAAAGGTCATCACAAGCATTATATCACATAGGTAATATATATTTATAGCTATTCTTCCTTCTAATAATTCAAAAATTGTAATAGAGATCTGAACCTCTACCAAAATTACTCTTGAGTTAAAGTACTGTTACTTTCAAAAATTGCTCTAACAATCAACCATCAACCATTTAACAAGGAACATGCATATTTGTATCCCAATTTTTTAATTTTGGTTTCTAACCTTCCTATTCTAACCCCTCACCCCAACTAAATCCAACTTTTTGTGTTCCTACTTGTTCTTAGACCCTTTCCTAATTTTTAAAACCCAAACTAATTTGTTTTAGCCTAGTATTGACCCACTATTGCTATATTTAGTTTATTTTTCCTTATTAAGCATCTATTTCTTATTGTATTTCATTTCAATTCTTTCTATTATTTGATGAAATTACTTCCTTTTATTTCTTTCAACTTAATTGTTATCAAAGAGTAGATTGATAGCCTCCTAACAAGCTCACATTTTTTATATCTAGTTCATGTTAGGAATTCCACCTTACTATCTTTCTAACAACCCCTTTTGCATGAGTTATTTCTTATTTATAGGTCATCCTTTCAAGATGAAAAAGAGCTCTCCACACTTGTCTGGATCATGCATGCACAATAACCATGTTCTTCTACCACACCCTTATTAGTAGTTTCTTACATTCTTCCTTAAATAATAAATGATCATAAATTAAGATAAACTTTTTGGCATGACTGGTGGGACCTAGTAGCATCTGGGTTCCCTTTTCTTCCTTTATTCTATGCTCATATAAAAAAATTGAAAATTTCTTTTGGGTATAAAATAAACCTTGCATACATTAATTGCTTGCATGTTTTTAATCTATCTAGTTAACTTAAAAGAAAAGTAATCAATCGTAGTTGCACTCTTGTTATCACACACTTTACCAAACCACATAATTAATCAACACATAAAAATAATTGACATAAGGACTGGCTAGGATTTCTTCTTGGTAATTGACTAACTTGGAGGTCATTACCATGAAGAAAAACCAAAACTTATCTCTTTGGTTGAGTCTAAACTCTAAAATTTAGTATATCTTGGCTAAGCACTTGACACCCTTATCACTATGATGTGTGAAGTGAGGGGGTAAGCCTCAATATCAATCCACATACTAACTTTAAATATAGATTTTTGAGATCCTTTAACACCTGAAACCAACCTTAGACTTCATCTTTAGTTCCTGATCTATAAACCAAAATTCTTCTTCACACTTTCTAAGGCATAAGCCAAAAGTGATCTAAAATGTATCCTAAGTTTTTAAATGCACTCTAGTGTATGTTTTCATTGCCTTGAGATGTTTTTCCTTTTGTTTTCTTGTGTTTTAGTTGTGAGTTTTTCATCATTTATTTTCTATTCCTCACATGGTCTTTAGTAGAAAATAGTTAAGGAATCAACTAATCAAGAACCACCTTCCTCTTCTTCTTCCTCTATGGATTAAACTTTGGATATTGAGAGTTCTCCTCATATTTCTCCCCCTCCTACCATGCCTCAGATAGTTGTCAATGGTGATGTAGATTTTTCTACCTTTCTTGATAATAACCCCATGGCCCTCCAACATTACCTCAACACCTTGTCTCACTGTACCCCTACTACTTTAATTCCTCCTATAGATCCACCTTATGGGATGCCACCCTATATTATGATTGGCACTACCTCCACCTAACCTATGATCACCCAAGCATCTTATTCCACCAATATCCCATCCTTTAGCTCCACCCAAAATCAATCAAACATCCTAACCAATAACCAACCACCCCATACACCAACCAATACCTCCAACATAGGGGTAACCTCACCTCTTTTTACCCATACTTATCTGTCATGGGGATATCATCTACACCTATTTATACCATTCCCCTTATCACTACTAACCCACTAATTTCTAACCCAGTTCAAAATTTGGTTCTTTCCATATCCCTTACCCTTCCACCTATTATTATAAGAGTTACCACTCAACCTCAATGCACTAACCCATTTATACCTCCAAATCAATCCATATCAATCCCTCAAATAATAACCATGACATCATACCAATATGTTCCTAACACACAAGGATACTAGCACCTTCTACTCAAACTTTTGTGCCCATTAACCCTTATGTGGCATCATCCTAAACTTTAATGACCACATACCAATATGTGGCATCATATCAACCTTCCATCACTTATCTTTATATTTCATCCACCCAAACCCAACCAAACCTACCACATAATTATGGATCTTCCCAACCTCAAATGGATTTGGTCGAAATGTTAATGGACAAAGTGACCAACCTAGAGTCACCTATTTTTGAGGCTCATAACCTCTTATCTTATGATCAAATCTACAATTAACCTATTCACCCATCCATTCCTATCCCATCTTATCCTCCTCAATGGGAACTACTCAAGTTTTTCAAGTTTCAAAGTAAGGAGGACTTCCAACAACACTTAAGAGCATTTCACCATTCTTGCTACTTGATTGCATATGATGATGCTATTCTCCTTTGCACCTTTCCTATGTCTTTATCTGGACCAACCTTGGATTGGTATAGTGTTGTCACCAAGCACTCCATCTTTTCCTTTTCCCAACTTTCCCAAACCTTTTTAGATCACTTCTAAGTTAATATATCTAAAAATGTCTCTATCACCAACCTCTACTCTATTAGGAAATTTGATGATAAATAAGTAGATAATTTCATAGCTAGATGGAGAGGTCTTATCAACCAACTCTCTTTCTCTTTACCTCAACCTGAGTTGATTGAACTTTTCTCTCAGGGTTTTACCAAACACATTACCCTTACTCTACATGTTCAAAATTTTAAAACCTTTTATGAGGCTTTCACCATGGAATGCAAACTATAAACTAGAGCTATTGATGAGGGAAAATTGAAACTAAGAAATAAAAATTCTAGCTTCAAATCCAATGATCCTTCCTCATCCAAAACCACCAACTAATCTAACCACCCCAATTCCAAACAATAGGCAGCTACAAATAAGGTAGTCCTTAAAACTGCTCTACCTCCAATTGTTAACCAACCCAACCAAACCAATTCCTCTAACTCCTATAATCAACAAAGCCAAAATCAAAACCAAACTAACCCAAAATAATATACTCTACTCAAGAGTCTTATGCTTCAATTTTGGACAAGTTTCTCAAAGCCAACTTCATATATCTTCCCCCATAAAATCTCCCCAATAATTTGATGCTTCTCTCCCTACACATAGTTGGTATAATGAGAATGATCTATGTGCTTTCCACTGTGTCATTAGACATGATGTTAGTAGGTGTAACACCTTCAAAACCATTATCCAAAACTTGATTGATAAGGGAGAACTTTTTTCTGATAATCCCAATGCACCCTTAAATCAGTCCCTTGACATCTTTTGACAACCTTTTCCTAATCACAATCCTTTTACCAACCATGATAGCAATAAACTAGAATCATCTCACACTCATGAGGTCCATATGTTCAATGTTATTATTAGTGAACCTATTATTGAGGAAACCATTGTCTCAACTACCTCTTCCTCCTCTTCACTTGCTAAAGTGGTGGAATTACCCACCATTTCTATGGATACCCAAACAAAGGAAACAACAACATATATTTCTTTACTTGATGAGACCATAAACATACTCATCTCTCCTTTGATATAATATCAAAGGAGGCAACCATTGCCTCAACTACCTCCTCCTCCACTCCACTCATTGAAGTGGTGGAATC
This sequence comes from Torreya grandis, assembly GCA_037957365.1. NCBI lineage: Eukaryota > Viridiplantae > Streptophyta > Pinopsida > Cupressales > Taxaceae > Torreya > Torreya grandis. Next base: position 847,403 of record JARHVA010002831.1, read on the forward strand.
ACCCTCCATTCCTTTAAACACCTAAACAAAGGAAACAACCACCTCCTCTCCTTCACTTGGGGAGATAACAGACTTACCCACCTCTCATTTTATGGAAATACTAAGGGAGGTAACCATTGACATCACACCTTCCTCCCCCATCATGAAACCACCCATTATCTCTTTGCAAACCATCCAAAAAGAAGAGATCACCTTGTCTACTCCTTCTATGAAGGAAAAATTCTCTCAAATCTTACAACCTTTCATTAAGGACAAGGGTGAATAAACCATCCTAACACCTCAACCTATGGGATTAATATTTAAAACCAATGAAGAAAGAATCAAACTAATTTACAAACTTTTTTATAGATTGGTGCAAAGTCTAGAATTCTCTTCTCAACCCAATCTAGATAGAGCCACCTTTTAGAATAGTCTTTGGATCCTATAAAAACAAACATGAATCTTCAACCTCACTTTCATCCAATATCAAACCTATCATCACCTCAATCCCTTCATCAAACACTTCTCCTTCCAAAACCATGGGGGAACCATTCAACCCACCTCCATCTAAAATTATCAAAACACCTTACACCTCTCTAACCAAACCCATCAAGAATTTAGGAATACTTCCTACTCCTAGTCTTACACATCCATCTTTAAAGTTAGACTTAACCCCATCTAGTCCACCAAATAAAAACTTAACCAGACCAGCTAAGAATGTGGAACCACCTAAACTCCCACCTTAAACTAGAGCCATACCACCCCCTTCCCATTTACCTTCTATCTTAGGTTCCCATCTTTCAACCATACTAGGATTTCATCCTTCTACCAAGAAGGTGAAACCTCCCAAAACTACCCAAACTAAACCTTATCCATTAATTCTACCTTTATCTACCCACATTAAATCATCAAACTCCCCATCATTCTTAACTAACCTATCCACCTCTACCTTCCCACCTATCTCCAAACCTTCATCATCTCAATCATCCACCTCTAACTCATCCACCTTAAAAATAACCATAATGAAGAAATCCCAACCAAAACCACCTACTAAAACTATTCCACCACCTATAATTTTCATGGTTAAGCCTACTTCTAAGAAGACTCCCACTCCTAAAACCAAAAATCCAACATCCCCAATACATTTACTCAATTCTTATTCAACCATTCTATAAAGGTTTTTACAAATCTCTTCTTTAAGCCTAACACCTATAAAACCCTTTGACACTTCAATTCATAAACCATCTTGGTTTAATGATAGTCTAATCTACTCATGCCATAGGACACCTAAACATGACACATAAAACTACAAATCTCTCCAGGCACTTATCCATAACTCATGGGATGAGGATGATCTATTATCAGATGAACCTCCCTTGATCCCATTACTAACCCAAACACCAAATGAACCCATCCAATACTTACCTACTCCTTCACTCTCATTTGAAAGTGAGGAGGAACTGAAGTAACCATAAATCCCAACACTTCCCCTCATCCACACTATGCATATGGTTACCCACTCTTGGGCCCAACAAAAGGATAAGGGAAAGGCTAAAGTGTTTATTCCATGGTTATATCCTTCCACCCCTCAATATTTCAACCAAACCCAAGAACCTTCATCATCACCTTTACCAAAACCCAAAATATCCATTTTGGGTGCTTTTCCTTCTGACCCTTTTGAATCTATTCAACGAGTAGTGTTAAAATAAATTGACCAAACACTAGTGAAGATGAGACTTTATGAATTGATCAAACCTCACCACATCATCACCAATCATTAATAGAGGCCCTAAAATCCATATAATTCTAACCCCCTGACCCTCAAGCTCTTACATCCTTTGTTATATCCCTTCAAATTTCTACCTGCATCACCTTTCAGGATTCAAAAACACCTTCTATTCATTCTAAAGATCATAATCCTCCCCTCTTCATCACTTCATAAATCAATCAAACCCACATCAAAAGGGTGATGATTGATGGAGGAGATAGTATTAAGATTATCTCCTCTCATTCTTATGACCAACTCCAATTTCTAAAGAATATCATGTCAAAAGCTATGGCAGGTTTTTGCTCCTTTAATGATACTATGACCACTACCTGGGAATAGTCATCTTCCACATCCATTTGGGACCTCACATAATTATAGATCTATTTTATGTTTTAGAAGGTGAGTTTTAATAAAACATCTTACTTGGATGCCCTTGGATCTACGCCATGAGTTATGTCCCATCTAACTTGCATTGATGTGTCAAGTTTGAACATGAGGGTCAGGTTGATACCATACAAACTGACCCTAGTCCTTTTGCATCTTAAAAAATGACATATTAACCCAATGATGTTCTTCTTCCTCCCTCATCCACATCACCATAACTAAATAACACCACCACCCTTATCATCGATGAAGCTTCAACTAGCTCCTCTATCCCTTCTTCTCAGATCCCCATAGAGGACCCCTTATAACCCATGTTCCAATGTCTCTCATTGGGGGAGTATCATCTTGTAGCCTTTGATGCTTTCCCTACTCCTCAAGAGTATGGGATTATCGACCATGATCATAGTTATGACCCTACTAATAGAACCATCATTCCTTTTAGGTCTCCCAACCATCAAACCAAATTAATCTATGGGGGACTTGATCACCCAATTCTTCTAGCACTACCTCTTCCATGTGACCATTTACCTCTGACTTCTATCTAGACAAACAATCATTTTCCAAATTTTACCTTCATAGGTGTGATTTGAAGGGATTTAGCCTTAGCCATTATGAATATGGACCCCATGAATTACCTTCTATCAAAACCCAAAAACCTCATGAGTTATTTGGCCTTGGGTTCATACCACCAAAAGAACCCACTGATTTACCCAAATCCATTTCCACCATTGAGGAAAACATCCCATCCTCACCAACCTAATCTCCTTCAAAGTCTAAGGATTTTGAAATTATTCCTCCTAACTTTTTTTAGTCAATAATATTATTTTAGGCCCCCTGACCTATCAAAAGGATGGTTGAATTAAAACCCTTCCTCTCATTCATCCTAAAATGGTAGAAAATGATTCTCATACCATCAACACCATCTAACATAATGATGATGATTCCATTCTCACTTATCTTGGTGTATGGGATTATTCTATCCACAAATCCATTCCTCTTGATAACTAAATCATGTTGAATAAATTCACTATCGATGTCAACTTGGGTACTCAAGATAACCCCTACATTATAAATATTGGTCAATCCTTATATTCTTCAAAGAAATAGGATTACCCTTCCTCCATGACCAAATCATAGAATTTGATTTGTCCTATCAAGATATGCCTAGAATATACCCTTCCATATCTCTCCATAACATTGTCATCCATCCTGATGCTAAACCTGTTAGACAAAAGCTTCATAGGATGCACCCTCATATTGCCCTTCTAGTTAAAGAAGAGATCTAAAATCTCTTATTTGTCAACTTCATCCAACCCATTTAATACCCACAATGGTTTTAAAATATAATTCCCATCACCAAACCCATAGGGGGACTTTACCTCAATATTGAATTTCTTGACCTCAACTTTCCTTGTCCAAAAGATGACTTTCCTTTAGCTAGCATCAACCAACTTATGGATATTACAATTAGCCACAAGATGTTATCTCTCATGGAAAATTTCTTAGGATATAATCAAATTTTTATTTCCCCCATGGATTAACATAAAACTTCATCACCCCATGGGGAAATTTCTACTATAGGGTCATGCCATTTGGTCTGAAGAATGTTGGAGCAACCTATCAACATGAAATGACCTATATATTCCATGATCTTATCCATAAAATCATAGAGGACTATGTATATGATCTCCTTGGGAAATATAAATATCATAAGGATCATCTATACATTCTTAAAATTATCTTTGAGCACCTAATCCATTTCCATGTCTGACTTAACCCCAAGAAATTTGCTTTTGGGGTATTATTTGGAAAGCTTCTTGGATTTATTATCTCTCTTCAAGGAATAAAAATAGACCTACCAAAGTTATATTAATCCTTGACATGCCACATCTAACCCACCTTAAGCAACTCTAAAACTTATAGGGGAAGATCCAATCCATCTATCACTTCATCTCTCTGTTATCAGATAGATGTCAACCCTTTCACCATTTTCTCAAGAAATATACATATTTTAAGTGGACTAAGGACTATAAACAAGCCTTTGATTCACTTAAAGAGTACCTCTTTTCTCTACCCATTATTATCCCTCCTTAAGATGACCAAACCTTCTACCTTTATATCTCTACCACTGACCATTCCCTAAGGGTGATGCTTGCTCATTAGAATGAACAAAATAAAGAGTAAGATGTCTACTATATAAGTCAAACACTTATAGATTATGAGACTCGATACACCCATTTAAAAAATAAATTGCCTTAATTTAGTATTTGTGGCTGCCAAACTTCATCATTACCTCCTCATCCATAAAAAAATCATCATCACTAACACTGACCCATTCAAGTACATGCACTCTAAACCATACCAAAACTAGCATATGGCTAAGTGGCTCATGTTCCTAGCTGAGTTTGACCTTGAGCTCCTCTAATAGAATTTGATTAAAGGGTAAGTCATTACTAATAAATTGGATGAAGCTCCTTTACCAGATAACCAACCACTTCCTCTTGTATTTTTATATGAGTCCATTGTGACTCTTTCTCAAGAAGATCCCATCTATCAAATGACGTTGTTCTTTGATGGCTCAAAATGCCAATGTGGTGGGGGTACTAGAGTTATTCTCATTCCCATTAATGGTGAAACTCTTCCCCTTTCTTTTAAACTTGATTTTAAGTAAACCAACAATGTGGCTAAGTATGAAGCCCTAGTAATAGGTCTCCAAACCACTCTAGCCTTGGTAGTTAAGATGATCAATGTCTTTGGTGATTCCTAGCTTTTGGTCAACTAGGTCAATGGATCCTACTAATGTAAGAATGATGTTTTGAAAAAGTAAAAATAACTAGTAGATGTACTCTTAGCATCATTTAATCATTACCTTATCCAATCTGTTCCATGATATACCAAAAAGTTTATAGATATAATGGATTCACTTGCTTCCTGGATCCCATTTGTGCCTACTAATTCTTAGGTCTTTATCACCATCTATCATTTTATCAAACCCTCTTATATCCATTCTAACCTTCCTACCATTTATATTGTGGAGGCATCTCCATCAGACATATGGTATGAGCAAACCTTCAACTACCTCAACCTCAACATCATTCCTCCTAACCTCTTTAGGAATACGTGAAGAGATTTTGTTTAGAGTACCTCTCATTATACTATACTATAGGGAATCCTTTACAAACATGGTTTCAATGGCCTCCTTTTTTATTGTCTACATAGCCATGAAGTTTCCCATATTATCAAGGAAATACATAATGGAATATGCGTGGGACACTTTAGTGGTTTGGGTATCATTAAACGTATCCTTTACCTCAACTACTATTAGCCCACCCTCAACCAAGACTATTGTGATTATGTAAAGAAGTGTGTTAAATGTCAAAAAAATGCTAATTTACATCATGCATACACCCATGACCTTCAAGTATCTAAGGAATTTTGGCCCTTCTCATAATGGGGACTTAATCTCATTGGGTAAATCAATTCTCATTCTTCATAGAGACACCACTCCATCATCACTACCACTGAGTATTTCACCAAGTGGGTGGAGGCTATTCCCCTCATCTCTACCAAAGTTGACAAGATTTTCAACTTCATCAATCATCATATCATATATCATTTTAGTGTTCCCCATAAGATCATCACTGATAATGGCAAATATTTCAAAAACAAGCAAGTCAAAAGTCTTTGTGACACATTTGGCATCAAGCGAAGCTTTTCCTTGCCTTATCATCCACAATAAAATAGATAGGTAGAAGCCTCTAACAAAATCCTCAAAAAAATGTTAACCAAAGTGGTTAATGATTCTAGTTAGGATTAGAACTTGCACATCCTTTTTTCTTTATGGGCCTATTTCACTAGCATTTGAACCTCTATGGGTGCTACCCCTTTCTTTCTAGTCTTCAAAGCTGAGGTAGTTTTGCCTTTTTAAGTCTATATTCCTTTTCTTTACATATTCTTACAAGACATCATTTTTGAGAGTGACTATCATCAATAAAATCTAGCATGACTTGAGATACTTAATGAGAATCACCTAATAGAACTTAACCATCTATATGTCTTCCAAGAATGAATCAAGCATGCCTATAACAAGCACCTAAAAGAACAAGTTTTCAACATCAAAGACCTTATCCTAAAAGAAAATCAACATGTGACCAATATCAAGAAAAGAAAACGAGGTAGGTTCACTTTTGATTGGCTTGGATCCTACATCATAACTTGTAAGTATGGATTAGAAGCTTATAATTTGTCCTCTCTTGAAGGTAAACCAAAATCTAAGCCTCTCAATGATTTTCATCTACATCCTTTCTTTTGTTAAACAAGGTTGAAAACTCACATTTTTGTCTAAATTGAGCTCATCCCTTGATTTATGAGATTTTCACCCTCCTCAAACCTTCCTCCTATCTCTTTGAAAACAATCAATTACAATAGAGAACCATCTAGTCAATCATCACAATTATATCCTAATCCTAAATATGGGTACCATGACTCTACCCATAGCATGGTTCTCATGGATACTTTTTGTCTCTAATCAGATGGAATTTGATGGTCATTATCTCTCAAAACCCTTTTACCTATCATTAACCTCTTATTCAAAAGTTTTTCCCTCATAAAGGTAAACCTCTAAGCCTATATAGACTTGTCCATGTCTAAACCTAGCATCAAAACAAATTGGGATACCAAAATATCACTTGAGTCACACGTCTCTAGCATTACAAACTGCTCCCTTGAAGGAGAACTACCCAAAATCTAAAAAATTATTTAAAAAAAATAGACTACTCTCTTGAAGGATAACTACCAAATAAACAAACCCAAACTTAGACCACTCCCTTAAAGGTTGGCTAAGTCAATTTTGTCAAAACAATCATTTGAAGCTTCCTGCATTGATTAGCTTCACAAACTTATCAAAATAACCAAAATAACAAAAGACCCTATATCAAAATTAGAACAAGCTATCCCAAGAAAGCTACAATCAAATTTCATATATAACATTAGTAGACTTCTTACATCGATCAATCTACACCTTGCATGAAGACATGGACTTATTTTTTATGGTTCTTAGGTCACCTATAACATAGGAAAATTAATGGATGTAGAGGAGAAGCAATTGGAAAAGAGTGGAGATTTCTTCAACTTGGAGCAGATAAAAGGAATCTGGAGAGACGTTCTATGCTACATTCATGAGTATTTTATCCTGGATGGTAGAAGCAAAAGAGTTCATAAATTTCATTTTGCCTTTCTTAATCTTTTTAGGCATAAAGATAGAATTTCCTTCCCTTTCTATTTGCACTTTTCACTGCTTCAAAGTCTGTTTGCTCATAGAAAGAAGGAATCTCGACCAATTTTGCATGAAGGACTGATTCTTATTATAGAGGGCTATTGCAAAAACAATGCTATAGTATCGAATCCTTATTCTGAAAAAAATAAGGATTCACAGGGTAAGAAGAATGGAAAGGTGAAGGGGAAAGAAAAGTAAAACCTAAACCCTCCAGTCTTAAAAAATAGAATGTTGAAGAGGAATCTGAGTGGGAAAGTTCAAAAAGTTCTGAGAAGAATGTTGTTGAGGAAGAAGGGATGGAAACTAGGGATTTTAGTTCAAATTTGGAAGGGTATCAGGAAAATGAAGACAAAAGCGAGAAAGAAAATGAAGGGGAAAAAATAGAAGGTAATACAGAACAAAATAATTCAAATCATGAAGATAATTAGACTGTGGTGGGGGAAAGTGTTAAAGAAACTAATAATTTACTTGATGATTTAGCTTTGACAAGAGAAGAGGAACATTTGGTTCTACTTTCCAATCTTGCCATGAAGATTGGAGAAAAAGAAAAGGATGATCATGACCAACATAAAGACCCTGCAGAGAAAAAGAGGAGAAAATGATGGAAAGGGAGAATTAAATTGAAAAGGATGAGTCCTTTCCACAGGAGAATGCAGATGACAGTTGTGACACTCGATAGAGGGATAATAAGATCTCCTTCATGAATTCGGCCAAATTCAAAGTGGATGCAATTTTCCAAGTTGATTCGTGGATGCACAAGGAAATGATAGAGCTAAAGAAGAAAGTAGAAATAATGCAACATAACCAAAAAGCTGATAGGATCAAAATCAATAATTTGGAGAAGCAAATGAGTGATATTCCAATTAAACTTAAGGATTATGAGAATAATTTGAGAAGGCTCATCAAGGAAAGTAGAATGAAAATGGAGGAGGTTACTTCTAGCATATGTGTGGTAGTAGCTAACCTTGGAAAATGAGCTAATGAATAAATAAAATCTCTGGAGGGGCCAAGTAAGAGGACCAAGCAGAGCTTGAGGAAGAAAGGCCAGCAAGAAGCTGCTACTTCGGCTGCAATATCCATACAGGATACAACAATGGTTGGAAATGAGGCTGTGAAGATGATCTTGGAATTAGAAGACTAAGGTCCTCTTTGTTGCTATTATTTTTGTTCTAGTCCTTTCTAATAGATGTTTTAACTAGTTTTGAAAGTTGGATCTTTGTTTTTTAAACTTATTTTGAGTTTCCAGGTCTCTGTAAAACCTGTGATCTTTCTTATGGTTTTGGTCTGTGGTTTCAGGTCCTTGTAAAACCTGATTTTGATACTATTTTATAGTATGTTTTAGGACTGTTATTCCTATTGGGCATCATCGTATCATCTTTCTATCTTTGTTACAGGGTTTTGGGGTCCCTTCAAAACCTACTTTTACCTTAATCTAAAACATAGGAAAATTAACCCACATAAGGTTATCCTTCACACTACCTATCACCTCCCTCCCATTTATACCATCTACAAATCAAGGGATTATGAGCTTACTTGACACAATGTGATCAAGACACCTTTTTATCAACCAAAATATGCTAATGAGAAGCATTTAAAAGGATTATGTTTCCTAAGCCAATCTAACTTTAGTTTTGTTTTATCCTTACCAATGAAAAATCATCATGCTTTTTCTTTATCCTCTTATCATTGGTTCATGTAGACATATGTCTCATGATTCTTACCTCTTTTCCCACATCTAGTTTGTTATCTAACTTGCTTCATGTGCTTTCATTAACATCATAACCATATTTAAAACATCACATCCATAATTAATGAAATAAACCACATCATATATCTATAACCATGAGTATCATATTATCCCTTCTCATAAATCACATCATATAACATCATATCATAAACCACATCAATAACCATAATCAAACCATCCATAATCATAAACATCATATCCATGAACAAAATAAAACATCATCAATAATCATCACATGCCTAAGTTATTGAGTCCACATATCATAAGCATAAGCATTAACATAAAAACCATGAACCATAAATCACATCTATATATAAATTAACATCACATCATCATATACATCATGTCATCAAAATAAATAGTACATGTAATAATGTATATATATATATATATATATATATATCTCAAATCATGTAAACCTATATATATACATCATACCATATCACATCATACCCATGGGGCACCACTACCATTGGCCCCACCTACACTACCACTACCATCTGGTGCTTTCCCTCTTATGGTGCCTACCTATCCACCCACCAAAGTGGCCCATTGACCTAGAATCACCAAAATTGCCCCACCTAGTAAACTAGATCTATACTCACCCCATCAAGGCTACTCAAGACATTATGTCAAAAATATGGCCTCATAATACCTCAAAACCCTAATATACTCATAGGTCCAAAAATGGAACACAAACCCCATGATGATCCTATATCACTAGTGAGCTTAGAATCCCCATAGTTCCTTATATATTTGAACTAAAAAACTTGGTGCCCACTTAAACACTATCCTACCAAACAACATATCCACCAACACTCCTAGAAATAGATAAGGAAATCACCCACTGATCGAATCTAGTAATGAAAAATAGGAGATTGCTATCATCGTCATCAAATGCATATCATCTTAATCTCTTTGGTATAATGGCTTGTAACTAAAGCCACTAACATGATAACTAGTAAGGGTTTGATCCTCACCATATAAAAACTTCATATGCTCATCCCTCTCCTCACTCTCAAAATAATATATCATCCCCCCCTGAATGGGTGGCTGTGTGATCCTATAAACATCCTCTAGTAGGATGGTCATCTCTCTTGTCAGTAAGAGGAAGGTGGTCATGGCCAGATCCCATCTCTTGATGAGGGCCATGATCATCATCATATCTCATAGTATAAATTGATAGTGTATCATAGCTCTGAGGCTAACCTCCTCCATATGTGTCTCATCATCATCAATCATCCCTCCATAGATCTCTACAAATATTTGAGGAACCTGATCCCTCATCTAGATCTGATCTCATGCCTACACAATTCAAAGTTAGCATGCAAACTTAGTTTTCCATTACCATTACCCATGTTATTTTAATTTATTCATTCTACCTAAATCAACCTCTTTATCAACCTAAACCCACCTAAACCAACTTATTACAAGACTACCCTTATAATGCTATAACATTTTTAACTTACCTCTAGTCTTAAATCTTTTATTAAAAAATACCTACCCTAACACACAAACATTTAAACACATCAATCCTACTTAAAAGATACCCTATCCCAACCATCCCTTAACATTTTTAACACTATTTTTTTTAAAACCTTACCCACTTTTATAAATATTTTATCAAACCCCTTCACCATTCATCTGACTGCCAACAGTCACTATGATTGTCAATGATCAAGTGACCATTTAGCTTTGGTAGTCAACTATCGATGGTTAATTCTTTTCATCAATGGTTGGGTATGACCACTAATTATCATTATGTGTGACCAATAGTTGTAAAACACTTGAACCTACCTTTCTGAACCCACCTAAAACATCAAAATTCAAGAAATAAACTACCTACCACTACCGTATACCCTACGCCTAACCCAACTACTTCAATATTGAGTCTCATCCACTCATTTTACCAAATCACACCCAAACCTAGAATCAGGGTAAACCCCTCAAACCCCTACCAAAATAAACACAAACTAACATCATTCAACTATCAAATAACCCAAGTTAACTAATCTAACAATTTAAGGAAATACCTACCTCATTCCTTGACCATTATTGAGGATGAAACCCACATCCTACTACCTCACCACATCCTCATCCACCCTACATATGTAGTCCCATGCTAATCAACTCAACACATGCCTCTAACCAATCAACAACCACCTAGTCAATAGTCAACCCTACCTCATCAGTACTATCACCAAATTGCCAAATCACCAAGTCGCTAGGAGTCTCAGAAGTTAAAAAGTAAATAGTGAAAATGAATTATCATTTTCAATTTTTATCTTACAAACTTTTAGGGTTTACCCCTAACTGTTGATGGTTAGGGTGACCATCGATGGTTAAAAAATCTTCTTTTTTGTAAACATTTGATTTTTTTGGAACCAAACACATTCATTCCACATTTTTAGAGAGTACCATCTCCACCAAAATAAAACCAACCTTTAAATAATACCCTCTTTGAGAAAATAACCACCCAACTACTTCCACCTTGATATTGGCCATTTTAGCTTGAACTATCACATATTTTTCAACAACCTTACCTTGGTGGTTTTGACTACACTGACTAACCTTACCATGTTAAACATTTGAATTTGCACCACCTAGTGCACACCAGATCATTCATGTTTTTTAAAGGAGTATTTCCTACCTTGGATACTTACCAAAACACTAACCCTATCTAGGAGACTTGATAGAAATGACCTGATCAACTATCATTAATGCTATGGCCCAATTACCTCATCACCAACCCTTCTAGAAATGACCTTATTTTTACCAATGTTAGCAACCTTAGTATTTTCATGATCTTGGCTATTACACTTAATTGAATTTTGTGTGCATGTTATCACTTTATATGCCTGACCACCATTGTCACCAACCTCATAAATCACCATAAACTACTTATCAAACCCTAAATTAATTTTAGTTTCACCTCATCAACTCTCAGTTTAAGGGGGAACACCTCCTCCCATACTTGAGGAAACTAGACCTTTGACCAGTAATACTTTTTTGTTTTACAACTTGTTGACACAAGTTGCATAACAAAAAGGGTAAAATGCAGACACTAGAAAACTAAACACAATGGTTCTAGATGTCAACATTCTTTGGGACCCATTAGGGACCACTTAACCCTTCTTGACCCACTGACTAACCCATTAGACCTTGGGTATAGCTAACTAGTAAGATAAATAACTCACTAACTTACTAACTAGCCCTTCACCTAACCCTTTTAACCTTTTTAAACCTAGCTTGACCCCTTTACCTTTGGAAAGTTGACTACTGACAATCAGCATGATCGTCGATGGTTAGGTTAACCATCAATAGTTAGGTCTTCCTCATTCTAACATAATTACTAGCTGTGTACAAGATAGCTAAAATAATTTAATATGTCTACCTTACCTATTACTTAAAAACTATGAATCATCAAAATCAACAAGCCAACCTCTTAGGGAACCTTCTATCCTCCATCTCTCTTTTCCTATAAAAGGAGGGGATTAGGAGGTGATAAAATGTCATCATAATAATTCTAGCACATAGGTATTAAGCTTTCCATCTAATCTTCCTTCTAACAATTTAGCAACTCTAATAGAGATATAAACCTCTACCAAAATTAATCTTGAGGTAAAGTGTTATTACTCTGATAAAATTTCTCTAGTAATCAACCATCAACTATTTAGTAAGCAATAGGTATATTTGTATCCTAGTTTTATTATTTTAGTTTTTGACCTCTTTGACCCAATCAAACCTTTTTAAATCTTAATTTATAACTCTCAAAACCTTAATAAACCTTATAACACTCATTAAACCATTTTTCAACTCCTTTTCTAAGCATCTTCAAAATCCATAGGAACCATCGATGATCACCTCCAATCATTGATGGTTACCCAACCATCGATGGTCAAATTAAAAGTCGATGGTCACCTTGATCACTAATAGTCACTATGGTAAAAAATAATAATAAGTTATTTCTAACCCCTCACCCAAACCAAATCCTTCTTTTTGTGTCTTTTCTTATTCTTAGACCCCTACGTAATTTTTTAAAATTGACCTAATCTATTTTAGCATTAGTATTGACCTACTATTGCTATATTTAGTTTATTTTTCATTATAAATAATCTATTTATTATTTTATTTAATTTTAGTTATTTTTTTAATTTGATACAAGTAATTATTTTTATCTCTTTCAACTTAACTATTACTAAAGAGTGGATTAATAGCCTCCTAGCAAGCTCACGCTTCTTGGATCTAGATCACGCTAGGCAGTCCACCTTACTATCTTTCTAATAACCCCTTTTGCATGAGTGATTTATTATCTATAGGTCATCATTATAAGATAAAAAGGATCTCTCCACACTCATCTAAATCATGTGCACATAAGAACTAATCTATTCTACCAAACCCTTATTACTAGTTTCTTACCTTCTTTCTTAATTAAGAAATAAGAAGAAATTGAGAGAAACAATGAAAATCATTCAAAGAAGTTCCTCTTAATGAGATACATCTCCCCTATACAGATCAATCTCCAGCTTTAACATTAATGAAAAAACACTACCTACAATAAAACTCAATAAATAGGAATGAAAGATCATGTCAACAAGCTTCCCCTATCTCATTTCATACCTTAAACATCTTCTTCTTGACAAAATGATGACTCCCCCTTTGACCTCACAGCTTATGCACTTCTTTCTCTTAGAGATAAATAACCTCCTTATTATCTCCCTCTAAGCACTTTGACATGCTTAGTGACTATCAAGAATAGGAATCACACTCAATTCCTATCTTAGATGTTTAAAATTATCCTTTAGAAGAGACTTAGTCAAGATATATACAATCTGATCCTTGGTAGACATAAATTCAATCTTGATACTTTGTTCACTTACCTAATCTCTTAAGAAATGATACTTGATAGGAATGTGATTGGTTCTTAAATGCATGATATGATTCTTTGAAATACTTATACCACTAGTATTATCAACAAAAATAGGACTAAGACCATCAAACTCCATCTTTTAGTCTCTTAAGGTTTGTCTCATCCATAGTACTTGAGTACAACATGAAACTACTATAATGTACTCAGACTCATAAGTAGATAAAGCAACTTATGGTTGCTTCTTTATTATCCATGAGACTATGCACTTACCTAAGAATAAGATTCCTCTACTGGTGCTCTTTCTATCATCTAGACTCCTAGCCCAATCTTCATATATATAGGTTACTAAATCAAACTTATTTCTCCTTGGGTACCGAAATCCATATTCTATAGTTCCCTTAAAATACCTAAGTATTCTCTTGATTGCTTGTAGATGAATTTCTTTAGGATCTTCTTGAAATCTACCCACAAGACCTTTTGCTTGCATGATGTCAGGTTTAGAAGTAGTAGTATAAAATAAACTCCCAATAATTAATCTATATTTTGTTTGATTAACTCTTGAAGATTCATCCTCCTTGATTAGCTTACATCTTGTAACCATAGGTGTACTTATAACCTTGAAATATTCCATATCAAATTTATTTAGCATCTCTTTTATATACTTGACCTATGAAATGAACATACCTTTTTTAGATTGACTGATTTGAAGTCCAAGAAAGAAGGATAGTTCTCTAAGCATAGACATTTAAAATTATAAATTTATCACCTCATAAAATGCCTTGGTCATGTTATCATTAGTTACACCAAAGATGATATCATCCATATAGACCACCACTATCAATTGATGGCCATTATCAGTCTTGATATATAGTTTACTATCTATAATTCCTCTCTTAAAAATTTGATTCAAAAGATACATGTCTAGTATAGCATACCAAGCTCTAGGGGTTTATTTTAGACCATAGAGGGCCTTTTTATATCTTTATACATAGTCATTGTTATCATTCAATAGGAATCCCTTAGGTTGTTCAATGTACACTTCTTACTCCAAGTTCCCATTTAGGAAAGATGACTTGACATCTATATGGTATATCTTGAAGCCTTTGAAACCTGCATAGGAAATAAAAATATTAATAGCCTCTAAAATTGCTACAAGAGTGAAGTTTTACTAAAAGTCCACTCATTCTACTTGAGCATATCCCTTACATACTAGTATATCCTTATTTTTGGTGACTTCTCCATTCTCATTCAACTTGTTTCTAAGCACCCATTTTGTATTAATGATATTTTTGTCTTTAGGCCTAGGTACTAACTCCCAAGTCTCATTATTCTCAATTTGATTTAAATATTAATTCATGGAATTTATCCAAAACTTATCTTCACTTGCTTCTACATATATTTTAGGTTCAAAATTTGACATTAAAGTAATATTTTATGTATTAATATCACTCACCATTATTCTTCTTGTTTGTATACCTACACTTTTATTACCAATGATTTGATACTCAGGATGATTCTTTTGAATATGCCTAGAAGTACCTTTTGAGTCCTTTCTCTCCTCAATTTATTATTCATCCCCATATATCTCTATTGCTCCTTCATCATTATTTGATTAAGAATATGATTTATTTGTCTCATTAACCTTTACATTTATGCTCTCCACTATCTTTTTTAACCTCTTATTGTAACATTTGTAGGTGGTACTAATTGATGAATATCCAAAGAAAATCCCTTCATCAAACCTTGAGTCATATTTTCATAAGTCCTCCTCATCTCTCTTGATGTAAAATTTACTCCAAAATACCTTAAAATGTTTAACACTTGTAGGTATTCAATTCCATAATTCATATGTGGTCTTATCACCATTGATCCTAATCTATCTTCTATTCAAAGTGTAAAATATAGTACCCAAAACTTATATAAAGTAGCCATCAGAAAAATTTGACTCATTCAACATGGTCCTTACCATTTATTGAAATTTTATTTTCTTTCTTTCAACCACCCCATTCTATTGAGGTGTTCTAGTAGCTTAGAACTGTCTTCTTATTCCATTGACCTCACAAAAATCATCAAACTCATTTGACCAAAACCTCTCCTCCTTTATCAGACCTAAGACACTTGATCTTCATAATCATCTCATTTTCACCAAATCCTTGAAAGTTTTGAACTTACCTAGAGAATTTGAATTTCTTTCAAGAATGATACCTAAGTCATTGTTGTGAAGTCATGTATAAGCAACATGAAGTAACTATCACCTTGAATGCTTTAAATCCTTATAAGACCACATAGATTAGTATAAATTAGTTCTAAAGGTATATTAGTAGAGTATTCTTTGGACTTAAATCTCCTCCTAGTATACTTACCATGTTGACATGATTTACAAAGAACATCTTTAAGTTTGGAATTTTTTGGCATGTTCTTCATGGATCCCTTGGAGCTAATTTTGAATAGATTGTCAAAGTTAATATATCCTAACCTCTTATGACATAGATAAATTTCATCTACCTTTCTCATAAAAAACTTCTCTTTTGTGATCTTATTCAATACATATAGATTGTTCTCAATTCTCTAGGATTTGGAAATCCAGCTCCCTAATTTTTCCTCCATATCTCACATCCTTTGTCATGAAAAGTTAGGGTATGTCCTTGGGTGCACAATTTAATTACACTCAATAAATTATGTTTCAATCCATCTACATATAATACATTTTCTATCTTGGTCTTCCCATTATCCAAGCTTAAAGCACCTTTTCTAAATATATTAGTAGATGTGTTATCTCCAAACCTCACTGAATCTATGGAATTCTTCTTCAAAGTAATGAATTTGCTCTTATCTCCTGCCATGTGACTTGAACAACCACTATCTATGTACCACTTCAAATATTCATTATGAGTATGAAAGGTAGTTTGGGCTATCATAGAATCTTATCCTCTAAATTCTTTATTCTATTTCATCTTATCCATAGGGTTGACTATATTGATCCATTATTTAGTATCATGACTAGTTTTCCTTATAGATCTTGCCTTACACTTTCTTGAAATATGTCCTCTTTGGTTGTAGTTATAACACATTATTCTACTTCTCCATCTACAATCAATAGATCTTTGTCCAAATTGACCACAAGAGAAAAAATAACCAATGAAATAATCCACATACTTTGATTTTTTAACCTTATTTATCTTTTGATGATTATTGGATGATACACCACTACCTTTGATATCCTTTGATGGAAAAAAACCTTCTTGTCTTGTTAATGATTGACTTCAAACTTGACCACTTTTTCATAGGTATTTATTCTACTAGCTTTATCACTCCTTGATAGATCATTAAAATTTGGAAACTGAATCTCCTTGAAACACTTTTGTTCTTCTTTGAAACCAAGAATTGTGATATCATTAAAGGATCTTTGTCTATCCAAAATATTGTTAAGCTTTCCAGTACTCACCTCAAATCTTTGATGTCTTTATCTTGATTGCATCTTTCTAAATTTGTGCCTATAAAGTATTTAATTTCATTCTTAGTTGGGTGTATTCTTACATATGATTCTTTATTTTGAAAAAAATTCACATGATATTTAAATGAATATGGATAGATCCTCATTGTAATCATAATAAACACTTTCATTATCAAAATCCATACCTATGCTTCAAAGATATCCCTTAGACTATTAGGCCTACACAAGGGATCTTGATATAATACCAAATTTTTAGAAGGAAAATAATTGAGATGGGGGGGGTGAATTAGTGTAAAAAATTTTATTTCAATTCCATATATCACTCATTAATCATTCAAACAAATATAGAGATATAGTAATGCATAATCAACCATTCAAATGAGCATAAAGTAGGAACATAACACATGAACACAAGATATATGTGGGAAACCCTCATGGGGGATAAAATATAATAAAAAAAATCTTTGAATATATTATTATAATAAATGAATCAAAATTTAGCGAGGCACTAACCCCACAAGGAGCACCAACCCCTCACTAGTCAAGCACCAACTCAACTAGTCTATTAACAAACATCAAATTGCAAGGAGGCACCAAACCCTTGAGTAATTAAGAAAAAAATTGGTCACTAGAATATTTTATCACATTTGGACACATGTTACTCAATCAAATAATTATGATAAGTTTCTTTCTATCTTATCATTCTTCTATCTCTCTCAAACAACCTATCAGGCCTCTTTACTCAACTAGCCCACTTCTTGGTAGAATTAGGTCAAATGACCTTGATCATAAAATTTAGAATAAATTTTATAACATAATGAAATTTTAAACATAACTATTTTATGGTCTTAAATCTCTCTACCTAGTTTTCAAACCTCTATATCATTCATTCATTCCCTCAATATTCTAACTAGTCGTATAAGGCCTATTAGACCTTCTTTTTATACTTGACTCTTCCTCTCACCCAAATTAGTAGGAAAAACATATATAAATAATTTTATAACCCTTGGAATAGATAAAAACAAATGTTTCACAAGTTAAAATAACATTACATATGTCAGTCACCACCCATAAGGACTAAAACCACCTTTATGCCTAATAAAGACCTAATATACTCACTTGACCAAATTGGAACACCTTGAGCCTAATTTTTTTTTATAAAACACTTAAAAAATTATATAATTATACCCATTATAATCTCAACTTAGGTAACCAATACAATTTATCTCATTTCACTCCTTGAATCACACCATTAGGTCTACTCACAATTAGGCCTTCTCACTGCTAAATGGTTTATCTTGAATATATCAATCATACATTAAATTTTGACACATAAAAATATAAAAAAATAAAATTTATATAATATAAATGACCTTAAAATCATCATTAATTCCATTAAATTTCACCATATAGGGAAAAATACTTCAAATAAACCATTTTCATATGCTCACTCAGAAATGGAAACAGGCCTCAAGAACCCAGTCAAGAACCTTTGAATTTTCACACCTTAAAATGAATTTATCATGAATAAAAATGTATTAAAATTAAAATAATATAAATATGTAATAAATTAATCTGAATTTTATTATTTAACTCTATGCAAAAAGACTCAGGAACATCATTCTCACTCACACATAAAAAACTACTGTAGTTCCAAAAACATAGTCATGAAAACCAAGACTTAGAAAACCTATGAGAACACTTTTATGAAAATAAAATGGGTTTAAATTATATTTAAACATTATTAAAATATATTAATATATATATTATAAGGTTAAATATTAATATTGGTCTTACAGACCAATCTCATGCCTTTACCCTACACAGACCTCATTGTGTTAGATAGGTCATTTTGAAAGTAACTTTATGATTGTATATGAGCATATATATTTTTTTTAATAAAATGGTATATATGATATATTTATTTAAAAATAACTCCATGCATTTTTATCCATCCCTAATCCATTGCAATCCATCTGTAATCTCATTCTCACTTTTGCCTAGTTTTCTCAATGTCTTCCTCATTAGGCATATTTAGTGACAGGTCAAATTACATGACCAATTTATCACATTTAAGGTCTAAAAATTTCAAAAAAGTTTAAATTATAACAAAATAATAGTCTCACACATCATCCTCTAATTATTTTCATGCTTTGACTTGGTCAACCCTACCTGCTACATCAAAAATCTGAGAAATAAGGGGTTTCTTGTAGCTTCCACACACTTATCTAATAGACCAATGAAATATAGATAAACTTAGGAGAGTCCTATACATGTTAAAATCATAAATAAAGGTTAAAAAAACCATTTTTGTCCATTCAAAACAAGATATTTCATATCAGGTCATTATGAGGGTTTAAACTAATAATTAGTCAAAGGATTTCCCCTCAAATACAAAAAAAATGCCAATAAATTTAATATAAGACCCTTAAAAAACTAACATGAGATATTTGGATCCTCATGAAAAGGTTTTAGATGCCAATGATCATAATAAAAATCCTTCTCAGGTCTGTAATACCTCATTCTATGCACACAAAAAACCTCAACACCAATTTTCATGATTTATCCTTCCAAATTTTACCTTATAATTGGTAAAAAAAACTTGATACAACCTATCAAAAATATGAAAATTATATTAAGATCTTTGTCACCTTTGGAAATGAACTTGACCCCTCATTAGGCCATACTAGGTCTCTTTGCCCATTAGGCCTTGAACTGCCAATCACACTTAGACCTTGAACACACCTTAAAACCTTTTATACTATTATAAGAACCAAATTATCATGTAATAAAACCTCATAAATTTCTCACATACTTCCACACATATTCTTACAAGCCTCAGTCTACTCACCTCACTATGGCACCAAACCTATGCCTTCTCACTAGGTCACTCAAGTACATGACTCATGAACTCAGCCTCAAGAACAAAGGATTAAAATTAGAATGACATTAATTACACTTTAATGAAAACTAAATTCATACCTTAGAAAACATTTTTAACAATCTCCCCCTTTGTCATTGATGGCAATCATTCAAAGAAGCTCCTCTTATTGAGTTACATCTCCCCCATACAGATCAATTTCCCTCTTTGACATTAAAGACAAAGAACTACATGAAAAAAACTCAATAAATAATAATGAAATATCATATAAATAAGCTCCCCAATGTCATTTCATACCTCATACATCTTCTTCTTGAAAAAATGATATGACTTCCCCTTTGAACTCATAAATTATGCACTTATTTCCTACTCTTGGAGCTAAAGCACCTCCTTATTAGCTCCACATAAGCAATTTTACATGATTAGTTACTGATAGGAAAAATAATCACACCCAATTCCTATCTTAGATGTTCAAAATAATCCTTTGGAAGAGGCTTAATCAAGATATTTATAATCTAGTCTTTAGTAGACACAAATTCAAGATTAATACTTTGTTCACTTACTTATTCTCTTAAGAAATGATACTTGATAGGAATGTTATTTGTTATTAAATGCATGATAGGATTCTTTGAAACACTAATGAAATTAGTATTATCATAAAATATAGGACCAGGACCATGAAAATATACCTTGTAGTCTCTTAAGGTTTGTCTCATCCATAGTACCTGAGTAAAACATCAAGCTATTGAAATGTACTTAGACTCAAAAATAGATAAAGACACTTATGGTTACTTCTTTATTATCCATGAGAATATGCACTTACCTAAGAAGAAGGCTCCTCCACTAGTGATCTTTCTATCATCTAGACTCCCAACCCAATGTGCATATGTATAGGCTACCAGATCATACTTATTGCTCCTTGGGTACCAAAATCCATACTCCATAGTTCAATTGAGATACCTAAGCATCCCATTGATTTATTGTAGATGAAATTCCTTAATATATTCTTGAAATATTCCCACAAGACCTTCTGCTTGCATGATGTTAGGTTTAGAGGTAGTAGTATACAATAAACTCCTAATTATTGATCTATATTTTGTTTGATTGAATCTTAAAGATTCATCCTCCTTAATTATATTACATACTATAGCCATAGGTGTAATTAAAACCTTGAAATATTCCATTTAAAAATTCTTTAGCATCTCATTTATATACTTGATGTATGAAGTGAACATACCTTCTTTTCTATTGATTGATTTGAAGTCAAAGAAAGAAGGATAATTATCCAAGCATAGCCATTTTAAATTTTGACTTAATCACATATACAAATGCCTTGGTCATGTTATCATTATTTACAAAAAATATGATATCATACACATATAACCATCACTATCAACTGATGGACATTTTCAATCTTGATATACAAGTTACTATCTATAACTCCTCTATTAAAACTTTGGTCCAAAAGATACTTGTCTAGTCTAGAATACCAAGCTCTAGGGGCTTGGTTTACACCATAGAGGGCCTTTTTTAATATTCAAACATATACCTTATTTTCACTCAATAGGAAACTCTTAGGTTGCTTAATGTACACTTCTTCCTCCAAGTTCCCATTTAAGAAAGATGACTTGATATCCATATGGTATATCTTGAAGCCTTTGAAACTTTTATAGGCAATACGCATCATAATAGCCTCTAACCTTGATATATAAGTGAAGGTTTACTCAAATTCCACTCCTTATACTTGAGCATATCCCTTACATACTAGTCTATCCTTTTTTCTTGTGACTTTTTGGTTCTCATTCAACTTGTTTCTGAGCACCCAGTTTGTACCAATGACATTTTTAAATCTTTAAACCTAGGTACTAACTCCAAAGTCTCATTCTTATCAATTGGATTTAACTCCTCATTCATATAATATATCCAAAAAATTATCTTCACTTACTTATACATATATTTTAGGTTCAAAATTTGATAATAAAGTAGTATTCTCTTGATTAACATCACCCACCATTCTTCTTCTTGTTTGTATACCTGCACTTTTATTGTCAATGATTTGATATTCAAGATGATCCTTTTGAATATACCTAGAAAGACCTTTTGAGTCCTTTCTATCCTTAATTTATTATTCATCATCATCTATCTCTATTTCTCCTTCATCATTATTTGATTACGAATATGATTTCTTTGTCTCATTAACATTCACATTTATGCTCTCCACTATCTTTTGCAACCTCTTATTCTAACATCTGTAGGTAGCTCTAACTGATGAATATCTCAAGAAAATCAGACCTTGAGTCAAATTTAACATAGTACCCCTCTATTTATATAAGATTTAATCCCAAATACCGTAAAATGTTCAACACTTTCAGGTCTTCCATTACATAATTCATATGGAGTCTTATCACCATTGATCCTAATCTATCCTCTATTCAAAGTGTAAACTACAATACCAAAAACTTCTCTCCAGTAGCCATCATACAACTTTTACTCATTAAACATGGTCCTTTCCATTTATTAAACTATTATATTCTTTATTTCAACCAACCCATTCTATTGAGATGTTCTTCTATCTGAGAATTGTCTTCTTATTCCATTAACCTCATAAAACTCATTTGACTAAAACTATCCTCCTTTGTCAGACCTAAGACACTTATCTTCACATTCATCTCATTTTCAACCAAATCCTTGAAAGTTTTGAGATTACTTATAACTTGTAAATTTTATTTTGAGAATAATACCCAAGTCATTCATGTAAAGTCATCTATAAGCAACATGAAGTAGATGTCACCTTGAATGCTTTAAATCCTTGCAGGACCACATAGATTAGTATCAATTAGTATAAAGGTCTATTAGTAGAGTATTCTTTAGACTTGAATATTCTTCTAGTCTAATTACTCTAATACCAATTATTCGAATCAAAAAAATTGAGAGGGGGAGTGAATTAGTTTACAAAATTTTCTTTAAATACCATATATCATTCATTAATCATTTAAACAAATCTAGAGATATAGTAATGCATAATCAACCATTCATATGATCATGAAGTACGAACATAACACATGAACACAAGATCTATATCCGAAAAACTCATGGGGGATAAAATACACTAACACGTATCTTGGAGTACAGTATTATAAGTAATGAATCAAAATTTACAAAGGTAAAAACCCCATAAGGAACACCAACCCGTCACTAGTCAAACACCAACTCAACTAGTCCTTTAACAAGCATCAACTTATAAGGAAGCACCAAAACCCTAGGTAAATCAGCACCAAATCTTTCACATAGAACCTTTGATCACCTTTGGACATATTTTTCTCACTCAATTAATGATAAATACATTTTTCTCTTCTCACTCTTCTATCTCTCTCAAACAACCTATTAGGCCTCTTCGCTCAACTAGCCCACTTATTGGTAGAATTAGGTCAAGTGAACTTGCTCATAAACTATATAATTAATATTATAACCTCATGACATATTAATCATACCTATTTTATGGTTTTTAATCTCTCTACCTAGTTTTTGAACCTCTATATCATTCATTCATTCCCTCAATATTCTAACTACTCAAATTAGGCCTATTAGACCTTCTCTTTATACTTGACTCTTGCTCTCACCCACATTTGTGAAAAAAAAATCCATCCATAATTGGATAACCATTTTAATATATCAAAACACATGTTTCACAAGTGAAACAATCATTACATAGGTCGGTCACCACCCATAATGACTAAAATCACCTTTAGGCCTAATAGAGACCTAATGCAATTAGGTCTTCTCAAAGCACAAATTTCACCTTGACCACATTGGAACACCTTGATATTAAAAAAATGGACCCATTATAATCTCATCTTAGTTACCAACATAATTTACCTCATTTTACTCCTTGAAGCACACCATTAGGTTTACTCACAATTAGGCCTTCTCACTGCCATAAGGTTTATCTTAAATATATAGATCATACATTCAACTTTGACACACAAAAAAATAAAAAAACAAAATGGATATAACATAAATGACATAAATTTCATCAAAAAGTCCATGAAATTTAACCATATAAGGCAAAATACCTAAAACAAACCACTTTCATATGCTCACTCAGAACTACAAATAGGCCTCAAGAACCCAGTCAAGAACCTTTGAATTTTCACACCTGCATAAGAATTTATAATGAAGAAAAATATATTAAAATGAAACTATGATACATATATAATAGATTAATGTACACTCGATTATTCAAATCTATGAAAAAATACTCAAGAACATTATTCTCACTCACACACAAAAAATTGCATGTAGCTCCAAAAACACAGTCATGAAAACCAAGACTTATAACACCTATGAGAACACTTTTATGAAATTAAAATGATTTTATATTATAATTAAAAATTATTAAAATATATTAAAATATATATATATATATATATATATTACAATTTTAAATATCAATATTGATCTTATAGACCAATCTCATGGCTCCACCCTACACAGACCTCATTGTGTTAGATATGTCATTTTGAAAGCAACTTTATGCTTTTATATGAGCATATAAATAAAATATAATAAAATGGGTTAAGTGATATAGGTATTTAAAAATAAATCTATGCATTTGGATCCATCCCTAATCCATTGTAACCCATCCCTAATCTCATTCTCCCTTCTACCTATTTTTCTCACTGTCTTCCTCATTAGGCCTATTTAGTGATAGGTCAACTTCCATGATAAATTTATCATATCTAAGGTCTAAAACCTATTAAAAAACTTACATGGAAACAAACTAAAATTCTCATACATCATCCTCTAATATTTTCATGCTTTGACCTGGTCAACCCTGCCTGCTACATCAAAAATATGAGAAATAAAGGGTTTCCTGTAGCTTCCACTCACTCATTTGACATACCAATGCCACATGGAGAAACATAGGAGAGTCCTATACATGTTACAATCATAAATACAAGTTAAAAAAACATTTTTATCCATTTACAATAAGATATTTCATATTAGGTCATTATGAGGGTTTAGATTGTCTTCCATTCTTAACAATCAATTTCATCTTAAATCCAAAAAAAATGCAAAGAAATTTAATTTAGGACCCTTCCCAATCAGGTCTTAAATACCTCATTTTGTGCACACAAAAAACCTCAACACCAATTTTCATGATTCATCCTTCAGAATTTAACCTTAGACTTGGTCAAATTTTTTTATAAAACCTATCACACCTTTTAAAATTCTCTTAAGATATCATACACCTTGGTAAATGAAATTGGCCCCTCATTAGGCCACACTAGGTCTCTTTTCACATTAGGCCTTGTACTGCCAATCAAACTTAGACCTTGAACACACTTTAAAACCTGTTATATTGTTATAAAAACCTCATTATAATGTAATAGAACCTAATATATTTCTCACATACTTCCACACATCTTCTTACAATCCTTAGTCTCTCACCTTACTATGACACCAATCCTATGCCTTGTCATTAGGTCACTCAAGTATATGACTCATGAACTCAGCCTCTAGAACAATAAATACAACTTAAAATGAAATAAATGACATTATTATGACATAAATGACAACTCCATGAATACATTATAACACATTCTTAATAATCTCCCCCTTTGTCATTGATGGTAGCCAGTTATTAATGGAAATCATTCAAATAAGCTCCTCTTACTGAGATACATCTCCCTCATACAAATCAATATACCTCTTTAAAATTAATTAAAAATAAATAAGTGCAATAAAACTCAATAATAAATAATGAAATATCATATCAACAAGCTCCCCTATATCATTGTATACCTCAGACATATTCTTCTTGACAAAATGATATGACTCCCCCTTTGACCTCATAGCTTGTGCACTTCTTTCCTACTTTTGGGGATAAATAACCTCCTTATTGGCTTAAAATAATAAATTTGACATGAGGAGTGACTAATAAAAACATGAATAACACCCAATTCCTATCTTAGATGTTCAAAAGTAGCCTTTGGAAGAGGCTTAGTCAAGACATCTGTAATCTGATCCTTGGTAGATAAAAATTCAAGAGTAATACTTTGTTCACTTACATATTCTCTTAAGAAATGATACTTGATAGGAATGTGATTGGTTATTGAATACATGACATGATTATTTGAAACACTTATGGTACTAATGTTATCATAAAAATAGGACTAGGACCATCAAACTCCACCTTTTATTTTCTTAAGGTTGTCTCATCCATAACACCTGAGTACAACATGAAGCTACTAAAATGAACATAACCTCATATGTAGATAAATCAACTAATGGTTTCATCTTTATTATCCATGAGACTAGGCACTTACCTAAGAATAAGGCTCCTCCACTAGTGCTCTTTCTATCATCTAGATTCCCAGCCCAATCTACATTTGTATAGGCTACTAGATCAAACTTCTTTCTCCTTGGGTACCATAATCAATACTCCATAGTTACCTTGAGATACCTAAGTATGCTCTTGAATTATTTTAGATGAAGTTCCTTAGGATCTACTTGAAATATTCCCATAAGACCTACTACTTGTATAATGTCAGGTCTAAAGGTAGTAGTGTATAATAAACTCCCAATCATTGATCTATATTTTATCTAATTAAATATTGAATATTCATCTTCCTTGCTTATCTTACATATGATAACAATAGGTGTACCTATATCATTAAAATATTCCATTTCAATTTGAAATAGACTTGACACTATAAGCCACATTCTCTTAAAGGTGATTCGGGTAAACTCTATTGGGGCTTTGAATGCCTGGATAACTATGGAGTAAGGCTTAGAATGGACCCAAAGGTATGTATGCTAGGGATATGTATGCCTAGTTGGTGTCATAACAATTCCCAAGACATCCCATTTAAATTTAAGCATAACTATATACATCTAAATATGCTTATCTAGAACCTATGTTCAAAGCTATAAAGTTTGAAACTACTAATTCTAAAATCCAAAGGCATGTTGGTAAATTAATTAAAAGCACACACATAGTATGAATTCTTTTTAGGTTTTTTAGTCTTTAATCCTTCAAGTTATTTTTTTTTTTAAAACTAGAGAACTAATCATTATATTTGTCACATTTTCCAAGGGGTGATTACTTAATTATTACACTCTAAACCTAGAAATCTAAATGCTAACATATTGCTATGTTTCCCATAGAGGTTGCCATTTGTTGAGTTCAACACATCCCATTGTACTAAAAATGGGGACCCCATGAAATTATGGATCATTTATCCTAGGACATACCTTACCATTTTCTCCACATGATAGAAAACCCTTTGCATTATTTTAAAAGTTTGAAAGTCATGTTGGTTCATGATGAATATCAATGAGTACCTTTTAAAATATTTCACTAATGTTTAAGTTCATTAATTTTATAATGATATAAATTATTTATAAGTGCTCTTGTAAGGGGTTACAATTCAAAAACCAAGGCATGGTCCTTAAAACATGATCAAAATCACTTAATTAAGGTTTCTAAAACCATTATTATTTTGGATATGTCAAAAATTATACTCAATACTAGGATGTACCTTGATTTTAAGTTTAAAAAAAAGAGGGTCTAGGTCAAATTTCATATTTAAGGTTTAAAAATTTATGGTTGATTTTTATTTATCATGAAAATCACTAACTTTCACATCTTTTGCCTTTAGACAAGATCCCAATGCCAGTTTAGCCTTAATCAACATGTGGAGGTGTTATATGCATTGGTCACTTGGTCATAAAGTTCAAGATTTAGTCACATACCTTTTAACCTTGAAAATGGTCTCAAATAAATGACCCAACTAGATTGTTCCACTTAGAACTCAATCATATCATTTTGAGTTCAAAGGAGAATATGAAAGGTTCATGACCCCACAATCTGATGGGAGTCTACCATTTTGCACATGGTCAAGACATTTTCAATTTTGAGGGAAGTCAAAAAAGGTTTAATACTTAGTGACTCCATCATAATATGCCACTTGAAATCTATTCATGATCTTATAAGGGTCCTACTTCTTTCTCAAGTATCATGATCAAATGACTCAATAGGAATGTGCCATTTGTCATCTAATTGCTATGTTTCAACCTCTGAAGAAGAGTGACCCAATTAGGGAATACCATATGGTTTTCAGTCACCTTTTGAGACCCCAATTGATTTCAAGATCCCATGGTAGAGCAATCCAATTTCATCATGACACTTGGCACTCAATCATACCCTTCTTACCCCTAGGACTAAGATGCAAAGTTTAATTCTAAGAACACTATGAGTGCATGATAAGATGATACCTATCACTTAGTCACTCAATATTGGATAGATAGATACTATGAAGAGGCCACCTAAAATCTATAAATAATAGGATAATGACACATTTACCCCTTACCTCATGGTAATACATGATTAAAAAAACCACAAAACCTAATGAAGAGTGATCTAATCAAAATTTGACATGTGGTGGAGATTGTATCACAATGAATGGGCCCATCAATAATTTCATATCATAAAGATACATGATAATGTGAGCCAATGGAAGCTTACCACTTAGAAATGTAGAAGGGTTCCTAAGACCACATCAACCCAAAGTAAAAGGGGCCCTAACCATGTGACATCAAAAGGATGTGTGAGACAATCAAAAGATGATATTTGGTAGAATATCATGCATCCTACCCAGGTAACCTAATATCCAAAATAAAAGGCTAAAATACATGAAATAATTCCAAGTGTCAAATGCATGTCAAAATGTGACACCTAAAAAACACATATCCATCCACAAAGTGCCAATTTTTAGTGTAAATTGAATGCTGATGGGGTTCATTTGGGCAGTTATAAAGTCAAGTTACCTCAAGGGAAAAGTTGAGCCTATGATGAGAAGATGTGTGGAAGAACTGAGATTAATAATTGAATAATCTCAAAAAGTGGATTTTTGAATATTTTCAAAAAAAAACTAAAGACCCATCCCAACTTTAAGTCAAAGTAAGTAAAATATACTTACCATTTATGACTCGTATCTTGTAGTTCAAAATTCCAAAAATCTAGAGTTTAAAGATTACAGTCTCAAGGCTTTATATTCACTTTCAATTTACATCTATTGAAGAATTCTAAAGTGATCTATGTTATTTGATAAAGACTTTTATGCATTTTTTCAACATCAAGACAATCCATAAGCCTATCAATTAAAAATTTGAAAGCCATGGCCAAAGCAGGAACATTTAGAGCTACCAAGCAAAAACAAGTTCCATTTCTCTTTTCATATGGAATGAACACAATATTTTGGGAAAATAGTTTCAATTCCATTACATTAGCCACTAAAAACAAGAATTACAATGATTTATTCTACCATGTGGAGAAGACTGTAGACCAGGATAATGATGATCAAGAAGACCCTAGTGTTACAAAGGAAAGGTTTAACATCTTGGCACTCAAGTCTATGGGATTTCACAAAGATGCATTTAACCTAGAGGTACTCCTTTGTGTGAACTTATTCCATTAGATATTCATCTAGTCTAGGCGTCTAAATAATATGATCAAGTCTTTTAATTCAAGCAATGACATTACTTTCACAATTAATGACATGGATGTGAAGTAAAAAATAAAGGCTATTAATATCCCCAAAGTAAAAGGAAGATGTGATGATTTAAGTTTTCTCCAAGTTTTTGAACACTTGAATACTCAAGTAGGAGATTAACGTCACTATTCCATATTTCTAGTACTAAAGAGAAAAGGTTGATTGACCCACAACTTAGTCATAGGATACTTCAAGCATTGTCTCCCACTTTGGAAAAGGGAGGAGATGGTGTAGGGAAAAAAATTGAGTAGGCTTCTACCTCAAGATCCCCATCTAACAACCCAACCCAAATTCAAAGTGCTATCTCAACATAGGCAACACCTTCAATAGAGGCTATAGTCACTTACACCATAGAACCAACAATTTTAGCATCAATATTTCCTCTCCTTCTACCTAATAGATAAGGAACAAGTATTAAAGGTTAGGAACATGCTTTATTACCTCCTTATTTCCTCTATAAGTAACACCTAAACATTTATGGTGAGCCCCCAAATCTAGACCATGTCAACCTCCTACCCTCAAGCCTCTCACCAAACCTATAATTAGGCTTGTGACCATGCCATTTCCCATTTTCAACCCCTTCATCATATAATCCACCTATAGGGTCTTAGTAATGGTTAATTTTCTCCCAATCATGATCAGGTCTATACCTAGACCTAGTCCACAACTTCCAAGAGGCCCTCTATCATCATTCCCCATGTTCCCCTATTCACAACTATTTCTTCAACTATCACTATTTCTTTTTCACCCCCTAGCTTTGCATTTGTAATGGTCACATCCATAAATTCCTTCTAGGTGTTTAATTTCTAAGGAATGACTCAAGCTCAACCATTACCTCCATCATCAGAGCCTCCAATTAGTTGTTTGGATAATTCATGGATTAATAAGATGTAATTAGCTATAATGGAGAACCCATATTTGGTTATAATGGACCCTCCACAAGTCACATTGAAGTTTGAAAAGGAGGTTGGGGAAATGAAGAGGGTGACAAAGAGGAAGGTCACCCACCTAGAGCAAACAATCATGTATGAGTCATATGAGACCTTGTTTGAGTTGACTATGACAAATAAAGCTAGGCCAGGACAACAATAGTAGTATGAGGAAGACCCCCTCTCAGATATTCAATTAACTATGGATGTGGCTACTAAATTGGTTAAACGAGTGAAATAGAGAATAAATGACTTGGAGAAGAAACATAAGGCCACCTTATTAGAGTAGACCATAAAAAAATTAGATGGGTCATGGGTGAGATGTTTGATATGCTGAATACCTTAGGTTAATGAAAGGTAAAGAGAGATGAAGTATATAATAAAGTCCTCAAGTTAGAAGTTGCATAGGGGGCATATGATAGTAAGATAATCAAATTAATGAAGGTGATCAGAATGAATAAGTTTAAGGAATTGAATCTAACCCACTTGGAATACTTGAGCATTGCTTAGTCCTATGTGATTAGTAGAAGGAAAGCCCTAAACTAGTCGATTAATGAAATGAGGTCCCTGGTCTAGTCTCTCACACAACAAGGTGATATAGTCATCACCTTATTTAAGGATGCTAAAATTATGCACCTTGATAATAAGGACACCTTGATAATAAGGATGAATCCATTATTAACAAGGACGTCTTTAAGTCCCAACTACAAAATTTTATGGTAAAATTTTGAAAGCAAGCCATGGCCAGAGGAGTGACCTTAGGATAGGAGATGATAGATTTGGTATCCTCTACCAATCAAAGGATAGATAAGGTTATGACAAATAATGAAGTTTTAGGACCTCTCCTAAAAAAACATGATGTAATGGCTAGACTTATAGTCAAGATGCTAAAGGAGCCCATCATCAATCTAAAATTGATCGATAGTGACTAAAATAAATGCTTTGAAGCTTGAAAAGGGCAAATTGAAGCCCAAAAATAAACTTCCATCATAGGAGAAACTACCTCCTCATCCCTTCTTGGGATATCTTCTTCCTTAGCTAGTATTATCACTCCTTATTTAGCTACAGTTGGTTCACATCCATTTTCTTCTACAACAAGAGCTTCATCATCAACTACACCATCAAGATCCCAACCCAGCTCTTTAGGAATAAAATATCCATCTATTAATCCCCCTATGGACAAGAATCATGTCCCAAGTCCCTTCAAATTTTATTGGAAAATATTCCCTTATTTGAATAGGGAATATTCTCTAGTTTTAAGACATTAAGAACATTGTCTACTGATAAGTGTCACACATCTGGTTCTTTTGTAACCATCTGAGGCATTTAATGGCCTATGTATAGGGGTTCTACCCCTTTATTATAAACTAGAGATAGAATTTTGTGAGATTAATGTAAAGGGAAAGGAAATTCATATAATTGACTTGATGTTTCCATTATTTTCATGTGTTCTTATTTCTCAAGCTTTGCTAAAGATATATGGTCTCATCTCTTCAATGTTAAAAGTCTAACAATAGTGTTTCAAATGCATCTTATTAGTTTATGTTTTAGCTAGGCTAATAAAGTCTATTATGTATGCTCTAATTTCTTCCTACTCTACTAGTAAATGTGTTTAAATCAATTTAATACGGATCACCTTTTAAATAATGTTGTTCATGTATATGCATTATATCTACCCTAGAATTATCATAATACTTATGATGTTTGAGTCTAAACATTAGGATATCATAGATGTTAGTTTTATTTGAATTATTATCATAAGGAATCAAAGGGAATTTGTTGGTCTCATTTTGATACAAATAAAAATTTCTTTTCTACCCTACCTTGCTTCCTCTTTTGCATCTTTTTAACATAATAACTTTAGATTAACACTCATTGTAGATATCCAAATGTTTGTTTAGAGTCTAGGATTATATTAACAAAGTACAAAGTGATTTATGTCATAAAAACACAAGGAAATTTAGGTAAATTGTGTCACTATTGAGTTCTTTCTATCCCTATAATAGGGTCTACTTACAGACTAAAAGGTGGGAACCACATAATCTCTCAGCAAAAATAAGTTAAGCCTTAAGGTTTTTCAAGACCTATACTATAATATGATAAATACTATTCTACTATTTGAATTATGTCCTTGACATAGACATACATAAAGAGACCCAAATGTGTTTTATTCTAATAACTACTCAATCATGATATATCATGATCCCCTTTCCAAGCATGATTAAATGCATCCACTTCTAAATCAAGATCAATATAGTTAAACCATTGTTGACATTTTTGTTAAATCCCCCATCTTTGACCAAATCCAAACCATAGATGATCCACCTATATTTGACAAAGGACCTCTATTTGACATAGAACCCATCTTCAATGAGCCCATATTTTCAAATCTCATTATTACTAAAAAACCTCATTGTCCATTGATCAAATTCCCCCATTTCTTAAAATTCCATCATCCTAAAGCCTCTTGTTAGAAACCTAGATAACACCCATGCTTGAAGAACTGATAGATTTAGATTTGAAACCTTCACATTTGGACTAACATTGGAATAATCTAAGGTTTTATAAACCTAAACTTAGACCAGACCTCTATATTTTATTGTGGATAGCTCCTCTGATGTACTACTTTTCACTGCTTACTAATCTACTAATTGTTTGGATGAAAGGGGGAAGAGAGATACTGAAAGAGAAATCCTACTTTATTATTGGTGATTCACCTAAATATTTTTTTATCCTATGAAATATTTAAAACTAAGGCATGCATATGGATCGAAAGGAAACTCTATAGACTAGTCTTGAACATTAGTGTTTTAAAGGAATGTTTTAAAGAAGATTTGTAGATTGAAGGTATGTGCATGAAGGTCTCTAAAGACACTACATGAAAATAATATTTAGAACAATTTATATTTATAGTTCTTCAATTGACCTATTGAGGATGAAATTATAGTAGTAGGTGAGGAAATGACCTACAAAATATGAAAACTATACACTTATATGCAAATACACAATTAACAATACACACTACCACCATAAACTGATCTACAAAAAAAACTCTTTATTGATCTTATGGTACAAGTTACAATTTTTGTATATCTTTATATGCCAACTTTAAGGATTCCCCAAAAATGATTCCAAGAGCCTACATATATAGCTAAAAAGGAGAGACTCTAGCCAATGTGGCATAGAGGAGATAAGGATTAGTCTTGATTTTATTAACTCAAGACTAAAATGATTTTACAATATTAAATAAAGTCTTCAAATATCCTCAAAGTCTTCAAACTCATGCATGATATTTAATTTTGGAATAGAAAGGAAGGTTGTGATCCCTTATTGAGTTGGAAAACCCTTACATGAAAAAATACACCCATCCTCAATTGTTAACTCAAGCTTGAAGCTGAGTTTGAAGTGTTTGAATACCTTTAATGAATGAAATAAATGAATATGCATGAGAATAGTTACATAGTCAACTGAGAATGATTTAACACTTGATGAATAGTTAACTCCACTTTATCCTTCCCCTACATGATTTGGTACTTAATGATTGAAAATGCATGAAAATATCCATGTGAAGAGCAAATGAACAACATAGAAACTCTAGTTGAACTCCAAGATGGACACTTCAATGCCAAATTCAAACTTGATCTATTGTAAGGACAATGACTTCTATGCATAGACCTAATAAAGCTATGACTATCTACT
The DNA here is from genome assembly GCA_037957365.1 of Torreya grandis. Lineage (NCBI taxonomy): Eukaryota > Viridiplantae > Streptophyta > Pinopsida > Cupressales > Taxaceae > Torreya > Torreya grandis. Next base: position 881,946 of record JARHVA010002831.1, read on the forward strand.
TTAAGTGACTGTAAGTACTTGTATGTCAAATAAATAACCATGTCAACTATTAAGACATTTTTCTAAGATCACACATCTACCCCTACCTCAAAATATAAGTATAGGTCTTCCTGATATATGGTATTTGGTTGAGCTTTAATGGTGATGGGTAAATTTTTAGAGCTTGATTCTTATTCGACCCAAGTTGCTTTTATTTATCCAATAGCTTTCAAATTTTAATTTTAACTACCGATATTGATCCAAGCCTCTCAAACTATGCAATGTGTCATCTCTTCATTTGCTCTACAAGCTCCTATTATCAATCCTTTGACTCCTTGACCTCATGCACATTGCCGATCTATTTTTGTATGAATTAATTCAAGTCATTGATATTCTATTAGTCTAATATGGTTGAGACACATGGTAAATTATCATTTAGATTTGAAATTTATTGACTTATTGACTCATTGCTCATCATTAGATATTTGTGTCAAAATGCACACACACCATTGATCTACCTATACCTAATGGCATCTATCAGTTGACACTCACAATTGGATCTCTAATCAGGTACTTGAGATCTTGACACTTGTCATCAATGTATTCATGCTAGTTTTTTGACTTGATGCTCATCATTGATATTAGATGTACAATCAAATATTCACCATTAGATCTTTGGGTCCCACTAACACTGTAGATTACCCAATCACCATTATATTTGATTTGAGCTCTTGATATTTGGACACTTGTTAGCTCCACATTAAAACTTGGGCCATTTGAATTCAAATAGTCATTTCTTGTGACGTAAGTTTGATGTCCCCACACACATCTCATTCTGTAGGTTCAACTTTAAACACTTGTACTTTAAGATGGAAGGTTCATTAATGCACCAAATTTTTAGGGGGTGATCTTGGGATAAAGTACATCATGTTCATGCAATATTTTGGCTTTGGTTGATTTCATAGGTGTATTTATTAAATACATAATTGAGTTGATATATTCATCCTTACCTGATGTGCATATGATGATCTGGCATCTCAAGGCTTGTGTTAATTTTTTTCTCTTTAAATAAGGACACTATGGGGTATAGAAAATCAAACTAAGGAAATGGTCATCAAATTTTTGAATGATAGGGGTTAACATTTGGCCTATTAGGCCAAAATGTTAACACCTCTATTTACAAGAAAAAGGAACTTATAGACAACACAATTCAACAAGCCCTATTTATGGCTACTTTTACATCAAAAGCTTGTTGTATTTTAGAACTATATTATTGTTAGCATGAACATCAAGATTAGGTTTTATTTTAGAACTAATATTAGAACTAGGTTATATTCTAGAACCAATATTAGATATAGCATCTATAGCAAAATCAATGCTAGGCTCAACATTGGATTAAGAATTAGAAAATATTAGTGGATATTACATGATTGGATATACACTTTTACCAGATCCACTTAAGTCTAAATTAGGTTCAAAATCAACATACCTTAATATCTATTTTTAAATCAACTATATATTCTTTGTAGAACCAATTGAACACATTTGTGATCCTTCTATGGTTTTCAAGGACATTTACTTCAACATTGGCACAAGTTTTCCTAATAAGCTATATGAGGATTGTGATGCCTTTTATCCTTCCATTACCATTACACATGACTTTACCATTAATCAACCTAGCCATTATATTTACATTCCACCACCCAAAAATGTTGAGTGGGACTAATAGAATAATGCTTATTAAACTCTTTCCATGATGACATCTCAATGTAATTTTTTTTTAGGAAACCAAGGAGACATTCAAGTAAAAGAACAATCTCCTAGTGAATCCTTGTTTGAGGTGATAGGGGACAATCAAATTCAAAACTCAACATCTTATAATGAAACCTTATTTGAGGTATGAGACCATAATCAAAATAAAAAATTATAAGACTTTAGTGAAACTTTGCTTTAGGATCTAAGGGATAATAAAAATGAATTATCAACATCCCTTAGTGAAACCTTATCCAAGGTGCTATTGGAAAATACAAATTAGAAAAATCAAGAAGAGTTGAAAACCTCTTTGAGGCACCAATAATTGAGCCAATTAGTTCCTCTTTGCTTGATGAAGACATTATTAAAGTCAATATCAACCCCACTATAGCCAAATTCAAGTCAAATATGGAATCAACAACAATTTGTGTGACTAAAAATCCTAATATTTTTATATCCCTAAACCATTATACATTCCATCTTGATCTTATTATTCATTGAATATCTATATTCCATTATCTAATCAAATCATTTATCCCATGCCTATGCTTATGTACCCTTCTTAGCAGTGCTCAATTTTCTAGATGCTATGAATACATCTTATCTATAGGTTTGGAGGAAGTAGAATCAACAACCAATGAAGATCGCAATAATATCAACATATCCCACATAAATAATAACATCTTGATAGAGAAACCATTTTGAGAAGGTATTGGTTAGATAAAAAAGGATTTGCATTATGCATCTTATAATCCTCCATTGAGTTTAGATGCTAAAAAATAAAAAAATAGTTAAAAAAAAAAAAAAAAAACCAAAAGAGAAATAAATAATTCATCCAAAGATGAAAACCATGCTTTTGGTGCCTTGGGTAAATACCATGATGAAAACTAGGATTTTGGCATCATACATAAATAATTTGTTGTTTATAAGTACCTTGACACTTGGGGGCAGCCCTATCTACATTATAAACCATGCAATTCCAATAATTTTATCCATTAAATCTTATTCAACCTAACCCATCTTATTATGATAATTAGTCTTCCTGTCTTTACTTTATTACAAAAGTGGAATGTATATTAAGACATTTTTGGAAAATATTTTGGTCTATTATCCATGTGACACTTTGATTAATGGACACATTTAAGTCTCAAATGACATGATATTTGGATACTCCTAGTAATTTCCATTATTATCTATCCTTATCCATTTGTCTTTCATTATCTTTCACTGTACGTTGAACAACATGGACCTGACATCCATTTAGATTATGTAGGTAGCACTAAGTTTATGAGCTCAACTCAATCACCCCTATTCTATACTCTCTCTATTTTATGATAATTTTAAGCCACACTCTTACCAATTTAAGAGAATTTTAAAGTCTATGCCCTCACCATTTTATGAGTTAATACTCCCATGCTCTCACCTTTTATGAGATAAAACATTTTACAACTCTTAATCCTCCATTGAGTTAAGATTTAAAAAACCCTAAACATTCAAAATAATCTAAAAATACTAAAAATTACAAAAGGGATTAAAATATCCATGATAGATACAAAACCTCAACATTCAATAACATTTTCCTTGTCCTAAATCTAGTCATTATTCTTGATTATCATTGAGCCACTCATGTTATCAACCATTGGGATGTGTCCTTCCCAAATCCATGCCATTGAGGAAGCATCATTATTGGTTCCAATCATTTCATCCACCTTGAGATGTGTCCATCCCTTAAATGTATCCTTGCTTGTGGGTAGCATCCATTTATTATTCTCATTGAGCCTTCACACATGGATTTTGAATTGGTTAAACAATAAGATGATTTATGTTGAATTTATTTTTAGGTTTGTGTGTGTGTGTGTATACTTGTTTATTATATTTATATTATTACCTTGATTTAGTCCCTTATGATAACAAGGTCATAATCATGGTGCTCCTTTTCATGAACTCATATTTGAGTCTATACATTAGCACACATCAACATTATCATCATGGTTTTTAATATCATTAGTGTGTTGTTTTCAACTATCTATTTTATCAGGGGTTAGTACTTAAGCACATTGTGTCTTGGTCATCATGGTTTTTTATATCATGGTGAATATCATCATGTGCTACATCAAAAATCAAGTACTAAAGGTCTAATTGATAATGTCACAATAATAAATCTCCTTGTCTACCAATCCACCAAAATCATTGGACCACATGAATAAGTTGTATGTTGTTCATGATACATATACAAATGAGTGTATATAAAAAGTCATGATAATTTTCTTTCCATTTTCTCCCATTTTTATGACAAATACATTGGCCTGAGGTCCCTATGGAATATTTAGCTAGCACTTAGTACTAACTAGTGTTTGAGGTCAGTTTGGAAACCTTTATTTCAATATTATTAAAATTCATATTCTTTTAATGCAATCACATCATTATTCAATCATCATTCTTCATCATTTCTTCATCACTACCCTTGAGCCTTCTTATGTGCCTAGTTTTTTGTGGCTTCTTCATTATTTGAAAAGTCACTATACCCTCAAACCTACATTTTCACCTATTCATATTTAATCCATGTAACTAGGTTGCACCCTTGATCTATGATTTCCAACCAATTGATAAATTTCTTAATCACCATTTTTAAAAACAAAAATCTATCCTACTAGGGAAAACCATTTAGACCAATCAATGATCAAATCTACCCTACTGGGGAAAACCAATGAGATCAATCAATAATGAAATATGCCATATTGGGGTAAATAAATTTAATTAATGATTAAATACATCCTGATGGGGCACATTATTTTGATCAACCAAGACCACCCTCTTTGGGGCCAATTCTATCATTTAATATTTCTTATAATTCTAAGCCCATAGATTTTTCCCTATTTGGGGCAAGTCAAATTGTGCCACTTTTTTTTGGGATGCATACTTCCCACCCCAAACCTGAGGGACAATTCAATTATATTTTTATTCAAAATTGGAAACTAAAGCATGCAGACATAATCTCAAGTGGGTTAATGTTAGCCACATGTTCATTATCCCCTCATTGCTTCTTCCTCTCTGTTTCGAGAGCCCATCCACATCTTTCATCCATGAATGTTCTATAGAGGTGGCATAAAGGGTCACTAAGTATATATTCATCTAATTTATTAGTTTATTATTAATTTTTTTTCATTCTTTTAAAATATGTTACTTCATTTGTGTCTTGCAATGCCTTCTCAAATAGGGGCAAAATCTAGACACTCTATTTTAACCACTTCTATGTCTAAACTATGTTTGAAACTACTTTCCTTAATCACATGCAAATTTGATTGAAAATAATAAATTGAATCAATTTACCCATACATCTACTATTTTAGTCCAAAATAATAGTGACATATCCCTGATTGAGGTAATGGATCATATAACAATATTAATCTTATGAAACACATCCCTAATAAAATTGACCCTTTTAAAGTGTTATTATAGGATAATTAAATGAATATTTGATTGAAAAAAGAACATTTCAACTACACTATTATTATAATTTATAATTAATCACCTTGATTAATTATCCTAATCATCCTTCTAATGGAAAATTCTATGAATTAGAATTATCTATTTTCCATAAAGTAAAATTAAATTATTGCCTCAAATTGGTGATGTTATAGGGGCAAGTCAATGGAATATAGTGGGGTATGGGAAAGGTGGATTATGAAATGGTTAATTCAAAACTCTCTTACACCTCTTATAAGATCATCCTACATACTCATCTATGACACACTCCAAAAGGATTAGTCATTACAATTTCCTTCCAACATTCCTTCCACATTCCAAAAAGGTCTTAAATGGCACATATTACACACTCCATGTGTGAAATCAGGAATTTGAGGATCAATTATGCACTCAATTTTGATATAATATGGATGGTTCATAATCATTATAAAACTTTATAAATACAAGGGCCTTTGGCCATTATAGACAAGCTCTCTTGAAGTAAACTTACTATGTAGAAATCATATTATAGCTTCACATTTTTTCAACCATTCTCATGCCAAACCAAACCAAAAATCAAGTGTATAAAAGGAGAGATGCTAATAACACATGGAATAAATAATTTCTAAATACTTATATCCTATAATTTGAGATCAACCTCTTCGAACTATTTTATAAGCAAATATGCAAGGAAGGTATAAACATAGCTTTTGTATTCTATTTTGTATTTATTGCTTGTTTTCCATAGATCACCCTAGGGAATAGGCTTAATATGTTATGTTAATGAAATTTATTTTGTATTTTTATTCACTAGAAATGATCTAACCTCTTTCCCAATCTTATTTTTATAGTAGTAACCACATGTGTTGGGCCAACCTATAAAGGTAAGTCAATCTCACCAATAACATGTTGTGATCTCCCATTAAATACTCTAAGAATTTTGGTAAAAGGGTATAAATCATCATGTGTATATCCAAAATGTGTAAGTAATTTCATGGTACATACATTATCATTATCACCATTATCAATCATAATGATTTGTATAGGTTGATGATCAAGATATGTGTTGCTCTTAATTTATGACCCATAACAGAGATAACTATTAGGTTAACTATTATGATGGAATAAAGGGAGACAAAAACACATGGGACATAATTCCACATCATTTTTAGGATTCCTTTGGTTGAGCCCAAGGGTCAATAATTTTCCAATCATATAGCTGGGTGAACAATGATAATTAACCACTAGAAATTCTATCAAATCTATATTGTTTGAGAATTATTATTGATGTTTGCTCAAGTATTTTTAGTCCTCATTCATGTTTACATCATACTATAATAATATGGGTAGGATATTCATAAAAAAAAGATAAAATAGATGGGAAGATTAGGTAGGTAAGTGGTTCCTTGACTGAAACAAGATTATTAATGATAAGAATAAAAAGAATGCTTGATCATAATTATACTTTTGTATACCAGGTCTAGTTGTAACACAAATTGAGCCAACTCAATAGGCATAATTTTGAGGAATTAATTAAACATGTTACCCTAAATTTATATTAAATAAAATCATATGAAATTCTTTTAGATACTACATGCAATGGCTTGACACAACTTTATGTTAAATAGAATAAAAATTTAGAACCAATTAGACTAGTTATTGCATAATCTAGCTGCATATTCATTAGTAAACAAACATTGAAATATCTTATTAACATTAATAAATTATATTCCATCAATAAATTAAGGACATTAATAAAGAAAAAAAAATTCAAACTAGATTTTTATCTATTTTAGTGTTATTTTAAAACCATTTAAATGTGCTCTCCAGGTATACAATCATAAGCCAAAACCAAACAAAAAAAAGAGAGGATTGAATCTATCATAGTTATTTTATAGTTTTGGTGCATAAATATCTCCCTTCCTAAAAAAATAATACATATTACCTTATATATGAAAGATAATGGGACTTGCCTCCAAATAATGCAAGACTTCCATCCCTGGCCATAATTACCACTCTAGGTCATGCAATCACAATTCATTATAATATTCCCTCCATCCTCAAAGGAAATACAAATTTTAATTCATCTTCTCTCTATGATTATGACCCCTATCTAATTGAAATTATCTCCCCACTTTTCCATTTTGGGTCAAGTATTTTTAATTATTCTTTTGTTCATCCCTCTTGGGAGAATATTCACTCCAAGAAGTGAAAACTTCACTACACATATCTTCTTTTGACTAGTTAGAATCTTTAAAAGCTATCTCGACTGATTATTATATTATTTTAATCAACTGAAGCCATTTTGATATTTTTATGGGCTATAAAGTATAAGCCTATGAATTTTATAATGAATTAGCACTCACTTGGGCCCTGATTCTTATTATCTACTTTGTTGACTCTAGGATCATTTATCCTTGTTCTACTAGCCCCAGACTAGTAGGATGACACCACATGGTACAATATTGATAACCCAAAGTCATAGGACTATATGGATCACCCCAAAAATTTAGATTAATAAGATGATGCCATGTGGCATCATCTTGATGGCCTAGAGGCATGGATCCATTAGCTTCTATCTTATCTTTTGGGTCACTAAATCATTGATATGATATTACCCATAATCATCCCAATGACCTAGAGGCCTAGATCCATTGGATTTTATCTTGGATTTTAGGTCACTAAGATGATTCCATGTGGCATTATCTAGGAGACTAAAAAACCTAGGGCCATTTGGCTGTAGACTACCTATCGAGTCCCTTAGATAATGCCATGTGGCATCATCTTGGTGACTTGGAGGCTCATGGATTTTAATAAAAAATCCAAGTACTAAATTTCCCTAAGAATCTACGTGAATGGGATCATGCCACATGGTATAATCCCAGTGACCTAGAGGGATGGGGAAGAAAAAACTTACAAAAAGAGAATAAGGTAAACACTAACAAAACATTATCATTGTTAGCTCATCAAAATGAGAAAATTGATTAAGTATAGAATGGAAGCATGAATTTTTTTGGTGAAGAACACCATAATAATAGAAAAGGATCAATCAGACTCATTACAAAAGACCCAAATATTCCCATTTTAAAAGCCCATAATCAATGAAATAAAACATTTGAAGGGCCATGTCAGACCTACCACTTAAATTCCTTAAAAATTCACAAATATTGAAAAATCAAATTTTACACTTAGGTAATTTACATGAGAGTTCATAACATCAAAAATAGGTTAATTTTTAAATTAAGATGTAATAAAATCTTATTCATTTTTAAGTTTAATGAAATAATTATGAGCCAAATTGCTAAGGCAAGGTTTTGGAAACGATCTAAAAGTTATACCAATTATGCAAGTCTTAGTTAAATTTTATTTAGAAGAGGATTTTCAAAGGCACTTTAAAATGCATGATTTAAAATGGTTAAACTTTGTAGATTTAAGTTTAAGTATTCACATCAAATACCAATTAACTAAATAAGATAAAATGAAGGAAGTAGTCATATTGAACCAATAAGGTCCCCATATGCAAAACAAAAGTGGGGCACATTGGACCCAAAAAATGCTCTAATAAATAATGAATGAAGATTTGAGTCATTGTCTACAATTTCAATATCATCAAAGGAAATATAGGGTATTTAAACCATATGAGGTATTGTGAATGTATAAGTGCCAATAATCCTATCTAATGAGTGCCCAAATGTGGTAGAGGAGGATGTGCATGATATTCCATTTTCACTTCTGGGTCTTTCTTAGAATGAACTTGTAATGGATTTTAAAATATCTTCTAGTTTTGATGGTCACTAGGTTGTGAATCTAATTCCTTTGGAGGATCATCAAAGATAATTTGTTGCTTATCAATAAGGTCTTAGATCTTGTGTTTTAATGTTTGAAATTTATTTTTATATTGCCTAAGGCCTTGGCGATAGTCACAATATGAATTAACATCATATAATTTTGGTAGAGGTTGACTCATATCAACCTCTATATGAGAAAGGAGAGATATGAAATGACATTCTAAAAACTTATTAAGTAGCAAAGCTGGAGACTTAGGTAATCATGTAAATTATATCTTAGGTGTATTAAATAAGATGAAGTGATTAGGTTGATGTGACATTGCATTAACCATTATAGTTACATCTTTTTTAGGTTATGGATGTTTTACCTTATAACTTAGTTTGATATGAAACTTGGTAAAAGATGTAGTTAGTGTATTTGCTACATACTTAAGCTTGTTCAAGGAAATAATTTTCATTTATTGATCTTTGATAATATGGAATAAGTCATCAAAATATTTGAACTTATTGAAAATAATAGACTCATGTAATGGGCAAAGAAAAATTATACTTTAGATGTCTTGAAGCTCTTTATCTACCATTATATTTTTTATTCTAGCTAACATCATTTTATACCTCAAGACATATTCATTGATAGGTTCATTGGTTACTTGTTTGATATTAACAATTTTTGGATATGAGATATTTTTAATGATTTTGATGGAGAAATTGCTATAAATGTATTTGATAGGGGTTTGAATGCTTTCACTAATAGGATTGGTAAGTCATAGAAACATATGAAATCATAGTTAGGGATCACCCTTTCCATCATAAAACAGGAACTTAGGTTTAACAAAACTAGTTGGAAAAGGGTGTAAAGATGTCTCAGATGCTAGAGGATTATGTAATACATATTGTGAATCAATAGAATCAGTTGATTTCAAAACATTTTTTTCAATGTTGGTAACCTTAACTTCCAAAAAATTATAACTTGGAGAAGACTTTACATTTTAGACCTATTGGGATTAAGATTTGAGATTTGAGAAGCCACTAAAGGGGATGAAAACACCACTTATATAGATGTAGGCATTGAAACCAGTAATTAAGTTGAAGTATTAATTTTTCCCATGGAAGATGTGGAAAGAGTTTTTACATCTAAGGGTTCACCATTATTGGATGTGGATTTAGTAGCCTTTGCATGGTTATTTATTTATTATTGTGTAACATGTAAGAATGAATTAATCAATTATTTATTTGTATTTAAATGGTTGACTAAGGATTCTTTATCTTCCATTTCAAACTTTATCTTTTTTAACATTTTTCATATTTGATAAATACAAATAAAATTTCTAAAAGAAATTGAAAAAATCAAGTCTCCAAATTATTGAAATCATAAACCCTAAAAACTAAACACCCTAGAGAAAGTAGGATTTGTGTGAAAAGACACAGTGGTTAGGTTCACCAAATATTTAACCATTTTTTTGAAAAGAGTTAAGGGAGTAGAATAACCAATACACAATGATGGATAAAGCTATTCTAAAGTAGACTAATTAATTATAAACTCAAATAAATGAATATTTTTAATTAGAATACTAAGATGTGATAAATATAAAAAGTAACAAATTTGAAATATTCTCTATTGATTGCAACAACAAGAGAAATGAAACTTAGTTGGAATTTGTGCATATGGATCTAAGTTGTATACAGGTATAAGTGTGTAGGATCAAGATTCTAAGGTAGTTATAAAATTATGAAAATGATGTTTCTAGATCCATAGACACTATCATCGACCTTGGGATACTACCATTGACGCTACTATCTATTTTATAATTCTAATGTCTAGTATGAAATATGTGATGGATTGAAATGCAACTAACTTCATTATTTTAGGTTTTCTATCACATTTTTAATAATGTAATTAGATCTAAAACCTAGGTGTATATGTCTAGTTATGGATCCAATCCTATATCTTCACCTTTATTCACCTTGGGATGTGTTTTAACGAAAATAGGTTGGTGGGATCATGGTGTTAACATGACCTTAAATAACCCTTTATCAATGAGCACTGCCTACATAGTCAATACTCCAAGGAGGTCCTCAAACTTATATAGTTCTCCCCTAAATATGGTAATGTGTTTTGGATGATTCAAACCTTTTGTATGACTCCTTCCATGAGTGATATGGAAATAAGGAAGAATAGGGGAATAAAACTCAATTATGAAATTGGTTGAATGAGCTTGAATAAGTGATTTATTTATATTTTCTAGATGATTAATGAGAAGGATTATACTTATATTTATACCAAACATTTTAAAAATATCTCATGGTAGGGTTCAATAATAGAAGTAAGATAACCCATAGGTTTTGAATAATTTTTAATTTGGATGACTTTTGAGGACTGGACACTAGATAGGGATTGTTGTTGTCCCCAAAATCCTTTCATTCAAAGTCACTCATGAGATTTAGTGTTCTAAAGGGGAAATCAGGAGACAATACATGGGATAAAAATATCCCCTCAATAATTTTAGGATTGATGTTGGTTCAGTCTAAGGACTAAGTAGTTTGACCTTTTTCTTCTCAGATAGCAACAATTGTTACCACCAAAAGATCAATGTAGGTGTGGATACACTTAGAACTCATTACCAACTAAAGAAACCCTTACTCATTATTTGCCACTAAGTTAGACTTTAATTATTTCTAAAAAAGGGACATTATTTCTATTCCAAAATAAACATAAAATGGTAAGGTAAGGTAGGGTATAAAAGGGATGATTCTAGGGTTGAGAGATGTTAATGCTTCAAGAACCAAGTTGTGTTCCCTACTACAATTATACCACTATGTGTCAAGTTTCATCAAGAGCTTTGAATTATATTCACATAGGGAAAGAAGTCTAAGGAAAATAAAAAGGAATTCTTAATTTATTAATTATTCGGTAAATATCAACACTTAAAAGGGTCTATAGTAGATAACACATAAATTACTCAATATAATCTATAACTTAAGTACGCAGATTACTTGTGTTGCAAAGAAAGCAGGAAGGATTTACAAATAAGTTAGAATATTTAACACATTATAACAACTACACTAATTTTACTAATAAATAATTTATTCAATTATCTAACATCAACATTTACTTAAAACTAGAAATGATTGACAAAATTAGAAAATAAATAACTAGTTCTATAAAAAGCAGGAAATTGCATTCAGTAAAATAGTCTCTTCATAAAATGCTAACCATGATAGACACTTAAAGGTAAAAAGGGTGAGGGAATAATAGGTGTATTCCTATCTTGATTCCAACAACACTTTAAGACTAATTATGGATTTTTTTTAAGGATTATAGCTTAAAATATATAGAGGATGGGGCTCACCTCCAAGTAGCATGAGATTCCCATCCTTGGCCACAATGGCCTCTTAAAGTTATTACAAATGCAAAAATTCAAAAAGGGTAGAATATCCTCCACTCTCCTCAAAATATACTTGAGGGCTCACTTATTTAAGACATGGATGAACAACAAATGAACCACCTCCTAAATACTTGGATTATGCTTCCTTGGTGGCCAATGTAGTCTCCATTAGGTCAAATTCCCGATCTAGCTTAGAAAAATTCATTGGTGACTCTCAAAAGAGCACTTCTAATTAGGAAATTATTATTTGATATACTTAGAGTGGGGCCTCTAGGGACATTTTGACTTCTAAAACTTGGTTGATACTTGTAATAGACTGGGTTGAGAGTTCTAGTACTACTTGGGATCCAAATTTGTTGGATTTTGCCACTTTCTTCCTCATGACTTGGTTAAAGTGACCCAGGTGAGATCCAAACTCACCTTTGTCTAGTAGGTTACCATAAAAATGGAATAACACACTGATGTTGAATTCTTTGAAGTAAGCCCATGTCCTTTGGATATGTACCTTACTTTTGGTTAGTGTTTCAACCACATCACTGAGAGCTAAGAAGAGATATAGAAGGGCCTCCTTAACTTGCCTATTAAGTTACATAGGGAAGGTGCTATTCACCTACAAATCAAGTACCTAGACCCACTCTTGAATATCTTCCATGAGATTTTATGACATGTCATATGTGTCCCATAACAAAAATATCAGGTCCTCAACCAACTTTTATTTTCGTATAGATGTCCTCATTTTAGTGAGGGAGAAGAGGTCTTGATGAGTTTGCTAGACCACATGATTTCCCTCCTGGATAAAATTTTGAATGAGGATCCTCCTCATGTTATTTAAGGTTTATTCAAATTCCTAATGCACTTTAGAATTACACCATGGCTACTCCCATGGTATAAGGGGGTCTTGGTGGGGTGGTAGAGATGGATATGATAGGTCGTGGTCTAGGTGGAGGAGGAACAAATGAAATGAAGGGAATAAAAGAAGAGATAAATGGAGGAGGAGGAATGTGGGTGAAAGGGGATATGATTAATGAATAAAACCATGGGAATATTTGTGATTACCACTAGCTCTGGTTTAAGTTAACCTCTAAGGCAATGACACTAGGGAGAAGAGCATTTAATATAAGGTAGGAAATTGGTTAGTTGAAACCAATTCCCTAGGCACCCAATATTATGGAAAAAGGAGGCTTAAGAGTGATACATGGATCAACAAGAGGTAGTGTTGGAGGTTGAGGATGAGTTTCCTTTTGATTCTTCCTAGGCCTCTTACCCATATTAGCCTGAGTTTTTGCAGTGGAAGGAGCTAGAGTGGCAAAGGCCATGGGGGCCAACTAAAGAATATGTTGGGTGGCTGTAGGTACTACTAAAATGATTAGGGATGAGTGAAATATGCACATGGATGCACTTATTACTAGGGAGGTATCATAAATTATTGGAGACATGACATTGATAGGTATCTAAACCTATGAAGAACTGATGGGGACACTGAGGAGATCCCTACTTATGGAATGTATTGGGTAGATTGGAACATGGAGATGAGAATTTTATGCATAGACAAAGTTAGAGTCACTTGGGTAAACAATGGAAGGGTTAGAATAAGGAAAATGGGAGGCAAAACCTAAGTGGGTTATTTTGGATAAGAGAAACAAGGGGGTGTTCCACTAGGTTGTTAGGGAATAATGGGAGAAAGGTGTTGAGGTCAACATACCCCCATTTCTAAAAATGGGGACCCTCATTTCAAAATTTTACAAATTTTTGATCTAAATTAAAAAATACCACTTAATTTGAGTTATTTATTTTAAGATCAGCCTCACATAGTTCTCTTTTATCTTGACTAACATATCTTCATTTGATTCTTGTCTTATTTTGCCTAATTTTGCTAATGGTTACTTCATGTGTTTTCAAGATGCAGGTTTAATGAAATCTCAAGTGGGTAAACAATGTTCAAGTTCCATAATTCAAATGATAATTTAACCCTTTGTTAATATTTAAGTCTTTAATGTTTTGGTTGAATTCATGATGAATAAACAATGTTAAACCTAGGGTTTTATACCTTGGATTGTCTTTTAACCTAAGACCTTTTAACCTGAATTCAAATTTGTGCAGGAATAATTTATGTGGGAACACTTATTTTTTCCATGGACTTAATTTAATTCTTATCCTAAGGATTAGTCATTTTTATTAACATAACCAAAACTTAGTCTAAAAGTCTTATGCATGGTCCCTTTATGTCTTGAGCCCCCTTCATTCCTATGGCTTAGCTAATCACATTGTCCCTTTCATTATGTTATAACTTATCCTAAAGCCTTATCCTAAAGTTTTAATTGCATTTATTAATACAATAAAACTGTCAGGAATCTAGAACAACAAACATGCTCTGATACCACTTGTCAGGATGCGAAACACCGGAAGCATGCAATTGATTACCAAATACCAAGCAACTATAATATGCGGAAATAACCAGATTCACCAAGTAACTAGAATTCATAAAACACAGCATATGAGAGACAATACACAACTTGTATTAACACTTTATACAGAAAAGAATACAATAAATAAGATGCCACTTCTTCTCCACCACCTTACAGAGGTTTCCCACACCTCAAGTGAACAGTAAATCTTCTCCCCAAAGCTCTCCCTCTCACAGGTCCCAACACCCAACTCAAATACAGAGTTGGTGTTCACCTCCTGTGCTCCACGCACACCACAAGTGCTCCACACACTCCACAAGCACTCCACGTGCTCCACAAGTACTCAAGGTACTTCAAGTAGATCTCCCATGAACCTACAATAACCTGCACTTCAACAGACCATACTTATGGAAGGAACTCCCTTGCCTTCCTCTTGATCTATCTGAGTACACACCTGTACTCCAAGTAGATCCTACCTGATACTACTCCCTGTTGTGTTGTTGTCTATATGACCTTGCACACCTGCAAATCAAACAACGGTTCTGCTCACCTGTGAACCTCAACCTTGCACACACATACACCTACAGATCAACGATCTTACTTACCATGTAGATCTCCTATATAGGCCATGCAACTGTGACCAAGATCCTACACTCTTGAAGAACCCAGCTGGCTCTCCAATCCAGCACCAACACCCCTGATACTGAGGCACTAGGAGGAACGCACCATTGCTCTACCTCACACACAGAAGGAGCTTATAATTATGCTCTCTTACTCCCTAGCACACTTTTCCAATACAACCATGAGTCTATTATATAGATCTCATCCAAACAATAATTAGACATCTAATTACAATAATTAGATCTGCAGCTCTCAGTCTAAAAATAGATCTCTTCATGCAAACACTTGGTTCATTTGCTAACTGCCCGTAACAAACACAGTCCTAACCACACAGGCGACCGACGTCAGTCCCTGTCTGCCTGGGGGTTGCCGACGCCGGTCGATCTCTGACCGACGTCGGTTGCCTTCCTGCCCTATCCTGCCGACGTCGGTTGGCCTGACCGACGCCGGTGTCTCTGACACTCAGCAACTCTCCTGCAACCTCCTCTGTGTCTGCATCAGTGAAGCTTTTAGCTCCACAATCCTAACAATCTCCCACTTGGAGATAAACAGCTGCACTGTACCTGTACTTGTACTCTGTCTAATCTATTTCTTGGTTTGTATCCCTCTTCAAGCTCCCACCTGAAGACAACACACCACACAACCTGTGATGTACCTCCTGTCATCCGAGTACCCTGCCACATCTGAACCTACAAATCCATGTAGTGAAGTCCTGACCCTGCATAGCAACACCTGCTGCCGGTCCCTCTCAAAAAACCTGAGAACCCACTTCCCCGAATTGGTTCCTAACTCTGACAGCTCCCATTGCATGGGAAAACTCAGGTCTATACCAGACCTCATGTGATTTTGGACACTGTACCTGTCCAGCCCTTAGTGTGCTCTGGCTCTGCATCCCGAACCTCACCAACACCTGATTCACATCAGCTCCCACTCGAGACAAAATCAACCTATGATCTCCATGCCTCCCATGTCAAAGAATTCCGCTGCTCCAAACTCCACCTGACATGCCACTGAACTAATCTTACCCTTAGCTCAGCAAAACCCTATATGTACAAACCTGCTATAGCAAAACATACCATCCACATACAGTAACAGAATGATGTCATGACCATCATCCTCCTGGTAAGTCAAACCACAGTAGTAACCTAACACTGACTAAAGCCATGCTTCATCCTCCACCTGTCAAAACCTGTACCACTGTCCTGCAGCTCCATAAGACCATATGCCTGGTCTTCCGTCTCACGTATCCATTCTCTCTATTCTTCTACTAAGGAATCCATTCGTCTCTGTGCTTTCATCCAGCTGGCAACCCTACCAAGACACACCTGTTTGGTTCACCTCCAAGGAATCACATCCTCATCCATGCCAAGCTCACACCTGTTTCCTGGATCCTTCCTGCTCTACAATTAGTAACATGTATAAAGAAGAGGAACAACAAATTTGAGGGCCTACTTACACCTTCAATCCTCTGTATGGGTGTTTGAGACTCCTTGACAACAAGCTGTCCACCCAAAATTCGTTACAGTGACCGACCTCGGTCACTCCACAGTCTGCATCCGACTGACGTCAGTTCCCATGCGTCTGTCCCTGACTACCAACCTGCCAGCGCTGGTGTCCCTACTGCCGACGTCGGTCCTCCTGATCGACATCGGTCTTACATACTGCCGACGTCGGTCCGATGACCGACATCGGTCTTATCCTTCCCGACATCGCCGGCTTCGGTCTGCACATGACCGACATCGGCACCTGTCTGTTCGACGCCGGTTCCTCCTGACTGATGCCGGTACCTGTGTTCACCTGTGAGTGATGACTTTTTACCCGTGAGCTCCTTTGAATCAAATCCCATGTCTAAACTGCTCTGCTCAGAAGTATCTAGCCTCATCCACTGGGTTCTATCCGCCATCTCCTCCAAGAACACCAAGGCTTTCCAGTTCTTAAGCCTATCAAATATATCTGTCTTCCGCTTAAGAACATGCATCTCCTCCCTGCTCATGTGACCAAGCCTACGAAGCCACGTCTCCGCAACAGAAGAAGAATCAGTAATATAAACAAGTAGATAAAGGATACCTATTTTCTTACCACCAGCTAATTCAAGTGCTACTACTGTGAGAGTTCTTGTGCATCTCTCATCACCCAATCTTTCTGAAGAAATTAGCCATATCTCCAAACCTGGGACCTGCATGACCTTCATCAACACCTATGTGTTGGCCGCCTGCAATTTCAGCTTCACTTCCCCTTTGCAAATTCTTTGGCAAGGCTCACCAGCTCCTCTACCTAGGGCTGCATGGAAAGAGGCAACTGAATCTTTTATCCAAGATTCAACTTTATCCAAGAAACCTCCCAGAGCATCTTATGCAACAACACCTGCAACATCTGCTTCTTCAGTTTCTTCATGCTGATCTGCTACCAACCAACAATATCCATTTACCTGCTCTTTCTTTCCATAGGACCGTGAGTAACTGTCTGTGCTTTTCAACTCCTCCATTCTTAGCTTACTTTCATCTGCCATTGCTCTACTCCCACTCGATCAGAAACCCCTGAGAGTGACCTATAACCAAACACAACCCTGCTTCTTGCAACCTTAGCTCTGATACCACTTGTCAGGAATCTAGAACAACAAACATGCTCTGATACCACTTGTCAGGATGCGAAACACCGAAAGCATACAATTGATTACCAAATACCAAGCAACTATAATATGCAGAAATAACCAGATTCACCAAGTAACTAGAATTCAGAATAACACAACATATGAGAGACAATACACAACTTGTATTAACACTTTATACAGAAAAGAATACAATAAAGAAGATGCCACTTCTTCTCCACCACCTTACAGAGGTTTCCCACACCTCAAGTGAATAGTAAATCTTCTCCCCAAAGCTCTCCCTCTCACAGGTCCCAACACCCAACTCAAATACGGAGTTGGTGTTCACCTCCCATGCTCCACGCACACCACAAGTGCTCCACGCACTCCACAAGCACTCCACGTGCTCCACAAGTACTCAATGTACTTCAAGTAGATCTCCCATGAACCTGTAATAACCTGCACTTCAACAGACCATACTTATGGAAGGAACTCCCTTGCCTTCCTCTTGCTCTATCCGAGTACACACCTGTACTCCAAGTAGATCCTGCCTGATACTGCTCCCTGTTGTGTTGCTGTCTATATGACCTTGCACACCTGCAAATCAAACAATGGTTCTGCTCACCTGTGAACCTCGACCTTGCACACACATACACCTGCAGATCAATGATCTTACTTACCATGTAGATCTCCTATATAGGCCATGCAACTGTGACCAAGATCCTACACTCTTGAAGAACCCAGCTGGCTCTCCAATCCAGCACCAACACACCTGGTACTGAGGCACTAGGAGGAACGCACCATTGCTCTACCTCACACACAGAAGGAGCTTATAATTATGCTCTCTTACTCCCTAGCACACTTTTCCAATACAACCATGAGTCTATTATATAGATCTCATCCAAACAATAATTAGACATCTAATTACAATAATTAGATCCGTAGCTCTCAGTCTAAAAATAGATCTCTTCATGCAAACACTTGGTTCGTTAGCTAACTTCCCGTAACAAACGTAGTCTAAACCACACAGGCGACCGACGTCGGTCCCTGTCTGCCTGGGGGTTGCCGACGCCGGTCGATCTCTGACTGACGTCAGTTGCCTTCCTGCCCTATCCTGTCGACGTCGATTGGCCTGACCGACGCCGGTGTCTCTGACACTCAACAACTCTCCTGCAACCTCCTCTGTGTCTGCATCAGTGAAGCTTTTAGCTCCACAATCCTAACAAAAACCTTAGTCCAAAAAATTATCCTAAGTTTTATATATTTCCTAATCTTGACTTAGCTTATTTTTATTACATGCATTGACAATGCATATTTGATCAAGAAATGATGATTTGATTGTGTCAATCCCATAGCTCATAATTAAATCTTGAGCATGACCATGAAGATTGATAATACATGACTGAGTGTACACATTTCAATCAATGGCGTGTATTAAGTAAAAACTTTAATGGAACCCCAAGACAAGCGAGAAGGTGACAAGTTTGATAATTTTGGTAAAATAATAGTGATCATTTAATGGCATTCAACCCCTTAGATTATGATCCAAAAGAGTGCATTGGATCAACTGAAGATGATCTGATGATGCAAAATGAAGGTTAAAAAGTTAAATACTCTATGAGAAAATGTGGAGATGAAAAGTGCACAACCATAGGCAATAAATTAAATCTCAAGCATCTTACAAAAGATTTATGGTATGCGACTGAGTGTACACCTAATCAATGGCATGGAGTAAAGGGATAAAATACAATGGATTGAGATCAATGAATCACATTCATTCAGGTAGAGATGATATAATGGTATGAGCTAAAGGTAGACTTCAATAAATATAGAATGAATGTGGTAAAGACAAGTTTCATAACCATGAGAAACATAGCAAAACTAGTCATTAGAATTTAACTTCCTAGATCTAGATCAATGGATTGTGGTGATCCATTTAGATATATCTAATGGTGTGAGCTGAGGTGGACTTTATAAAGGGTTTATATCCAATGAGATGCTAACATGTATCTTAAAGGAAATGGTCACATTATGAAAGTTAAAGAAACATAATGACATGGAAATTAAACATTGGTGCACATGTCAAATCAAAAGATTTTGTGGACCTAGAAAGGTAAAGGTATAAATATGCAAATTTGTATAAAATCTAAGTCATAAAGCTCACATAATTTGAATATATTCCACCATTAAAGCACTGTGAAAACCTTAAAAAATCCCTAGCAAGTATGGAATCCCTAATTTGACCTTGTGTTCATCATAATCAAGCCAAGAAGAGGTGAATTGCTATCTGTGAAAGAATAATTCAATCAAAATTGAAGTGTAGTCTAATAGTGAATAATTTAATGAAATTCACAACCATCGTAGCTTGAAAAGGTGTTTCCAAGGGGCATGTGGAGATTTACTTGACCTTAAATGTAGAAGGGAGGATTTTCAAAGACACAAAGTTTGATGCCACTACTCTAAACATAGGAGACAATAATTGGTCTAAGATTTTTTATACCATTAAAGAATAACCAACCATTACAAGAGAGGAGGAGAATAATGTGTCTGTAAATAGACTATACTATGACATAGTTGTTATACAAATGACTAGAGTACATTATGCATAAATGAAACCTAAGGTACTCCACTTCATAGACATTCTTGATCCCATTTTAAGGATGCTAAAATATATAAAGGCATGCTAATTAATGGACACACTCAAAATAAAAGGGCCTACATTTATCCCATAGCCTTTGAAAACTATTAAAAATTTCCCAAACCACAAATAGACCTAACCTCAATACAAAACTAGGCCAAAGAGAATGATTTAAAGAGCATCCTTTCCCTATTATATTCTAGGAACCAAGTGATTTTATATTTCAATAACAACATCCCCATTAGTCAATTCAGAACTAGAATAAGGATGATCATGAAAATGATGAAAAAATTGTGTGGTAATTCAACCACTACATATGTAGACAAAATTTGGGTGCCCTTTGTCTACTTCATGGTTGAAAAACATATCACCCCTCCTTTAGGTGAAATAATTACCATTGCTTTAAGTAGATAGATATTTGTAATTGTAAAGAGGAAGAAAACCAAATTTTATATGATGTCATACCTTTTGGATGCCCTTCTTGCTATAACCAAGATTCCTAACCTGAGGGAATGGTCACCCAGTAGAACACAAATAGTTTCATAATATTATTCCAAACTGCACATATTCAAGTAAATAGATCACATCTAATATATCTATGATTATGTTTATCTAGAACTTAGTGAGGCTATATCTAGTCATCCCATAAAAAATATCAAACCACCAGTCAAGAAATATGTTGAAGCTATGGGTAATATTTAGTTATACCCAAATTATACAATCATTAGAATTAAAGGGACTTAGAGCCAGCCTCTCAGGATACCCATCCATATACCTAATAAGCTAGTAGAGTAGGAGGTAACATATCAATTATTCTATGGCATTAATGGATTATGCAAAATCAAGAATAAAGGGATCCTCCATAACCTCCCAATAACTATTGGAAGGAATACATTCAAGAAATGTGAGAACATAGAAGCAACATCTAGACATAGATCATCCTTTAAATTACAAATTGATGAGCTTAGATAGTGGGACCCTTGTTTAAGGACTAAGGAACATTTTAAGGTTAAAGGGATTAATGTACCTTATGATCATTAGCTTGGTACTTTTGAACCTATGTACATAAAAACATCCTCATTCTTTGAGGTCACTAGGATATTGAAATAACATCAACTTAAGCTTAAATCTAGGTTAGATGGAAATAAAAAAGGAGATGGTAGTTGAAAATTGAGGATAAATCAGTACTATTTATTTAGTGGTGCACCTTCTGGAACTCCACCAACTCAATTAGTCAGTGCCCAAATAGAGACACAAGTTGAACATAGGCCAGGGGAGATAAGGCTTGATGAGATTGCCTATTCTTCAGCCCATGTAGAGGGAAAATGATTACCATTAGAGGAGGTTCATATGGTAGAATTAGACCTTGATAAGATAGTTGGAGATGATTTAAAAATTATATCACTGGCTTATAAGTTAGATAATGAAGAATTTTAAGCTGAGGAGATAGAGAAAGAAAAGGGGAAAGAGATGAGCATTGGAATTTGTTCTTGTGGACCCCCAAGACAAAAGATGAATTATCCATTATTCCTATAAATACCAAGAATCCCAAGGTAAATTTCACCCCTCCTTTGGGTGAAGTTAATCTATTTAGTGAATAAAACTTGATTTATGGACTAGCCATTCTAGACTGGTTCATTTATGGACCTAGGTTACAAAATACTCCTGCTAGACACCACTATTAAGCCATGATGAAGGCCATCAATATCTTAGTGCATGAGGAGATAAAGCCATGGATCCTGGATCTACAACAAGAGGATGAAACAAGATTGGCTTCCTCAGGAGATCCAAGTGGAGTATAGATGGAGATCCCTATACCATAAGTGAATTAATCATTAGTTGGTGTTAAATTTGACCCCAAGACACATGGATTATAAAGAGTAACATAAAGGAAAGTCATGGTTGGTGAAAAAGAGATCACTTACCATAAAATATAGCCATTGGCTAATTTAACTCTAGTAAGAGGATAGAGGCCTAGAGAAAACCCAATATTTAAGGAAAATGTGCTTGAATTATCCCAACCGCATTTAGCATTATTGTAAGCTACCCTCAAAGGCATGAAATAGAAAAAGGAAAACTTGGAGAAATAAGCAGTCTTATTAGTTATAGAGGCAATGGTCAAAATGTGTGAAGAGACTTTATTTGACATGTTCAATTCTTTGAAGTCACTAAAATCCAGATAGAGTGTGTTGAACCAAAAAGATGTAAAAACTAAGGGCCTAGTTCACAAATGGCAAAAATCTATAGGTAAAATAAAGGAATTGATAAATATCTTAATTGAGGATCAAATTCATAACTTCAAGACAATCATCATGGCTTATCTAAACATAGTCATGGGATTACTAGTGGACAAGATCAAAAGTTTGAGCACATGGTCTAAAAACTTGGAGAGTCTCCTTTTATATGATAAACAATTGGAAGGCAAGATAACGCATATACTTGGGACCATGATCACCAAACCCTTCACACTTAGTTCTATAGGTCTCATCACTGATGAATATTTTAAGCCCAGATCCACCTTGGTCATGTAAAAAGTGAGAAACAAGAGCTAAGGAAGGTTTGGGGAAGACAATAGTAGGATCATGGACATAATCTTTACTATAGAGGAGAGGATTGGAGAGGCTAGGATCATAAAATAAGCATTGAAAAGGGTTGGATAAATATTTTGAAGGCTTTGTAGACCAAGAAGAGAAATGACACTAGGGAGAAGTTAACTTGTAGGGTAATGACACTAGGGAGAAGAGAATTTAATAGAATGTAAGAAATTAGCTAGTTGAAACCAAGTCCCTGGGCACCCAAGATTATGGAAAAAAGAGGCCTATGAGTGATATAAAGATCAACAAGAGGTGGTTTAGGAGGTTGAAGATGAGTTGCCTTTTGAATCTTCCTAGGGATTTTACCCATATTAGCTTGAGTTGTTGTAGTGGAAGGAGTTGGAGTGGAAGAGGCCATAGTGGCCAACTAAAGAATATGTTGGGTGATTACATGTGCTATTGAAATGGTTAGGGTTGAGTGAACTATGCACATTAATGCACATATTACTAGGGATGTAGCAAAACTTGCTAGAGACATGACATTGATAGGTATCTAAACCTATGGAAGAATTGATGGGGGCATCAAGGAGATCCCTACTTGTGGAATAGACTAGGTAGATAGGAACTTGGAGATGAGAATTTTATGCATAACCACATTTAGAGGCACTTGGGTGAACTATGGAAGGGTTAAAATAAGGAAAATAGGAGGAAAAAACTAAGTGGGTTTTTTTGGATAAGGGAAACCAAGGGGTGTTCCATTACGTTTCTAGGGAATGGTGGGAGTAGGGTGTTGAGGTCAACATATCCCCAGTTTTGAAAATGGGGACCCTTGCTTCAAAATTCTACAAATTTGTGCTCTAAATTAAAAAATGCCACTTGATCTAAGTTATTTATTTAAAGATAACTCATATCTAGTTCTCATTTATCTTGAATAACATGTCTCTAATTGATTCTTGTCTTAAATTGCCTAATTTTGCTAATGGTTACTTCATGTGTTTTCAAGATGCAAGTTTAATGTAGTATCAAGTGGATGAACAATGTTTAGGGTTTCATACTTCAAATTATAATTTTACCCTTTGTTAATCTTTAAGTCTTTAATTGTTTGATTCAATTCATGAATAAAAAATGTTAAAACCTAGGGTTTTATACCTTGAAATGTCTTTTAACCTAGGAATTTTTAACTTGAATTCAAATTTATGTGAGACTAGTTTGTGTGGGAATAATTATTTGTGACATGGACTTAGTTTAATTCTTATCCTAAGGCTTAATTATGTTTATCAACATGTCCCAAGCCCCCATCATTCCTATGGGTTAGCTAATCACATGGTCCCTTTCATTATTCTCTAACTTAGCCTGAAGCCTTATCCTAAAGTTTTAATTGCATTTATTAATACAATAAAACCTTAGTCCAAAAATTTAGCCTAAGTTTTCTATATTTCCTGAGCTTGATTTATCTTATTTTTATTACATGTAGGATTGATGATGTGAAGTTGATTAGGCAATGATGATCTGATGGTGTAAGATCAACATTTTAAATTAAAAGGACTAAGAGAAAGTGAAGAAGTGATAAGTGATAAGCCCACATCTCATAGTTAAATATTGATCATGACACCAAAGATTGATAGCACATGGCTGAGCATACACATTTTGATCAACTGTATGTATTAATATTAGAACACAATTATCTACTTAGAGGGGGGTGAATTAGTAGATTGACTAAATTATTCATTTTAATCCCTTTTAAAAATAAACTAGAAAGTACATGCAAATTAAAACAAATATGCATAGATCATACACACACACAAGTTCACATGATACCATATGTATACATGGAAAACCCAATATGGGAAAAAACCATGGTGATAATAGCTTCTAAAATCCACTATTCTAATCTAGCCTCACAGCCAAAACCTCACTAGTTACACATTGAAAAGAACCGACCCTAAGGAGACATCAATACCTTGATTTAAGAGAACTAACTCTTAGGAAACACCCAATCCCTAAATTAGCACCAACTCAACTTATCTGATGTCACCCACTAATCAAATCTATATGGAGCCACACCTCTAGATTAAAATATAGATTCATAAATGAATTCAATTCTATGTTCTCTGTTACAAGTTTAGTCTATAACTGCTCATGCTATACACCTCATCTCTCTTCTCTTCCCATATATATTTGTGTCTCTATATTTATATATTTTATATAATTCAATAATTCCAACAACTTCAATATCATCTAACTGTATCCTAGATGACATATATAAGCATTTGATCTAGGGTTTTGTATATTCTCTATATTCACACTAGTTTACTAACACATCATGCTTAGTTTTGTTGGGCTTTAGTTCCTATCTTTAAAATAAATTTATCACATCTTGAATTCATGCTTCACCACCATGATTCATAATATTTTACTATATTTATCAAATATCAGGCTCCAATCTTGATGCACACACAACTTTGATCAATCATCGTAATCAAATTCATTATTTGTGTCATGATGTATATATTAAATGCAAGTTCCATTAATTGAAAATTAGGATGAACATATCTTTAAATATTAAACATTAATCTTAAGCTTTGCATCAAGGTTTGATGATAATTTTTCAATCTACCCAACTTTAAAACATGTCCATTAGATCAATCTCTAACAGGTTCACAAGTTCTATTGAATCTTTATATACTTCCAGGATTTAATGTTTCAATTTTAAAACATATTTATTATATCCTTTGATCCAAGATCCTACGTGCTGTTAGACATTCAAACTTGCACAAACTTTACTTTTATCTTGTCATTAAACATCAAACTCTTTATCTCATCTTACTACTTCTTGAGTCATTAGAACATATATGCTCCATCGATCTCATCAAAATAGCTCAGTCTTTAACTACATATGTGTCAATAAACATCAAGAACTTTATCCCATTGAGTCCACTCACTTATTTATATCTTCATTACATGATCAAGTGTTCACCATTTGATCTTTTGACAAGCTCAAACTTTATCTCTAATGAGCTCTCAATAATGCAACACTTGGCATTAACACATACCTTCTGCACATTGCTATCAGTTCTCACTAATGAGACACTTGGAATCCTCATGTTGATCATTAACTATTTGAATTTGAACCATAATGAAGATTTAATATCCAAGCTCTATGATTTTGACACTTGTCTCTAACGTGTTCACTCACAGGTACTTTTGACATATTGAATTCACTTTACATTGTTAGATCTTCAATGTATGATTAAGTACTCACTATTATATCTTCTAACAAGCTCAACTTTTACCTTGTACATATTTGACTAAGTATGGGGACCATCTCAATATTCTTGTAAGGCTAACTTTTCACCTTCATATATTTTACTTCACTCATCCATGTATTTTAAAATATGGACCATATAAACTAGGTATGATAATGAATAAACCCATATGATCATCTCTTCCTAAATCCTTCACATGTGCTAGATATAATGCCATTAATCTACTCACTCATATTCTTATACCATAGAGCTATGCTTAGAACTGCCTAAAAGGCCAACTTTATTCTTGCATAACTTTTGATGTGCTTCATTGCATGACCTATAATTTAGTGCATAAGATCATCTCATATAAGGGATTCCATCCATGCATTCATATTCTTTAAAAACCTTCATACATGTAATATATGACATGATAAAAATACCTACTCAAGTTTTCTTTCTATCTAAAAATTTAAATATGGGAAAACACTATCAAAATACCTAGGAGCCCAACTTTGCTCATGCATATCTTTCGTTGCACTATATCATGTGACCTAATATTTAGTGCATAAAAACTAGATAAAAAAATGAACAAACCCATATGATCATTTTATCCTAACACCTTTATGTGTGTGAATTATAACCTCATCAACATGCTTACTTGGCTCTACTTAAACCTTTTTGCAAATTTGGCTAAGTATAGAAACTCAGTGAATTTTGTCTAAGTAGCCAATTTTAAATCCTCATATCTTCTATCATGATTCATCACATGTATTTAAATATGGCACATAAAAACTAGGGACTAATGTGATCAAAACCATATGACCAACTCCCCTAGACTCATCCACATGTGGTAATGGTAATGCAAACAAACTACCTACTTAGATTTTCCTCTATAGACCCAAAATGTCTAGATGAACAATATGAAGAACTAGATGAATTCCACTCATGAAAAAAAGCATTATAATCATCCTTGACCTTTGATAGGATCCCTTACACATACTTAAATAAAAATACTTAACCCTAAACATTGATGACACCTAAAATTCCAATGATCTCCCTTTTGACATCAATGACATGCTCATAATGTCTCTTTTGACATCAATGACAATCATATTGCCAACAATATACCCCTTTGTCATTGATGGCAAACTAAATGATTTGATATTATAATATTCTACTCCTTTGTAATTGCTTGCATTGGCTTTTGATGAGCGTGAACTAAAACCATTCATACTAGAATTGTTCCCCCTTAGGTAATGGCACATTTGCCTAAAATTAACTTGGACACATGCTTTGATCTTATTTAGCATTTGTACTTTTTCTCCAAAATTTTATAGAGAACATTTTCACTTCTTCTTCCCCTTTGACATCAATGGAAAAGGGACTCTTTATCACTATTTATCAAAATGTTTCTCTTCTTTTATCAAAGAAAGGAGTTTATCCAAGAATTTATAACCAACTCATTAGAAATTTGCAAAAGTATGCATACTTGAGTTACCTTTTCTCTTTTTCACTAGGGATTAATAAAGCTCTATGATTCTCCCCCTAGACTCATGCACCATTACTAGTATATAGTGATGTGATGTAGGAGATACCACTCCCAATTTCTATCTCATTACATCACTTAACCATCTCTAGATCTTCATACCCCATGAAGAACCACCATATAGGCTTACTATCCTTCTCTCTTATATTCAAATATATATTCCTCTGATCTGAGGACCTGAATAATTATAAATCTCCCCTTTATTTATGCATGAGGATTTAATACACTGTCAAAGCACTTGACTTGTTTTGATCAAGTCATTATCACAACCTAATTGAGTTCTCATTTGTAGTAGATATCACATATTCAACATGATTGAAGCATTTGACATATGCTCCCCTTCACATCATGTTCCATCTTCACACCAAGTGACTACCTATATCACACCATAACTTCATTTAACACTTTTATATCATTATTTTACATATGCTTTCCAAGTTTGGTGACCCAACTCATTGCATAACCTAAGATAAACAATGTCAAGGGTTTCTTGCATTTGAACCCTTATGCCAACCTCTAATTCTTCTTTCACACCAAGAGACAACCATCACACTCTTCTACACCAATATTTGAGCTTCCACATCTTTGGGAACCTTAGCTTCCTACACCATGTTTTTAACCTTTAGGGTTTAATTGAGAAACCTTGTAATGTCCAAGAGATAAAATAAATCATTTATGAGCTCATTTATCTTCATATAAACCTATAGACCATATATATATGAGATGCATCATTATGTCACATAGAAACACTCATTATATCCCTATAGACACTACATACATAAAACTTTTCTCATCTTGACACACCAAATCCAACTGGGGGAACTCTTTTATTGCCTTCTATAATCTTCTAAAGAATACCACAACATCAATTGCTTCTCCACTAAAATGAGTCTCTTAAGAAGTATAGAAAAAGATACCCTACTTCTCAATGTCTTATAATAGTGTGAAACTAGGAGTCACCCATAACTCATATTCCTTCTCCTCTTTGGTTATCTTGTACTTGTAGTTCTTCTTATTCTTCTTAGGATTATATGAAGTAATATGCTCATCCACTACAATGTTATCCTTTTATTCTATGACTGGATTAACAATACATGGAGACAACATAGATTCATGACATACCTTTTCATATGAAGAATCTTCCTTACAATTCAGAATCTCATCACTAGGCACATAAAACTAATGTTTTATGCATGAAACTTACTTAATAATAGCAAGATGTTCACTTGAATCCATACATACCTCATAAATATCCTTGACCAACACCTTGGACTTCACTTTGAGCTTGGTCTTTTCATTCTCAATATGAGTAAACATTGAGATCTCTTGACATTCAACAACCTATATAACATTCTCCATCATAGATTGATCTTTCACTTTCCATACATCCTGGGGTTTATTAAATGTCCCATTTTCCCCTTTTTCAGAGACTTGTGAATCTTTATTCACACTAAAAGGTGTGCCTTTATTTATATTTTATATTTTTGGTCTTACAAAGCTTGTTCTACATTGTTTGGCTATGTGACCAAAATTATTACAATTATAGCATATTACAAGGGTGAAAATGAATTTTTGCATACAAATTTTGTTCTCTTTTTAGATAAAACTCTAGATTCACTATCCTTATGACCAAACTAATTAAAAATATAAAAAAAACCATAGAAAAATGAGAAATACCTGGTCATAGAATTTCTTTGTGTAATATGGGGAGTTCTTAAATTGGGATTTTTCAAGTCTCACTCTTAAGTAACCATCTACATCAGCTCCCTTTGTGTTCTACATATTCTTTTCTTTAGGTTTCTTTTCTTCTTTATCTTTACTCACATCAATAGTGCTTGTATCTATCTTTTTGTCCTTGTAATATTTCTCTTTCTTAGATCCTAATTATCCTTCTACTTTGAAGTTGTCATATAAATTAGAAGATGTACTGGTTATGTGTATTTTTCCTTTTTCATAACCAAGACTAGATTTATCTTTTGATGTATTTTGAGAGTTGATCTAATCATCAAAAATGTCTGATCCTCCTTTAGCTCAAACCTTTATCTATTTATTGTTTAGCCTTTTCAAGTTCTTTTTTCAAAGCCACTATCTCTACTTTTAACTTCATGCATTCATCAAATTTAGATTATAGTTTAGATTTGACTACACTTATTATTTTAGCCTCTTAAACTTCTTTATTTAGGCTCACTATCATTTGATCAGATCTTTCAAGACTTTTGGATAGTTTTTTAATTTCTTTTTGTCCAAGCTTCTTCTATTTTGAGTTCTCTTTTCTTATCTTGTAAATCTCATCTAGAACATAGATGAGTTCACACTTTAGATCTACTTATCCTTCCTCTTCTTCATCAGAGTCTTCAACTTATTCTTTTTTTAGATCTATAGAGGCTTATCCTAGTGACATTAATAGGGATTCATTTCCCTTAGCCACAAAGGCACAATCATGATCATCATCTGAGCTATCACACTCATCTAATGAATCACTATCTTTACTTATATATAAGCCCTTCTTGTTTTTAAAGTTCTTTTTCTTGGAATAGTGGAGATTCATCCTTTTACCATCCTCTTCTTGTTCAGAGTTATCCTTTTTTTCACAAGGGCATTTAGCATCAAAATGTCCTACCTTACCATAATTATAGCATTTAAAGGGTAACTTATCTTTGTACTTTCCAAATCCTATTTTTAATCTTTTGACAAAGTTGGCTTCTTCTTCATCAATCTCCTCACATCCAAATGTAAATGCTTTTGATTTTGCTTTATTAGATGCTTTGAATGAAACTTCTCTCTTAGAATTATCTGCTTCTCCCATTCTCATCTCATAGACAATGAAGGTTCCATGTAACTCATCAATAGTGAGTTTATCTAGATCTATTATTTCCCCTATTACAAATATTTTAAAGTCATACCTTGATGGCATAGATCTTAGGACCTTTTTGACAATGACTGATTATTTTATCTCTTCTTTAAGGCCTCTAATTTTATTGACTATTTCATCTAATTTGAGAAGGTAATCTATGATTCTCTCTTCTTTAGTCATTTTAAGACTTTCAAACATACCTCTATATGTTTGTAGCTTGGCCTACTTTACCTTATCATCACCTTCATAGATACTCTTCAAGTAATTTTAGATATCTTGTGTATTTTGATAATGCATCACTTTGAAAAATTCTGATTTAGATAATCCACAAAGGATATCATTCTTTTCCTTAGCATTGCTCTCATATGCCTTCATTGAAGCCTAATTAGTAAGAGTTATAATAGGGGATGTATATCCATTTTCAATAGAAATCCATACATCAAACCCTAATGAAGATAACTATGCTTCCATTCTAATGCTCTAAAATGCATAGTTTGATCCATCAAAGAGAGGTGCTTTATTTGATGAAGATTTTATTGACTATTCATTTGTGTTCACCATCCAAGATCTACTTGAGTTGATTAAGATTCTTCTCAAGAACTAGGGCTCTGATACCAATTATTAAAACACAACTATCTACTAAGGGGGTGTGAATTAGTGGATTGACTAAATTAATCCTTTTAATACCTTTTAAAAATAAACTAGAAAGGATATCTATATTAAAAAAATATGCAGAGATCACACACACATAAATTCACATGACACCATATGTATATGTGGAAAACCCAATATGGGAAAAAACCATGGTGAGAATAAATACTAAAATCTACTATTCTAATCCACCCTCATAGTCAAAACATCATTGGTTACACATTTAAGGTCACCAACCCTAAGGAGACACCAATCCCCTAATTTAAGAACACCAATTATAAGGAAGCACCCACTCCCTAAATGAACACCAACTCAACTTATCTGATGGTACCCACTAATTAGATCTATATGAAGCTATAACTCTAGATTACAATATAGATTCATAAATGAATCCAATTTTATATTCTATATTAAAAGTCTAGTCTATAACTACTCATGCTATGAACTTTATCTCTCTTCTCTTTCCTTCTCTTCTCTTCCCCTATATCTTTGTGTCTCTATATTTTTCTATTTGACATAATTCAATAACTCTAGTAGTTTAAACAACATTTAACTATAATCTAGATCACTCACACACACACACACACACACACACACACACACACACACACACACACACACACACACACACACACACACACACACACACACACACAAGCATTTGATCTAGGGTTTTATATATTATTTGTGTTCACACTAGTTTGCTAACACATCATGCTCTATTCTATTAGACTTTAGTTCATGTCTTTAATAATAAGTTTCCCACATATTTAACTCATGATTCACCACCATGATTCTTGTTCATTTACTCTATTTAACAAATATCAAGATCTGCTCTTGATGCACATGCCTTGTTACATAACTTTGATCGATCACCACAATCAAGTTCATTGTCTATGTCATGATTTATGGCTTAACTACAAGTTCCACCACTTGACGATTAGGATGCACATATCTTTAAATACTGAACATTGATCTATAAATTCATGTCAAGATTTGATGATCCTTATTCAATCTGATCAACTTTAAAATACATCCATTAGATCAATATCTAATAGGTTCATGCACTTCCTTGGATCTTTGTACACTTCTAGGATTTAATGATTCAAATTTAAAATGTGTCCATCAGATCCTTTGATCCAAGCTCCCATCTAATGTTAGATCTTCAAAATAGCACAAACTTTACTTTTGTCTTGTCATTGAACATTGAGCACTTTATCTCATCTTGATACTTCCTAAATCTTTGGAACATAAATGCTTTATTGATCTTGTCAAACTATCTCAATATATAACTCACCTCTGTGTCGATAAACATCAAGCACTTTATCCCATTGAGTCCACTTTGTTTATTAGATCTTCATTACATGATCAACTACTCACCATTTGATCTTCTGATAAGTTCAAACTTTATCTCTGATAAGCTCTCAAGAATGTGACACTTGGCATTAACATGCACATTATATACATTGCTACCTATTCCTGCTATTAAGACATTTGGTATCCTTGCATTGATCATTTACTATTTGACTTTGAACTACACTATATATTTATTATTTAATCTCTATGATTGTGACACTTGTCACTAGTGCATTTACTCATAGGTACCTTTGATATATTGAATTCATTATGCATCATTGAATCTTTAACTTATGATGAAACACTCACCGTTAGATCTTCCAACAAGCTCAAAATTTACCTTGTGTAGATTTGAATACGTATGGGGACCATCTCAATATGCCTAGAAGGATAACTTTTCACCTTCATATCTTTTTCTTCACTCATCTGCCTATTCCAAAATATGGACCATATAAACTAG
Source organism: Torreya grandis (assembly GCA_037957365.1). NCBI lineage: Eukaryota > Viridiplantae > Streptophyta > Pinopsida > Cupressales > Taxaceae > Torreya > Torreya grandis. The sequence goes on from JARHVA010002831.1 coordinate 915,216, forward strand.
GCATGATAATAAACAAACCCATATGCTCATCTCTTCCTGAATCCTTCATGCATGCTAGATATAATGTCATTAATATTCTCACTTATATTATTCTACCATAGATATATGCTTAGAACCACTTGAAATGCCAACTTTGTTCTTGCATAACTTTTGATGCACTTCATCACATGACCTATAATTTAGTGCATAAGATAATCTTACATAGGGGATTCTATATATATATATATATTTATCTACTATATAAACCTTCATACATAAAAGATATGACATCATAAAAATGCTTACTCAACTTTTTATTTCCATCTGTAAATTTGACGAAGTGTGGGAAAACACTATCAAAATACTTGAGGGCCCAATGTTTCTGATGCATATCTTTTGTCATGCTACATCACATGACCTAATATTCACTGCATTAAAACTAGGCACAAAAATGAACAAACCCATATGATCATTTTGTCTTGACACCTCTATGTGTGTGAATTATGACCTCATTAAGATGCTTACTTGGATCTACTTGAACCCTTTTGCAGATTTGGCTAAGTATAGAAACTTAGTTAATTTTGTCTAAGTAGCCAAATTTAAATCCTCATATCTTCTACCACACTTCATTGCATGTCTTCAAATATATCACATAATAAATAGGGACTAATGTGATCATAACCATATGACCAACTCCCCTAGATTCATCCACACATGACAATGGTGATGTAAGCAAATTGCCTACTTAGATTTTCCTCTATAGACCCAAATTGTCTAAATGAACAATATGAGGAACCAGATGAATTCCACTCATGTACACAAGAATTTAAATCAGCTTTGACCTCTGATAGAATCCCTTTCACATCTTCAAATCACCATACTCATATTTTAAGATCAATGACACCCAAAATGCCAATGATCTCCCTTTTGACATTAATGACATACTCATAATGTCCCTTTTATCATCAATGAAAATCATATTACCAATAATTAAGTCACAAATTAAATGGAGCCATGAGACAAGTGAGATGGTGACAAGTGTCATAATTTAAGTAAAATAATAGTGAGCATCTAATGGCATTAACCCATTAGATTATGATCCTTTGATCATGTTTAATCAACCAAAGATGATATAATGATGTGAAATAAAGGTTAAAAATTCAAATACTCTATGAATAAATATGGAGATGACAAGTAGAAAAATTTTGGGCCACAAATTAAAGCTTGAGCATCTTCCTGTAGATCGATGGTATGTGGCTAAGCTTATACCTTTTAATCAACATGGAGCAAAGGGACAAAATATAATGGATCAAGATTAATGGAGTATATTCATCTGATTAGAGATGATTTAATAGTGTAACCTGAAGGTGGAATTTTCAACAAATTTATAATGAATGTAGAAGTGACAAGTGTCACAAACATGAGGAACATAGCAAAATCAGCCAATGGCATTCAACTTCCTAGATCTGGATCAATGGATCATGGTGATCCATGAGATAGATCTAATGGTTTTTCTAATGTAGAATTTTCAAAGGGTTTAGATATAATGAGATTTTGACACATATCATAAAGGAAATGGTCACATTATGAAAGTTAATAAACATAATGACATGGTAATTCCATGTTAGTATACAGATCAACTCAAAACATTCTATATACCTAGAAAGGCAAAGGTATAAATATGCAAGTTTGAACAAAATATAAGTCAAAAATCTCACATAATTTGAATAGATTCTACCATTAAATCAATATAAAAACCTTCAATAAATACCTAACAAGTATAGAGGCCCTAATTTGACCTCGTGTTCATCACAATCAAGCCAAGAAGAGGTGAATTGCCATCTGTGCAAGAATAATTCAATCCATAATTGAAGTGTAGTCCACTAGTGAATAATTTAATGAACTTCATAGCCATGATATCTCAAAAAGGTGTTTCCAAAGAGGATTTGAAGCTTTACTTGACCTTAGATGTAGAAGGGAGGATTTTTAAAGACACAAAGTTTGATTCCACCACTCTAAACAAAGGATACAATAATTGGTCTAAGATTTTCTAGACCATTAAAGAAAAACCAACCATTACAAGAGAGGAAGAGAATAATGTGTCTGTAAAGAGACTATACTATGACATAGTTGCAATACAAATGACTAGTCTACACTATGTAGTGATGAAACTCGAGGTACTCCACTACATAGACATTCTTGCTCCAATTTTTAAGGATTCTAAAATATATAAAACATGCTAATTAATGGACATACTAAAAATAAAATGGACTATATTTATCCCATATCCTTTGAAAACTACTACAAATTACACAAACCATAAATAGACCTAGCCTCAATCAATAATCAGGCCAAAGAGAATGATTTAAAGAGCATCCTTGCCCTATGGCTATATTCTGGGAACCAATTATTTTTAGACTTTAATAACAACATCCCCATTAGTCAATTTAGACCTAAAATAAGGATTACCATGACAATGATGAATAGATTGTGTGGTAATTCAACCACTACATATGTAGAACAAATTTGGGTGCCCTTTGTCTACTTCATGGTTGAAAAATATATTACCCCTCCTTTAGTTGAAATAATTAACATTTCTTTAAGTAGATAGATATTTATAATTGTAAAGAGGAAGAAAACCCAATTTTATATGATGTCATACCTTCTAGATGCCATTATTGCTACATCCAAGATTCCCAACTTGAGGGATTGGTCACCTAGTGGAACACAAATAATTTCACAATATTATTCCAAATCGTACATATTCAAGTACAAATATCACATCCAGTTTATCTATGACTATGTTTATCCAACACTTAGTGAGTCTATAGCCAGTCATCCCATGTAAAGGATCATCCCACTAGTCAGTAAATATGTTGAAGCTATGGGTAATATTTGGTTATACCCAAATTGTACAATCATTAGAATTGAAGGGACTCAGAGCTAACCTCTCAAGCTACCCATCCATGTACCTAATAAGCTATCAGAGTAGGAGGTAACAAATCAATTATTCCATGGTATTGTTGGCTTATGAAAAATAAAGAAGAAAGGGATCCTTCACAACCTCCCAATAACTATTGGAAGGACTACATTAAAGTAATGGGAGAACATAAAAGTAACATCCTTTAAACTGTAAATTGATGAGTTAAGTGTTGACCAAATTTGACTTTTAGGTCAAATTTGGACCCCTATAGGTAATTTTTTTACTTTTAGATGTTTTAGGGTTATGAATATTTTTCACAAGCTATATTATGGTTAAATTTATTTCATCTAATGTGTTTCTATCCTTAGTCATGGTTTTAATAGCCTATTTGTTATTTTGGGTCATTTAATCTGCTTTTAAGGGTAATTAAAGTAAGTGGCACATTTACCAAGGTGTATAAATGTTAATTTTTCATTATAATCATCCAAGAAGTTAGTTTAATTGTCAAGGATTTTAGTTCCATTATAATATTGTAGGTTCCTTAACTAAAAGCCAAGAAACAACTAAAAAAGGGAGAAAATGGGACTTGTATGACCCATGGGGAAGTGTGACACATGAAAGAAGATATTAAAGGGAATATTAATATTTATAACACTCATTTATACATTTTTTACTCTATAAATTTCATTTTAATGCCAAAACCATTCTATTTATTTTTTACATTTCTAGACACAGAGAAGTGACCTTCAAGTTTTTGCTCGATACAGATAGATGAATAGGTTTCAAGAAAAATAAATTTGGGAGGTTGTATTAAACTCAAATAAATTTATTTTCATATAAATATATTTAATAATGGTGGCATGTGCTTCATGAACCATCCTCATGAAGTTGACTATAATTTTCTACTAGATATTTCATAGACCCTATAGGTTTTACTCAATTTTGGTCAAATTCATATGAACTAGTTGGTAATGTTGACTCCAAGGGATTTTATATACCTTATAAAATGGTCTTAAATATTATTTTCATGTTTCATAATGTTTTTATTTGAAAATTATTCCAAGCTACAAGAAGGTGCCACCATGTGGAGTCTCAGTCAAAGTTCTTGTTTTTTGAGTGTTTATTTCTTTTAGAGGTATTATATAGTTAGGAAATGATGTTACATAGGTCTCATGGTCACATGAATACATATTTCCATGTTTTGGTTTCATCATCTCATGTTTTGGGTAGCTTATAATCTTGTCATTCTCTATTATCATCTCCATGCCATAACTTCAGTTATAGTCACATGTATGGGCTTGTCCATATTGTTCTTGGAGTTATGTTCATGGTGTATTAGTTTTCCAAGCCATAAGGAGTTGAAGAGATCTCATTGAGATGTTTAGAAAAGGTGCAAGTGTGATCCCAAGCCTATTCACCATGCTAAGATAGTCATGAGATACCTATACCTGCTTTATTCTAGATGTGTGCAAGTGGTTTCACATTGGAAAAGAGGTGTTGGAAATTTTTTCAAGGTGTTATTAGTGAAAATAATGAATTTGAAGAGTTTCATAATAGGTTTGAGCTACCCATGAGGTATTTTATCCACCTTGTTTCTCTTTTTCACACTCATTATCTACACACAACCCAATACATACCTATAGTAGCCATTACTAACATCATGTTGAGGGGAGTAAATATTGATATGGTTTCAACCTCTTAGGATTGATACAAATGTATTGGAATGTTTGATGAAAGCATACAAGGTTTATAGTCATGTATATTCCTCATACTACTTATATTCAATTCACTGATTGTGCACCAAATACCCACATATAGGTGGTTGAGTAGGGTAATAAGATGCTTCTATGGAGAGGTTAAAACAACTTCATACCTACTTAAGGTATTAGTATGATAATAAAGACTTGATAGGCCCATACAAAGTGGAAAATGGGAAAGAAGAGGTTTGAAACCATGTTGAGAAGATGAAGATTGAATTATGGGAAACCTTCCCTAAAATATCAAAGCAAAGGTCCAAAGGGTTATTTTAGACCTCATATAATGATGTTCAATAGGGTATCATAACATCTAAAGAGGTAAATGTTATGACATCTAGTATAGAAAGTATCTCTGCCAAGAATGAAGGTTAGAAGGTTAGTGCAAGGGGGATGTTGAAAGCCTCAAAGTGGCCCTTGAAAACATCGAAAGCATGTTGTCTTATCTACAAGTTTGATAGTTTGAATGATATTTGAAATCCTAGGAGCAATAATGAACACACCCTTCATGGCTATAATTATTCAACTAGTGAAATGGTATAAAAATGGCATGGATATTATCACTATAATGTTGATACATTATTTTAAAGCTTCATGAGTGTCTACAGGTGTCCCTTGTATGGAAAATTACACAACTACAGTAGGAAAAAACAAAGTTTCTCATTCTAACAAGAGAACATAGTTTGTGAATCCTAAGACCAATCAAGTGAGTTAAATATGTGAGAGGGTATGATATGGTTCTCATTATCCATGAATAGACTCTAAACATCATGAACAAACTAATTTGAGTAAATGCATACCTACAGGGCTCAGTCTAACAAGGTATAGGATAGTGACCTTATTTGATGTCCAAAGTGGTGTTTTGGGACTCTCATGTTGAGTTCAGGTTCAATCATGATTTTTATAACTGAAGGGGGTTCAAGGAAGGTTCTAAATCATCACATACAAACTCATTTGAATCAATAAACACCTATAATAGGGTCTAATAGGTAGGTGTCTCAGTTAGGTATGGAAGAACTAAATTTGAGGCTCAAATACATAATGAGAGGATAAGCATGATGTGGATGACCTATAGGATATAAAAAATACTTGAAGATCATGAAGGTTTTTTATATTATTTTATATACCTAAACTATACCAATACACTTATATGTGCCACTTTTAAATAGGAAACACAATCAATAGTTCATCAAATAGAAAAGCAATGTCTATGTGATGTTTTTGGAAGAGTTAGGGTGATAGGTGATTTGGAGGTGATTTAATTATTTTTTGAATAGTATAATTAGACCCTTAAAGATCATGAAAAATGTATAAATGAGATAATATGTAACTATAGGGGTGAAAGAGTAGAGTATCTCAGTTAAAGGATAGTGGAGGACTTAGTTATCACCAAGAGGTGCATATGAAGTCAAAATGGGAGATTGGATTTATGATAAATAATTTGAACACATAAATTAAGGTCATGGTGACTTAATTAAGTAAAAAAAAGTGATAAAAAAACTTACATAGGTCCCAAAACCCCTGTATACACCTACAACAGAGTACAAGCTAGTGAAAACAGGATAAGAGATGAGCTTGTCTAGAAAGAAGAAGAGGGTAGGTTAGGAGTTGTTTAAAATTTTAAAAATTGTGAAAATAGTTGTATATCATATAATAAAACATGATAAACCATTAAAATTTGACTGAAACATGACTTAATGGCCTAGACCTTAGAGGATGCAGACATGCATATTAGGCTTAGTTTAGGCCTAAAGCCTAAGTGGGGGGTCAGTGCTAATTCTATTATCAAATGGGTAGTATTATTAATGGAAAAATGTTTATATATATATATATATATATATATATATATATATATATATATATATATAAATATGTGTATTAAATATATTTTAGTACAAAGTAACCCATATGAAATCCACTTTTGGCTTGAAACTAATTCACGTTTGCACATAATCAATGCTATAAAAGTTTACCTTGGGGTTTTAGTTTTTTGAAGATGCTAAAGGGGTAATTTTGACCTAAATTTATGTGAAGGGGATCTTAATGACACAAAAAACACCCTAATTTAAGTTTTTTACTTTAAAAATTATGGAACATATCCTCTATTTTGTCTCAAAGGTAGGTCACTTTCAGGGCTACACAGAGGTAAAAAATGAGAAAATGTGACCTAAATGGGTGTTGGGTGCCTTGGAGACATCATGTGATGATTGAGGATGATGTAGTAACCTGTATTGAGTTTTAATAAAACATGAATTTGGCATAATTTTGATGATAAGATACTAGAGAGTCTTGGTGAGCAACCATATGCAGCCAAACCCCAATGGTCTCAATTAGGCCTAATTGGTGAAAAAGAAGAAGCGATGATAAGTAGTAATTGGAAGGATATAGGGTGAATTGGTAGGTGAAAAAAATATAGGTTATCATGAAGAACATTACATATAAGGGGAGAAGAATTATATTAAGGTCTAAATTGTCAAAGGTGTGGACATGCCTGTTAGGCAATGTTCAAGCCTAAGGCCAATTGGGGGTCCACCATCACTTATAGATTTTTGTGAGTGTTATAGATGGTAGAATAAAGTTTATGGGGTGGTATGAGACATGTTTGAGATTTTATTATGTATAATTACATATAGGAAATCTAATTCTAACCCTGACATAGTCTAAACATGTAGGAAAAGAGGAAAATAAGTTCAATGGGGTATCTTCAAGTGCTCATATTTTCTAAGAATATGTATGGGAGACATAGGAGTTTGGGGAAGTTATGAGAGGTATTTAAAAACAAATTTTTTAAATTTTTATGCAACTTAAATTTCAATTTTTTATGAAACAACCTTAAGAGGTCAAACTACCTAGAAACCCTTTAAAACCCTTGTAAAGACAAGTCTATAGAACTAAAGCTGGAGATGCATTCTAATGGAATTTTTTAAACATGAAACCTGTTGGAAATTGTATAGGAATCATTCAATATCCCTCCAATGATTTTTATCTATCCAAAATATGTATGGACATGGTAGAAACATGCTAATTTTTAACATCTTTTATGTTTTTTAGGTCACAAGAGGTTTTAAGAGGTGAAATAAAGTTTTGGAGGAAAATCATGACTTATAATTACTTCCTATAGTCATTTATTTTAGGCAAAAAAATCCTAAGTGTCCAAACCAAAGCTCTCATCTTAGCCAGTCAAAACTGACATAGTGGACACAAGGGTGAGAAGGGTGAAAACTCCAAGTGTGAGCCTTTTTAAGGTGTACCTAAGAATTATAAGGAAATTTATAGTATTTAAAAGTGTAATTAAATCACTCCCATATATTTTCATGTAAAAATGAAACTAATTTTGAATACAAGTGTGAGGGGTGACTGAAAAAGGAGTTTTTTAGACTACAAGTAGTGATGACTTCCTTTCAAGAGTTTTTGGATGAGTAGGAATGAAACCAATGCATGTAAAGGTATGAATAAAGGAGTTCCATCTCATTATAATAATCAGACCTATCCCTAGTTATTTTTGAGATGTTTAAATAGGTTTAAATTATGAAGGCAATTTTTTGAGCCAGGACTGAGAGATTTAGGCCACTTTTTATAAGTTTCATGACTTGTATGGACACTTATCTTCATGATATTGTATGGTTAATTAAATAACATTTTATCTTAAAAATTTAACCCATTTTATTGGATTTATAAGTGTCCAATTGACCTTTATACTTCCCTTATCTTGCTCTTCTCTCAAAGGCTATAAATATTGACTCTTTTAGCTCTTTTAACAACATCCATTGGTTGATGGTGAAACCCTAGATAATTTTGTACTTTAATGTCTCTTTAATCAATAAAAAAGTGAATTTTCCTACTTACATGTTGTAAAATTGAGTGTTGTTTCAATCTTATTGGTCTTGTCTAGTAGAAGGTTTTCTTTTCTAGCATGTTATCCTTGATTATTCACCAAATGTGTAGAAGAGTAATTGTTGTAGGTCTTTATTAGTGTTATATTTAAAGTTTATGTGTGTTTTAAAAGTTATTCATGATTTTATTCCACAAATTAATCATCCATTACCCTCTTAAACATAAAATTACCTCTTGAACCTAACATATGAAACATTGATGTGACAATCCATCTTGAGTTGTGAGTTTCATGTGAAAGAAACTTTGTTTATCTCTAAGTATTATAAGTTTAGTAAATAAGAGGAAAGTTAATATTGGTGCATCAAATTTGGTTTTATTAGTTTGTCTTCTTAACTATTATCATGCAAATTTAATATGTAAGAGAGTGTTTCAAAGAGTGCATTAAGGGAACTAACCCTTCTAGAGATTCATCTTAACAAACTGTTACTCAGAGCAAGAGAGATGTTTCCATTATGCCACTTGGATGAGGAGAGATAAGAATCTCCTCAAATGGTGAAAATCCAAGTGATAGTATTTTTTTTCATGCTTGGTGGGACTCTAAGTCTTAGAAGATTGTCCAAGATTAGTGTTAGTCTTGGTATAGTTACAAATATAAAAACATCTACATTTAGTACCTAATGACTCTAGTAGGGTTTTTAACTCTTTGGTTGTTGATAAATATATAATTTCCATGCCAAAGGTGACCACTAGGTCTACTAATAAAGGTATACCATTTGAGTTTGTGCAATTACCTTTGTATTTTATCAAAAGGTTTAGGTTTGTGAATACTCATCCTTATTCAAGAGAGTTGATGTTTAAGAAGTCCAAGTTCCTACTAAGCTCAAACTATAATACCAATATTATACATTACAAGATGGATATAAACTAACCCTTTGTACCTTTCACATAATAATTTCCTTTGAATGTTGCCCAATATGATAAAATTCTTAGAGCAACCCTTAAGAGTGTTTTATCTTTTAGTTGAGAAGGTCTTATTACTCCCATTGAGAATATTAGAAACATATAAAACTTATGAAATAGCCATAATATCACTCAATGAAATGTGATTATTAGGTTATTAGCATTGTCTTTCAAAGGGAAGGCCTTAGATTGGTATGGGACTCTACCTAAAATTTCTTTTGGTTCATGAGATGAATAAGGAGATATATTGACTAAGAGGTTTCTAAACAAGAGTGATCATCTATCACTAACTTATAAATTGACCAATATCAAGAGGTCACCACAAAAGTTTATGAAATATTTTAATACTAGATTTTAGAAAGAATGGGATAGGATCCCAACCCTTATGAGACCTACTCTAAATTATGCCTTCTTGTACTATCTAAAAGCATTAAATAGTGATGTAGCTATGATTATCCAATCCATGGGTGAGAATACACTAATTGTTTCCTATGAGATATCATCAATGTTAAGAATTGTCTTATTCAATTAGGGAAGATTGCTCCTAGGCTACCAATGCCATTGTTCCCTGATTTTCAACCTCCTAATCAAGTTACATTACCTACCTTATCTCCTTTGCCTAGTCAAGAAAAATCTACCATTGCCCCAAAAAATCAGATTCATGAAGTCAAGAGTCTACTCCAAAGTGTTACTAATGAATTGGTTTCCATCAAAAGGTAACAAGCTCAAAGTTATAGACCATACGGGTCCCATAATCAGTTTGGGTAAAGAAATAGGCCTCCTTTTCAAGGTAATAATCAAGGACAAGGTCAATTCACTCAAGATAGACCTTATCAAAGTTATAATCCTAATTACACATAATATTAAAAATCTCTTATTCCCACTCAATTTTTTTTTCAATAACAACCATGATATCCCTCCTATGACCAAAATCAAGTCCAAGTTGCATATGCCAATGAAATGCCTAGTCAAGACATGATAATGCAACGTAATCAAGAATATAAAGTTTAAAATTTTGAGATAACAATGAAAAATGGAATGCAAATTATAATGGAGAGTGGAAAAAAACAATCTAATTCTACTTTCATAAATCATTTTGAGGGAGAGTTTTGTGCCATCAATCATTTAGGGAATTCAAGTAATGTGAATGCTAGTGTGTCCTCTAATATATGTCTAAAAAGAGGGCTTTTTAAGAGACACAAGGGGATAATAAATGTATTGTTTTAGATAATACATTATTTAAAATGGTGGGTTGGTCTAAATCAGCCCCTAAAATACAAGAAAATCAATATTATCACAATGTAAGGCCTGCTCCTACACATCCACCTTCACAAGCTACACCACAAGGTACTACTGCTTCCAAAGAGACTTTCAAGGTGAGAAATCCTTATATAAATGTTTCAGAACAAATGAAGATGATACATATAAATATTTTATTGCGGTATTCATTGAAAATATTGGGATAAAAACATATGCTACAAAAAGAATTGTAAGGACTAGGTAAACAAGTTGGATCAACTAGAAATGAGAATTTTGTCTTGGTGAATGGAACTCAACCCATTGATGGAAAAGTGAATAAGACTAATAATAATCCTCATTTTTACCTATACTTGATTATTGGTGATTTATTAGTTCATATTTACATCATATATAGTGGGGCTAGTAATTCAGTTACACCCAAATATATAGCGGATAAACTAGGCCTCAAGTATGAACCAATGGCTAAAGGAGTTTTACAATTATATGGATCAACAACAAATACATTAGGAGTATTCAAGGATTTTAATATTATTTTAAATTCTTTTCCTACCTTTTCTATCCCTCATGATGTGGTTGTGGTATATTTACCTTCATACTTTGCTCTTTGTTTGTAAAGAGAGTTTACAGCTAAGATAGGTGGATACTTGGTAGTCAATAGATCCTATATGTTTTTTTGGACAAATTATGGTACTAAGGTGAAGATTAAATCAAAAAATATCCATTAAAAACACTTAGAGACTTACATGCCTAAGGTGGAAAATTTCAATTATGCCATTATTGATGAGGAATAACTTCACATAGATCAATCTCCAACATCTTCCTTGACAGAGTTTTTAATTTGTATTTAGATGAATGGGGAGATGAACATTATGATCATGATCCTTAAAAATTCATAGAATAATATAGTCTTTGAGTGTATTTCATGCATGAAGAGGACTATTGCATGATAAACTTGATGAAGCCAAGTGAAGACATGGATGGTTTATGGTAACTATTCTTTGATGGATCTAAAAGTAAACTTAAGGCAGGTGGTGGAGCAATGTTGGTTTCCCCATCCAAAGAAAGATAATATTCCACTTTAATATTTCAAATTTATTGCACTTTTAATGTAGTAGAACATGAGGCCCTTATTCATGGCCTTGAGTGGGCTAGAAAAAGAGGTATGAAATAATTACAAGTGTATGGTGATAGTGATTTGATTATGAATCAAGTAAGAGGCCAAAATGTGACAAAGAACTCTTTGCTTAAGTACTATAAGCATGGGATATTTTTGAATATTTCCAATCTTTCAACATCTAGTCCATCCCAGGAGAAGACAACAAACATGCTGATAGGTTGGCAATAATTACAGATAAATTTGATGTTCTAAAGGGGATAAGAGAGGATAAGAACCAACAACCACTCAAGGTGATTTTAAGGTCCTCCATACCTAATAATGTCAATAATTGGCAAGTGTTTGATAGTGATCTACAAATATCACTTTTTCTACAAGAGGAGGCTGAGTTTTCTTCCAAAAATTGGTCTAAACTATAGTAGCAATATGGAGGGAAGATTGTACAATTGAAGTCAGACAAGCTCCCTAAAGGCCTAGTCACACTTGAGAGTATCTTCAATGATGATGATCAATTGAAGAAAGAAAAGGTAATCATGTCTAATAATCAAGAAAACTATGAGAAATTACAAATCTTCAAGGATAAGTTACTTACACTTGGGAAGGTGTGTACTAGTGAATAAAAACATGCTTTCATTGAGTTATACATGGACTTTTCTGATGTCTTTACATGGGAATATAGTGATTTGAATGGATTTGATACAAACTTAGCTAAACATACCATAGATATAGATGAAAATTCTAAGCATATCAAGCAAAAACAAAGTCCAATCAATACTAAGGTTGAGCCTCTCATGAAGAAGGAGCTTACTAAGTTGATTGAGTCCAAAATCATTTTTCCTATTAAACATTCATCTTGGTTGGCAAACTTAGTCCTTGTTAGGAAAAAGAATGGGGAAATTAGGCTATGTGTTGATTTTAGGGACTTTAATAGATTCTATTTGAAGGATAATTATCCTCTTCCTTACATAAAGCAAATTTTTCAAGTTATGGTAGGTAGTGAAAGGTTTTCTCTCCTTGATGGGTATTATAGGTATAATCAAATTTGGTGAAAGAAAGTGATCAATATAAGATATACTTTACTAATAAATGGGGTACATATAATTATAGGAAAATTCATTTTGGATTTTTTAATTCTAGAGATACATTTCAATGTGAAATGGATATGGCTTTTTAAGGACTAATAAATGACATTGTGTTGGTGTATCTTGATGATATCATAGTTTTTTCTAAGGATGCAAAGGATCATTTGAATCACCTTAGGTAGATTTTTAAGAGATGTAGAGAGTTTGGAATCTCTCTTAACACAAATAAGTGTGTTTTTATATCCATAAAGGTAAAATTATAGGATAAATTATTTCAAAGAAGGGTCTATTCATAGATCTTGAAAGGGTGAGTACAATCTTGGCATTGGCTTTGCCCAAACACAAGAAAGGTTTGAAAAGTTTATTTAGGAAAATTAATTTCATAAGGAGGTTAATTATTGATTTTTCTAACTTAGTCAAGCCTCTAACCTCTATGTTGAGGAAGGATGAAGTGTTCACTTGAATAATAATAAGGAAGGAGAGTTTTGAAGAGATTAAACAAGCCATTGCCCAAGATCCAACTCTTGAAAGTCCTAATTTCTAAAGGGAACTCAACTTGTATATATTTGGAAATGAGGAGGTAATCTCTACCATTCTTACTCAATCAAATGAAGAGAACTTGGAGTATCCCATTGCCTTCTTTAGTCAAGGTTTAGAAGGCTATGAGGTAAGCTATAGATATGTTGAGAAGCAAGTACTTTCAATTTATAGAAGTCTAAATAAGTTTAGTAATATGTTATCTAAAAACAAGATTCACATATTGGTACATCATCTTAGTGTTGAAGACTTCCTTTTGAGCAAAGATTTAAATGAAAAAAGGGTTTGTTGGATTAGGAAAGGGATCGAGTATGATGTTGAAATCAAGACAACCAATCTAGTGAAAGGAAAGGGGTTATATGAGCATCTTGATTCAGATTTGAAAGAAAAAAAGAGGTTGTTTTAGCACTTCATGATGACCCTATGAAAGTTACACCTTCATCCATGAGAATTTTGACATAAGATATGATCCATTTTCTTCAAACCAGTGAGTGTCCACAAGGCCTAGATATAACTAAAAGAAGGTGCTTTAGATTAAAATATATTCATTATGTGATTGTTGATGGACTGTTATTTAGGAAGGACTTCTTAGGTGTGTTGAATCAGATCAAGTTGATAAAATAATATTTGAGTTTCATGATGGACCAGTTAGTGGTCACTTTGCTTTATGAAATACAATTGATAAGATTATGAGAGATAGATAATTTTGGCCTAATTTGTTCAAATACACCAATGATTGGGTAAGTGTAAAAAATTTGATCTCTTTGATGGTAAAAAAAATATTTTTGCCTTTCCTCTTCAACCAATTCAAGTTGACCAACCATTTATGCAATGGGGCCTAGATTTCATAGGCCTAATTAACCCACCTTCTAGTTCTAACCACAAGTGGGTGTTGATTGCTATATATTAATTTAAAATATGGGTGGAGACTATTTATATCAAGGAAGCAAATTGAAGTTCATTTATAGACTTCTATGAAGGCATAGTGACAAGGTTTGGGGCTCCTTCAAGAATAATTTTAGACAATGCATTGGATTTTCTTAGAATGAAGACTGGTGAGTGGGATTTAAAACATGGCATATATCTTAGTACTTATTCCAACTATTATAAACAAGGGAATGAACTAGATAAGTATAATAATAATACTCTAATCAAAATTATCAAGAGGATAATGGAGGAGAGCCAAAGAACCTGGCATTCTAAGTTGAAGACAACCCTTTAGGATGATAGAATCACCCCTAAAAGAGTAATTAGAAACTCACCATATACAATTATTTATGGGAGAGAAGATATAATGAATATTTAACTTGATTCATGAGCCTTGGATTTCAATTATAAGCTGGAGTTGATGGAAAATTAAAGCATGGAATTTAGGTTGTGTGAGTTGATGGAGCTTGAAGAGATAAGAGATCAAGATATACAAACTATGAGAGCTCACCAAGATCAAACCAAGAGATACTTTGACAAGAAATACATTCCAAGAAGTTTAAAATAAGGAGATATTGTTCTAAAGTGGGATGAAGATAGGGCTAAACCTAGAAAACACCTAAAGTTTGATGCTTTGTAGAGTGGCCCTTATGTTATCACCTAATGAAAGCAACACAATGCTTTCCAAATATCAAATTTGGATGGAGAGGAGATTCATATCCAAGTAAATGGGATATATCTCAAACATTTCTACTAAGGTTTTCCTCTCTCCTTGTACATAGTTTTTTGTTTTCCTTGTTTTCCCTAAGTGCTTATGCACATGTGTGAGTCTTGTTTGTGTCTTGCTTTGTCTTGTGTTTGCTTGGTATGTTGTGGTTTTTTTGTGTGTTATTTTGGAAATTAATTGATATTTATCTTTAATAACTCAGTGATTCCCTTAGTCCATGACAGGATT
The DNA here is from genome assembly GCA_037957365.1 of Torreya grandis. Lineage (NCBI taxonomy): Eukaryota > Viridiplantae > Streptophyta > Pinopsida > Cupressales > Taxaceae > Torreya > Torreya grandis. The sequence continues at coordinate 930,541 of JARHVA010002831.1, forward strand.
AGTCTAATTGTCCTTAGTATAGTAGGCATACTACCCCTATGAGTCACCAATTTGTTGACCAAATTTAAATTTTAGGTAAAATTTGGAGCTCTATAGGTAAATTTTTTATTTTTAGATGTTATAGGGGTCTAAATATTTTTAATAGGCTATATTATGGTTGAATTTATGTCATCTAATATATTTATAGCCATAGTCATGGTTTCAATAGCCTATTTATCATTTTGGGTCATTTAATTTGCTTTTAAGGGTCATTAATGAAAGTGGCACATTTACCAAGGTGTTAAAATGTCCATTGTTATTTATAATCATAAAAAAGTAATTTTAATATTTAGGTATGTTTGTTACATCATAATATTGTAGGTTCCTTAACTGAAATCCAAGAAACAACTAAAAAAGGTAAAAAATTGCACTTATACAACCCATGGGGAAGTATGCCATGTGGGAGAAGATCTTGGAAGGCCTACTAATATTAATAAAAATAATTTATATGTTTTTTCTCCTATATAAATATAATTTTAAGGCCAAAACCATTCTACTTCTTTTTTACATTTCTAGATACACATAAGTGACTTTTAGTTTTTTGCTCGGTATGGATAACTAAAGAGGTTTCATAACAAATGATTATGGTAGGTTGTAGTAAACTCAGAGACCTTCATTTCCCTATAAATATTTTTAATGATGGTGGCTTATGCTTTATGAACCATCCTCATGAAATTGACTGTACTTTTCTATTAGCTATTTTATGGACCCTATAGGTTTTACTCAATTTTAGTCAAATTCATATGAAACAATTGGTGATGTTGACTCAAGGGGACATTATATACTTTATAATATGGTATCCGTTTTTATTTTAATGATTCATAATGTTTTTATGAGAAAATTATTCCATGTTATAGGAAGGTACCACCATGTGTAGACTCAATCAAAGTTCCTCTTATTTTCTTAGTGTTTATTTCCTATAAAGGTCTTATGTAGTTTGTAAATGATGTTACATAGGTCTCATCGTCATATGAATACCCCCTTCCATGTTTTTATTTAATCATCTCATGTTTTGGGTAGCTTGCAATCTTGTCATTCTCCATTATCATCTCCATGCCGTAACTTCAGTTGCAGTCACATGCATGGGCTTGCCCATCTTGTTCTTGGAGTTGTGTTCATGGTGTATAAGTTGTCCAAGCCATCAAGAGTTGAAGATATCTCATTGAGATTTTTGAAAAAGATGTAAGTGTGATCCCAAGCCTATTCACCATGCTAAAATAGTCATGAGATACCTATGCCTACTTTATTCTAGATGTGTGCAAGTGGTTTCACATTAGAAAGAGGTTTTAGAACTTGTTTCAAGGTTTTCCTAGTGAAAATTATGTATTTTAAGAGTTTCACAATAGGTTTTAGGTATTTTATCCACCTTGATTTTCTTTTCCACACTCACTATCTACACATAACCCAATACATACCTACATGAGCCACTACTAACATCATGTTGAGGGGAGTAAAGCTTCATATGGTTTAAACATCTTAGGATTGATAAAAATGTATTGACATGTTTAATGAAAGTGTATAAGGTTTATAGTCATGGATAGTCCTCATATTGCTTATATTCAATTAATTGTTTGTGCACCAAATGACCACCTATAGGTGGCTAAGTAGGGTACTAAGATGATTATATGGAGAGGTTGAAACAACTTGATACCTACTTAAGGTATTAGTATGATAAGAAGCCTTGAAAAACCCATACAAAATGGTAAATGGGAAAGAAGAGGTGTGAAACCATGTTGAGAAGATAAAGATTGAATTCTAGAAAACTTTCCCTAAAATATCGAAATAAAGGTCCAAAGGGTTATTATAGACCTCCTATAATGATGTTACATGGCATCTCATAGCATATAAAGAGGTGATTGTTAAGACATCTAGTATAGACAATATCTCTGCCAAGAATGGAGTCTATAAGGTCAGTGCAAAGGGGATGTTGAAAGCCTCAAAGTGGCCCTCAAAAATACTAAAAGCATGTTATATTATCTACATGTTTGATAGTTTGATATTTGAGATCCTAGGAGCAATACTGAACACACCCCTCATGGATAGAATGTTTAAAATATAAGGTTGATACATGATTTTCAAGCTTCATGAGTGTCTATAGGTGTCCCTTGTATAGAAATTTACACACATACAATAGTTAAAAACAAGGTTTCTTATTCTAAGAAAGTGAACATAGTTTGTGAATCCCAAGAGCTATCAAGTGAGTTAAATATGTGAGAGGGTATGATATGGTTCTCATGATTCATGAAGAGACTCTAAAAATCATGAAAAAATTGATTTGATTAAATGCATACCTACAGGGCTTAGTCCAACATGGTATAGGATAGTGACTTGATTTTGATGTCCAAAGTGGTGGTTTAGGACTCTCATGTTGAGTGAAAGTTAAATCATACATTTTTTGACAAAAGGGGGTTAAATGGATGTTATAAATCATCATAAAAAAACTAATTTGAATCAATAGACACCTACAACAAGGTATAATAAGTAGGTGTCTCGGTCAGGTATGGAGGAGCTCAATTTGAGGCTCAAATGCATAATGATGTCTAAAATGGTGTTTTAGGACTCTCATGTTGAGTGAAAGTTAAATAATACATTTTGTGACCAAAGGGGGTTCAAGGGAGGTTCTAAATCATCATAACCAAACTCATTTGAAGCAATAGACACCTACAACAAGGTCTAATAAATAGGTGTCTTGGTTAGGTATGAAGGAGCTCAATTTGAGGCTCAAATGCATAACGAGAGGAAAAGCATGCTGTGGATGAAATATAAGATAGTCAAGTGACCTGAATATAAATAAGGTTTTTTATATGGTTTTATATATCTAAACTATACCAATACACCTATAGGTGCCTCTTCTAAATAGGAAATATAGTGAATAGTCCATCAAATTAAAAATCAAGGTCTATGTGAGGTTTTTGGTAGAGTTGGGGTGATAGGTGAGTTATAGGTGATTTAATTATGGTTTGAATCATATAATTATACCTTAAAACATCATGAAAAATGTATAAATGAGATAATATGCACCTACAGGGGTGAAAGAGTAGAGTGTCTTAGTCAAAGGACAGTAAAGGACTTAGTTATGGCCAAGAGGTGCATATGAAGGACAAATGGGAGATTAGATTGATGATAAATCATGTAAAAACATAAATTAAGGTCATGGTGACTTAATTAACTAAAAAAAATGGAGAAAAAAAATTACACATGTCTCAAAACCCCTGTATACACCTACAATAGGCTGCAAGCTAGTGAAGGCAGGGTAAGAGATGAGATTATCTAGAAAGAAGAAGAGGGCAGGTTAGGAGTTGTTCTAAATTTTAATAAGGGTGAATATATTTTTATCTCATCTAATAAAACATTAGAAACCATTTAAAGGTTAATGAAACATGCCTTAATGGCCTAGACCTTCAAGGATGCAAACATGCCTATTAGGCCTAGTTTAGTCCTAAAGCCCAAGTGGGGGGTCAATACTACTAATAGTATTATATGGGAATTATAATTCATAGAAACATATTTATAAATATATTAAAGGTGTGTTAAATATATTTTATTACAAAGGAACCCACTGGAAGTCCACTTTTGGCTTTAAACCAATTCAAGTCTACATGTAGTCAATGTTATAAAAGTTTGCCTTGGGATTTTAGATGTTTGAAGATGATAAAGGGGTAATTTTGTCCTAAATTTTTGTGTAGGGGGTCCTCATTAAGTAATAAAAATTCTCATATAAGTGGTTTACTTGAAAAATTATGGAACATATCCTCTATTTTTTCTCAAAGTTAGGTCACTTTTAGGCCTACACATAAGTAAAAAAAGGGAGAAAATGTGACCTAAATGGGTGTTGGGTGCCTTAGAGACATCATGTGATGATTTAGGATTATGTAGTAACCTTTATTAAGTTTTAAAAAACATTAATTTGTCCTATTTTTGATGAGAAGACACTAGAGAGTGTTGGTGAACAACCATATGCAACCAAACCCCAATGGTCTCAATTAGGCCTAATTGGTGAAAAGGAAGAAGGGATGAGAAGGAGTAATTGAAAGGATATAGGGTGACTATGTAGGTGAAAAAACATAAAATTAAACATGAATATCATTAAATATAATGGTATAAGACTTATATGAATGTCTAAATCCTCAAAGGTGTAGACATGCCTGATAGGCAAGGTTCAAACCTAAGGATAATTGGGGGTCCACCATCACTTCTGGATTTTAGTAAGTGTTATAGATGGTGGGAGCATGTTTATAAGGTGGGATTAAACATGTTTGATATTTTATTATGTAGAATAACCTACAAGAATGTTAATTCTATTCCTAACACAATACAAGCATGCAGGAAAAGAGGAAAATAAGCTCGATGGGGTATCTTCAAGTGCTTATATATTTTCTAATAAAATGCATGGAATCCAGAGAAGTATGGGGAAGTTATAAGATTTCTTGAAAAACTAATTTTTGGATTTTTTCTACAACTCCAATGTTTGGTTTTTATGAAACAACCTTAAGAGGTCAAACTACCTAGAAACCCTCCAAAACCCTTGTAAAGACTAGTCTAGAGAAATGAAGCTACATATGCATTCTAATGGCATAGTTTGAAAATGAAACTTATTATAAATTGTATAATACTCACTAAATATCCATCCCAAAATTTTTAACTGTGCATAATATATATGGACATAGAAAAAAGAGGGTATTTTAACCATTTTTTATGTTTTTAGGCTATAAGAGGTTTCAAAAGGTGAAATAAAGTTTTGGGGGAATATCAGGACTTTTAATAACTCCCTATGATCATTAATTTTTGAAAAAAACTCCTAAGTGTCCAAAATAGAGCTCCCATCTTAGCCAATCAAAACTATCATAGTGGACACAAGGATGAGAAGGGTGAAAACTCTAAGTGTGGGCATTTTTAAGGTGTACCTAAGTATTCTAAGGAAATAAATAGTCTTTCCAAGTGTCATTCACTCTCTCCCATGGATTTTCATTTAAAAATAAATCTAATTTTGAAGACAAGTGTGAGGGGTGACTGAAAAAGGAGTTTTTTAGACTACAGATAGTGATGGCTTCCTTCCAAGAGTTTCTAGATGAGTAGAAATGTAACCAATGCATGGAGAGGTATGCCTAAGGGAATTAACTCTAATTCTAATAGTCAGACCTATCCCTAGTCATTTTTGGGATGTTTAAATAGTTTCAAATTATGAAGGTAGTTTTTTGAGCCAAGACTAGGAGCTTTAGGCCACTTTTCATAAGTTTCATGACTTGTATGGACACTTGGTCCTCCTAACATTGCATGGTTCATTTCATACCTATTTATCATGAAATTTTAACCCATTTTCTTATATTGACAAGTGTCCAAGTGACCTTTGGACTTCCGTTATCTTGCTTTTCTCTCAAAGGCTATAAATATTGACTCTTTTGGCTATTTTTAGTAGCCTCCATTAGTTGATGGTGAAACCCTAGCCAATTTTGTACTTTAATGTCTATTGAGTAAATAAAAAAGTGAATTTTCTTACTTACATGCTACACAATTGAGTTTTATTTCAATCTTGTTGGTCTTATCTAGTAAAAAGTTATCTTTTCTAGCATGTTATCCTTGATTGTTCACCAAATGTGTAGAAGGGTAGTTATTGTAGGTCATTGTTAATGTTATATTTTAAGTGTATTTGTGTTTTAGAAGTGTTTAATGATTTTATTCCATAAATGAATCATCCATTACCATCTTAAACATCAAATTACCTCTTAAACCTAACATATGAAACATTGATATGACAATCGATATTGAGTCGTGGGTTTTGTGTGAAAGAAAATTTGTTTAGTTATATGTAGTATAAGTTCATTAAATATGAGGAAATTAAATATTAGTGCATCACCTTTAGTTTTTTTAGTTTGTATTATTAACCCTTTTCATGCAAATTTGATAGGTAAGAGAGTGTTTCAAAGAGTGCATCAAGGGAACTAGCCCTTCTAGAGATTCATCTCAACAAATTGTTACCCATAGCAAGAGAGATGTTTCCATTATACCACTTGGATGAGGAGAGATAGGTACCTCCTCAAAGAGTAAATATCCAAGTGAAAACAATTTTTGACATGCCTGGTGTGACTCTAAGTCCTAAAAGATTATCCAAAATGGTGTTGGTCTTGACATAGTTGTAGCTACAAGAACATCTACATTCAGTACCTAGTGACTCTAATAGGGTTTTCAAATCTTTGGTTGCTGATCAGTCTCTAATATCCATACCAAAGGTGATGACTAGGTTTGATGCTAAAGGTATACCCTTTGAATTTGTGCAATTACCTTTATATTCTATCAAAAGGTTTAGGTTTATGAATACTCATCCTTATTCAAGAGAGTTGGTGTTTAAGAAGTCTAAGTTCCTACTAAATTCAACCTCTAATACCCATAGTCTACATTCCAAGATGGATAGAAACCAACCTTTTGTACCTTTCACTAGATCATATCCTTTGAATCTTTCCCAATATGACCAAATTTTTGGAGTATCCCTTAAGAATGTTCCATATTTTAGTGGAGAAGGTCCTATTACTCCCATTCAGCATATTAAAAACATATTAAACTTATATAATATCCATAATATCACTCAAGAGAATGTGGGTATTAGGTTATTGACATTATTTTTTAAAGGGAAGGCCTTAGATTGGTATGGGGCTCTACCTAAAAATTCTATTGGTTCATGGGATGAACTAGGAGATCTATTGACTAAGGGGTCTATAGAGAAGAGTGATCATCTATCACTAGCTGAGCAATTGACCACTATCAAGAGGGCACCACAAGAGTTTATGCAAGATTTTAACACCAGATTTCAAAAAACATGGGATAAGATCCCAGCCCTTGTGAGATCTACTCCAAATTATGCCTTCTTGTACTATCTAAAAGCATTGAATAGTGATGTAGCCATGATGATCCAATATATGGGTGTGAATACACTACTTGATGCCTATGAGATATCCATAAATGCTAAGAATTGTATTTTTCAAATAGGTAAGATTTCTCCTAGGCCACCAATGCCATTGTTCCTTGATTTGTACCCTCCTAGTCAAGTTGCATTACATACCTTGGTTCCTTTGCCTAGTTAAGAAAAGTATGCCATTTCCCCCACAAATGAGATTCATGAAGTCAAGAGTCTACTCCAAAGTGTTACTAATGAATTAATTTCCCTAAAAAGGAAACAAGCTCAAAGTTATAGGCCATACCAGTCCTACAATCAGTTTGGGAAAATAAATAGGCCTCCTTTTCAAGGTAATAATCAAAGACAAGGTCAAATCACTCAAGCTATACCTTATCAAAGTTATAATCATAATGCCCCATAATATTCAAAATCTCTCATTCCCAATAAAAACAAATTTATTGAAGAATAACCATGCTATCCCTCTTATAACCAAAATCAAGGCCAAGTTGCATATGCTAATGAAATGCCTAGTTAAGACATGATAATGCAAGGTAATCAAGCATCTCAAGTTTTCACTTTTGAGATGACAATGAAAAATGGAATGAAAATTATAATGGAGAGTGGACAAACAAAATCTAATTATACTCTCATAAATCATTTGGAGGGAGAGTTTTGTGTCATCAATCATTTAGGGAATTCAAGTAATGTGAATGCTAGTGTGTCCTCTAATATTAGGTCTAAGAAGAGGGCTATTGAAGAGACACAAGGGGATAATCAAGGACCTGTTTTGGATCCTAGATAATCTTTAATGGTGGGTGGGTCTAACTCAACCCTTAAAGTGCAAGAAAATGAAATTGTTTAGAATGTAAGGCCTGCTCTTACACATCCACCTTCGCAAGTTACACCACAAGGTACTAGTGCTTCCAAAGGGCCTTTCAAGGTGAGAAATCCTTATATCAATGTTGTGTACCAGATTAAGAGGTTACATATGAATATTTACTTGTGGGATTCATTGAAAATACTAGGATAAAAGGATATGCTTCAAAAGGAATTGCAAAGACTAGGTAAAAAAGTTGGATTAGCTTTGAAATGAGAATGTTATCTTGGTGAATGGAACTCAAACCATTAATGGACAAGTGAAGAAGACTGATAAGACTCCTCCTTTTTACATATCCTTGATAATTGGTGATTTATTAGTTCATAATTACATCATAGATAGTGGGGTTACTACTTCAATTATGTCCAAGTGTATAGAGGATAAACTAGGCCTCAAGTATGAACCAATGGCTAAAGGAGTTTTACAATTGGATTGATCACCAATAAAGACCTTGGGAGTAGTCAAGGATTTGAATATGATTTTACATGCTTGTCCCATTATTTATATCCTTCATGATGTAGTTGTGGTATATTTACCTCCATACATTGCTCTTTGTTTTTCAAGAGAATTACAGCTAAGATAGGTGGATACTTGGTAGCTAATTGGTCTTATATGGTACTAATGTGAAGATTGAATCATAACCTATCCATCACAATAACTTATGGACTTACATGCCTAAGGTGTAAAATACCAATTATGCCATTATTTATGAGGAAGAAATTCACATAGATCAATCTCCAACTTATTTTCTTGAAGGAGTTTTTGATTTGTATATAGATGAATGGGGAGATGAACATTATGAGCATGCTAGTTAAAAATTCATAGAATAATATGGTATTGGAGTGTATTTAATGCATTAGGATGAATCTTTCATGCCAAACTTGATGAATCCAAGTGAATACATGGATGGTTTATGGCAACTATTCTTTAATGGATCTAGAAGCAAAGTTGGGGAAGGTGGTGGAGCAATGTTGGTTTCCCCATCCAAAGAAGGGTATTATTCCAATTTCATATTTCAATTATATTATACATGTAATATGGTAGAATATGAGGCCCTCATTCATGGCCTTGAGTGGGCTAGAAAAAGAAGTGTGAAAGAATTACAAGTGTATGGTGATAGTGAATCAAGTAAGAGGCAAAAATGTGACTAATAACTCTTTGATTAGATCCTATAAGCATAAAGTGTGGTATATTGTGGAATATTTCCAAGATTTCAACATTAAATGCATCCTAAGAGAGGATAAAAAACATACTAGTAGGTTGGCAGCAATTAGAGCTTAGTTTGATGTTCCAAAGGGGATAAGAGAGGATAATAACCAACTACATCTCAAGGTGATTGTAAGGCCCTCCATACCTGATAATGTCACTAATTTGAAAGTGTTTGATAGTGATAAAAAAATAGAACTTTTTATAAAAGAGGAGACTGAATTTTCTTCCAAGAATCAGTCAAAACTACAACAAAAGTATGGAGGTAAGATTGTACAATTGAAGTCAAACAAGCTCCTTAAAGGCCTAGTCACAATTGAGAGTATCTTCAATGATGATTATAAGTTGAAGAAAGAAAAGGTAAGAATGTCTAATAAGTAATAAAATTATGATAAATTAAAAATCTTCAAGGATAAGTTACTTTCACTTGGGAAGGTATGTACTAGTGAAGAAAAACATGCTTTCAATGAGTTATGCAAGGAATTCTTTGATGTCTTTGCATGGGAATATAGTGATTTGATCCAAACTTAGCTAAAAATAATATAGAGATAGATGAGAATGATAATCCTATCAGGTAAATACAAAGGCCAATCAATCCTAAGATTGAGCCTCTCATGAAGAAGGATCTTACTAAGTTGATTGAGTTGAAAATCATTTTTGCTATTAAGCATTCATCTTGGTTGGCAAACTTAGTCCCTATTAGTAAAAAAAATGGGGAAATCAGGTTATTTGTTGATTTTAGGGACTTGGAATAGAGTTTAATTGAAGGACCATTATCCTCTTCCTTCCATGGAGTAGATTTTATAAGTTGTGGTAGGTAGTGAAAGGTTTTATCTCCTTGATGGATATTCTAGGTATAATCAAATTTTGGTGAAAGAAAGTGATCAATATAAGACAACCTTTACTAATAAATGGGGTACATATGATTAGAGGAAAATCCCTTTTGGATTGTCTAATTCTAGAGATACATTTCAACGTGTAATGGATATGTATTTTCAGGGACTAATAAATGACATTATGTTGGTGTATCTTGATGATATCAAAATTTTTTCTAGGGATGAAAAGGATCACTTGAATCACCTTAGGTATATTTTTGAGATATGTAGATAATTTTTAATCTATATTTACCCAAATAAGTGTGTGATTTATATCCATGAAGGCAAACTTATAGGACACATTGTTTCAAAGAAGGGTCTATCCATAGATCCTGAAAGGGTGAGTGCAATCTTGGCATTGACTTTGCCCAAACAAAAGAAAGGTTTGCAAAGTTTCTCTGGGAAAATTAATTTCATAAGGAGGTTAATTATTGATTTTTATAACTTAGTCAAGCCTTTAACCTCTATGATAAGGAAGGATTAAGTCTTCACTTGGACAAGAAGAAGGAAGAATTTTGAAGAGATTAAACAAGCCATTACCCAAGCTCCAACTCTTGTAAGTCCTAATTTCTCAAGGGACTTCAACTTGTTTACCTTTAGAAATGAGGAAGTAATATATTCCATGCTTACTATATCAAATGAAGAGAACTTGGAGCAGGCTATTGCCTTCTTTATTCAAGGTTTGGAAGGCTATGAGGTGAGATATACCTATGTTTATAAGCAAGTACTTTTAGTTGTTAGAAGTCTAAATAAGTTTAGGCATATGTTATCTAAAAACAAGATTAACATATTGGTACCTCATCCTAGTGTCAAAGACTTCCTTTTGAGTAGATATTTAAATGAAAAAAAGGTTGGTTGGATCACGAAAGTGATGGAGTATGATGTTGAAATCAAGCCAACTAAGCTAGTGAAAAGAAAGGGGTTATGTGAGCATCTTGCTTCAAATTTGAAAGAATAAAAAGAGGTTTTTTTATCACTTCATGATGACCCTATGATATCTACACCTTCATCCATGAGAATTTGGACACAAGATATGATCCATTTTCTTCAAATTGCCGAGTGTCCATAATGCCTAGATACAGTTAAAAGAAGGTACTTTCGATCACAATCTATTCCTTATGTGATTGTTGATGGAGTGTTGTTTAGTAAGGAATTATAAGGTGTGATATTGACATGTGTTGAATCATATTAGGTTGATAAAATATTGTTTGAGTTTCATGATGGACTAGCTAGTGGTCACTTTGCTCCAAGAACTATAACTATTAAGATTATGAGAGCTGGATACTTTTGGCCTAGTTTGTTCAAAGACACCCATGCTTGGGGTAAGGAAGTGTCAAAAATGTGATTTATTTGATGGTAAATAAAATCTTTCTACCTTTACTCTTCAACCAATTCTATTTGATCAACCCTTTATGCAATGGGGCCTAGATTTCATAGGCCTAATCAACCCACCTTCTAGTGCTAGCCACAAGTGGGTGTTGGCTGCTACAGATTAATTTAAAAGATGGGTGGAGGCTACTTATCTCAAGGAAGAAAATGAAAGTTTAGTTCTAGACTTCTATGAAGCCATAGTGATAAGGTTTAGGGCTCCTTCAACAATAATTTAAGATAATGCATTGGATTTTCTAGGAATGAAGACTAGTGAGTGGGCTTTGAAACATGGAATCTATCTTAGTACTTCCATTAACTATTATCTATAAGGGAATGGACTAGCTGAGTCCACCAATAAGAATCTAAACAAGATTATCAAGAGTACAATGGAGGAGAACCAAAGAACTTGGCATTCCAAGTTGAAGACAACCCTTTGGGTTGAAAGGATCACCCCTAAATTAGGGGTTAGAAACTCACAATATACACTTGTTTATGGGAGAGAAGATATATTGCCTATTTCACTTGAGTTTCCAGCCTTGGATATAACTTATCAGCTAGAGTTGATGGAAAATAAAAATGTGGAACTCAGGTTATGTGAGTAGATGGAGATTGAAGAGACAAGAGATCAAGCTTTGCAAACTATGATATCTCACCAAGATCAAACTAAGAGATAATTTGACAAGAAATCCATGCCAAGAAGTTTCCAAGAAGGATAAATTGTTCTAAAGTGGGATGAAGATAGGAATAAACCTAGAAATCACATAAAGTTTTATGCTTTATGGAGTGGCCCTTATGTTATCACTCAATGCAAGAAACACAATGCTTTCTAACTCTTGAATTTGGATGGAGAGGAGATTCATATCCCAGTAAATGGTATATACATCAAACATTGATACTAAGGTTCTCCTTTTTCCTTGTACATAGTTTGTTGTTTTCCTTATTTTCCCTAAGTGCGTATGTACATGTGTGAGTCTTGTTTTGTTAGTGTAGGTTTTTATTTTTCCCTATTATTTAATTATGAAAATTATATATTTGTGCATACATGGAGTTTTTCTACATTCGTGGGATAGGCTAGCTTATGTGGAGATGTGTGTCATAGATGTGTCATAGGTGTCATAAGAATGTCATAAGTATCTCCTTTGACCGACTATTCTGGGTATGGGAGTTACTTCTCTATTCTTAGCACATTATCACCACCTTTCATGGAGGAGTTATAGTCTATTCTTGGGGTGATTTGACCACCTTTTGTGGAGGAGTTACTTACGTGCTCTCCTATATGGATTCTTCACTTTGGCCATCTTATGTTAATGGACTATTGGCTTTTCTCCAAATTATCTATGCAATTATCTCTTGTCTGATTTCATTTACTTTAGCATTTTGTGGTATTCACTTGCTTCATCCTGTGCAACCATGACTCGTGCATCCTTGTTATTCGGACCTTGGTGAATCCTCCGATATGGTATCAGAGCCACCCCGGTAACTGGTTATCTATTTTTGCTATTACTTTCATTGAAATCTAGAGCTTTGTTAAGGCATTTTTTCTATGAAATTTGAAATTTTTTGGAAGATATTGCTAGTTCTCCATGTTCTTGTTCCTTCCATGGCTTGTTTGGTTTCTCCATATACATGCAGGCGAGATTTTGCAAGATCCAACAATCTTATTTTTGTCAATCAGCTTGCATATTGTGTTTTAAGTAGAATTTCAGGTTGTCACATGCCTTTGCAATATCTTGGAAGCTAATTCTGCCTTTACATGCCATTTTTTGGTTGCTTGGGTCATTTTTTCCAGCTAAAGGCATCTATTTTACACTAGATCTACATCTTTTGTACATCAATAAGAAAAACACCTTCTGGGTTTTGTTCACAGCCTAGAAAAACCATCTAGGTATCTTTCAATTTTTGCATATATTTTGTATACCTTGCAGAAATGTGCTCAAAAAGCTACAGCAGGGCCCCTCTCCATTGGCAGTTGCAATTTTGAAGGCAGTTTTCAAATGCTACGTTCTTGCTCATATGGACTCCTTTTTCCACGATTTTTTTTTTGATTTTGGATATTTTTTCATGCTCTATGCACTAGTGTAGATGTTTTTGATTTCGATGCTAAATTTTTTCAAAAATAGTAGATTTTTAGATGTGACATTACACAGTTCTCATTTTGGGAACTTCGGAGGATCATAACTTTCACATAAGAACTCGTATCGAGATGATTCTTTTATTAAAAGTGCATGATTTTTTGAGTAGATTGTAGTGGTGATATTTATTTCTCTAGATATTATGCCAAAGTTGTATTTTTAGCATATGCTCTTCATGAGGGTTTTGTAATGCATTGAAATCAAGACCACTTAGTATTTCTTGCTAGTGGCAGTTGTAAATGCACTAATATAAAGTACCAAATCATATTTTTTTGGGGGGGTTCTTTGATTGAGCAATATTTGAGTTTTTTTAAAGCTTGTATATTCAATTGTCGAAGATGAAGGGTGAGGCTCGGGTTGACAAGAGGCCAATTCCCCCTCACAAAGACCTCCTTTGGATTCCTCGCTCTATTTTGAGTCCAACGAGTGGTTGGAAGGCCACTTTCTCTCTCAAAATAGGTATTTTTTTAATGTTTTAGTGCTTTTTTTTGCAAAAACATTAGTTTACGATAAATTGAATCTTTAATATCTTGCAAACGGTAGCTCAAATTTAGGTGCCATTTTTTTCCAAATTTTTATGTATTTTAATTCTCCATAGCGTAGGCTTGTTATTTGTTAAAAATGCACTAGTTTATAAAGTGCCTAAAATTTGGGTCTCTCGAGATGCGTTTTCAGCTGAGTTCGACGTCTTATTTGGTTAAAGTCTTGCACTGATTACTCTAAGACACATTCTCAGCTAAGCCAGATGTCTTTTGAGCATACACTTGCATATTTGGGGGGGGCTCAACATTTTAGGGGGGTTGTGATTGCTTTTCAACACTTGTAATCTTTGCTTTCATTCTCATTTCTGCATAATTTCACAACTTACAATCAACACAACTTCACCTAAATTCAGCTTAAAATGGATTCTTTTCAAATTAAACCCCTAACACCCTTCAACTATCATGAATGGAAGGTTAAAATGTTAATCATTCTTAGAAGCAAAGGGTTGTATAGGATCATCATGGGTACTGAGGTATAACCCAACACTGATGTTGAAAAGGTCAAGTGGTACAACTGTAGTGATGAAGCCTATGGATTATTGAGCTTGTCTATGTCTCCAAAAATTCTCTTCCATTTAGAAACCTTCAAGACTCCCAAAGACATATGGGACACCCTAGAAACCGTATTTGGGAAGCTTGATGAGATGAGAGGTCATGAGCTTGAAAATGAACTCATAAGTCTAAGTCCTATCAACTTTGACACCCTACAAGACTTCTTCACTAAGTTTAAGGCCCTTATATTGCAATTGAAAGAATGTGGGATAGAGATGAAAGATGATCAAATCATCCTTTCTATTCTCACAAAGTTAGGTCCAAGCTATTCAGTCTTTGTCTCCACTTTCCATGCCACAAAAAGTGCCCTTGGCACTACATGGAAAATGCCTTCTTTGGATTCATTAATTGTTGACTTGACTAAAGAGCAAGATAAGCTAATTCAAATGGGAATAATAAAGTCTACTCAACCCCAAGATTTGATAACTGGAAATGGTAAGGATAAGACTTCAACAAAGGAGAAGAAGAAAAAGAATAAGGACTAGGAGAAGAAGAAAGAAAACAACAATCCTACCAAAAATAACACTGAGTCTTCCTCCTCCAATGCTAAACCTAAGAAGGAGAAGGTTAAGTGTGCCTATTGTAAAAAGATAGGGTATGATGAACACAAATGCATGAAGAAACAAATAGATCACCTAACTCATCTTCTAGAAAAGCACAACATAGGTGTTTCTGAGTCCATCAAGCAGAATTCATCTACCCAAGATTCTACTAAGGCAAAAGGCAAGGGTAAGGAGAAAGAAAAGGGTAAGGCCCTTGTAGCTACAATAGCTTCTACATCTTCATGGGTCATTGACTCAGGTGCTTCTCACCACATGGGCTCTTCCCTAGTTGAGTTTTCATCTTTAGAGCTTTGTAGCATGACTTCAATTAGTTTGGGTGATGACACATCAGTTTCTATTGTAGAGAGAGGGTCAGTTGAAATGGAAGGAGGAAAATTCAATAATGTTCTAAGTGTTCCTTCTCTTTTAACCAATCTCTTATCAATATACCAAATCACTCACATTGGTTGGGGCATGAGAGTTCAGTTTTCACTAGATTCAGTGGCTATCAGGGAGTTGCATAGTGATACTATAGTGGCAGTGGGTAGGGCAGATCACCAAGCAAGGTTATACACCTTCTCACATTTTGCACTTGATTCTTCTCCAATAGCATTGCTAACTCATTTAGATGGAGTTAGCAAATTATGGCATGAGCGGTTTGGCCACCTTAACTATGGCTACCTTGAGCAACTTTACAAACATGACATGGTCATTGGCTTGCCTCGTGTCTAATTATCAAAAGGACTTTGCGAGGGGTGCTCCCTTGGGAAGCACCCCGAAGCAAAATTTGACAAAATCAAAGCTTGGAGGGCTTCACAACCTTTGGAGTTAGTCCACACTGATGTATCATGACCCTTTCCCAAACCATATTTCACAAGGGCCAAGTACATCCTCACTTTCATTGATGATTTCTCTAGGTACACTTGGATATATTTTCTCAAACAAAAGTCTGAAGTGTTTGAAAAATTTCTAGACTTTAAGGCTCTTGTGGAGAAATAGAGTGAGAAATTCATCAAGGTTCTTCAAACTGATAATGGAGGGGAGTATGTTAGCAACAAGTTTGAGCAGTTTTACACCATAGAGGGGATTGATTTATAGTGTACAATCATGTACATTCCTTCACAAAATGGGGTTATAGAACACAAAAATAGGTTCTTGAAAGAGATGGGTAGCTATATGATTCACTCCAAATCCTTAGCACCATAGTATTGGGTTGAAGCCATCAATTGTGCTTGCTACATTCAAAATAGGGTTCCTCACAAAGCTTTAAAAGGGATAACACCCTTTGAAGCTTGGCATAAAAAGAAACTTGATGTTGAGCACCTTAGGGTTTTCAGGTCCCTAGCCATGGCCCACATATCAAAGAAGAAATGCAAATATATGGAATGTCAGTCCAAGCCTTACATCTTTGTAGGATATCTAGATGGTGTTAAGGGGTATCAGCTTTTAGATCCAACCACTCATGAGTTATTCATTGAGAGAAGTGTCTACTTTCAGGAGTCTTAGAGACTCAACACTTGGCACTTCTTCTTCCTCATTGAATCTACTTCTTCATGATGATTCCTCATTAGATTCAGATCAACCACAATAGGTTCTTGAGCCAGAGATATCTTCTTCTTCTTCGAGTTCAGACAGCGAGGATAGTGATGCAGAGTCATCCACCTCTAGTCAGTCAGAGGATGAGGAGTTAGCACATGACTCGCCCACTTTTAGGCCACTTTGGGCTAGACAAACACTTGAGAGTGCTGGCACTTGGGCAGGAGATCCCATAAATGACAGACATACTAGGGGGATTTTCAGAGAGATCCACATGCCTTCTTTGCCTCACTTTTGGATCCATAAACTTTTCGACAGGCATTGGAAGTACTTGAGTGGGATAGTGCTATGGAGGAATAATATTTTTCCTTAATCAAAAATTACACTTGGGACTTGAATTCACTTCCTAAGGGAAGGAAGATGGTTCAATGTAGGTGGATATATCAAACCAAGTTTGTAGTAGATGGGTCAATTGATAAGTATAAGGTGTGATTGGTTGCCAAGGGTTTCTCATAGGTGGTAGGTATTGACTACTCAGAGACCTTTGCACCCATTGCAAAGATGACTTCTATCCAACTCACCTTGGCTATTACCATAGCACATGGTTGGGATGTGCACCAAATGGATGTGAAGAGTGCCTTTCTTCACAGAGACCTAGAGGAGGAGATCTACATGGAGCAACCGCTAGGATTTGTTTAGGATTCTTCCTTAGTATGTAGACTTAGGAAATCTATCTATGGCCTCAAATAAGCCCCTCAAGCATGGTACACCAAGATGGATTTCTTCCTTCTCACAATAGGTTTCACTAGGTGCCATTCTGATTCCAATGTCTACTTACGACATAATGATTTGCTCCTAATTTTGGTTCTATATGTTGATGACCTTTTAATCACCAGGAGTTATTTATTAGCTATTGCAGTAGTGAAGGCATCTCTCCAAGATAGATTTGACATGACAGACTTGGGTTTGTTGCACTACTTCCTTGGCATTGAGATCTCATAGTTAGATTTAGGGATTTCTCTTACACATCTTAAGTATGCTCTTGACTTATTGGCTCAGTTTCACATGGCTAATTGCAAGCCATCTCTGACTCCCTTTCTATCAAGATTCAAGCCTAAGGTTGACTGTTCTTCACCATTGGTTGATGCCACTCGGTATTGACAACTTGTTGGTAGTCTCATCTACATGACTCACACCAGGCTTGACATTTCATATATAGTGGGACTTGTCTCTAGATTTATGTAGGAACCTCATGAGCTGAATTGGAAAGTAGCTAAGAGCATCTTGCACTACATACAGGGTTCACATAGATACGAGATTCATTACAAATTTGGCATAGAGGTTGACTTGGTTGGATATATAGATTCAGACTGGGCTGGGGATTCATAGACTCGCAAGTCCACTTTTGGTTACAATTTCTCTCTAGGGTCTGGTCCTATCAGTTGGTATAGCAAGAAGTAAAATGTTATTGCTATATCATCCACAGAGGTAGAGTACAAAGGAGCTGTTAATACAATTACTGAGGCTATTTGGATTTAGGGGATTCTTTTTGAGTTTGGCATTCCCATCTGGTAGCCCACCATCATTTTTTGTGACAACTAGAGTACCATTCAAATATTCAAGAATCCAGTTCAGCACTAGTAGACCAAGCACATAGAGATTCACATGCATTTAATTTGGGAGCTTATTTATAGTCAAGTCATTGACTTGATATTTTACCAATCTTTAGAGTAGGTTACAGACATCTTCACCAAAACTTTCACCGAGAGGAAGTTCATTCATTTATTAGATTTTCTTGGGGTGTGGTCCACATCTGTAGTAGCATCATCTTCTGGGGGGTCCACTAGCCTCTTCATTTCTTTTATGTCTCCCTTTTGGGCGAGAGTTTTTCCCAACGGGTTTTCTCATTTTCTCTATCTTATGGGAGATTGCATTTGTACATGGGTGCCTCATCAGGCCTAGTTATCGGGACCCATTTTATATTTCCACACTGCCCACCTAAGCTACGCTTATGGGGGGGTGTTAGTGTAGGTTTTTATTTTTAACTATTATTTAATTAGGGAAATTATATATTTGTACATACATGGAGTTTTCCTACATTTGTGGGATAGGCTAGCTTATGTGGAGATGTGTGTCATAGATATGTCATAGGTGTCATAAGTAACTCCTTTAACCAGCTATTCTGGGTATGGGAGTTACTTTTCTATTCTTAGCACCTTGTCACCACCTTGCATGGAGGAGTTATAGTCTATTCTTGGGGTGCTTTGACCACCTTTTGTGGAGGAGTTACTTACGTGCTCTCCTATATGTATTATTCACTTTGGCCATCTCATGTTAATGGAATATTAGCTTTTCTCCAAATTGTCTATGCAATTGTCTCTTGTTTGATTTCATTTACTTTCACATTTTGTGGTATTCACTTGCTTCATCCTGTGTAACCATGACTCGTGCATCCTCGTTATTCAGACCTTGGTGAATCCTCCTATATGTTTGTGTCTTACTTTATCTTGTGTTTGCTTAGTGTGTTTTGGTTGTCTTATGTGTGCTTTAGGAAATTCATTTCTAGTTATCTTCAATAACTCACTGACTACCTTGGCCCATGATAGGATAAGGCTACTGGTCCTTAGTATAGTAGGCATACTACCCCTATGACTCACCAATTTGTTGACCAAATTTGAATTTCAGGTTAAATTTTGACCCCTATAGGTAAAAGTTTTGTTTTTAGATGTTCTAGGGGTCTTAATATTTTTCATAGGCTATATTATGGTTAAATTTATGTCATATAATGTATTTATAGCTTTAGTCATGGTTTCATTAGCCTATTTATCATTTTGGGCCATTTAATGTGCTTTTAAGGGTCATTAATTCAAGTGGCATGTTTCCCAAGGTATCTAGATGTCCATTTTACCTTATAAACATCGAAGAAGTTATTTTAACTATCAAGATGTTAGTTACATCAGAATATTGTAGGTTCCTTAACTAAAATCCAAGAAACAACTAAAAAAAGGAGAAAATGGCATTTGTACATCCCATGGGCAAGTGTGCCATATGGAATAAGATCTTGGATTACTTCCTCATCTTTCTAAAACTCATTTATACATTTTAGTTTCTATAAAAATGTCATTTCAAGGCCAAAACCATACCTTATCTTTTTTACATTTGTAGACACACATAAGTGACCTTTAGGTTTTTGCTCAGTATTGACAACTAAAGAATTTTCAAGATAAATGATTTTGGAAGGTTGTAGAAAACTTAGGGACCTTCATTTAAATATAAAGAGTTTGAAGAATTGTAGCTTGTGATTCATGAACCATCCTCATGAATTTGACTATACTTTTTTGCTAGTTGTTTCATGGACCATATAGGTTTTGCTCAATTTTGATCAAATCCATATGAACAAATTGGTGATGTTGACTCCAAGGGATGTTGGATACCTTATTAGGTGGTTTCCATTCTTATTTTCATGTTTCATAATGTTTTTATGAGTAAATTATTCTATGTTATAGGAAGGTGCCACAATGTGTAGTCTCAGTCACAATTCCTCTTGTTTTCTAAGTGTTTATTTCCTATAGAGGTCTTATGTAGTTAGGAAATGATGTTACATAGGTCTCATGGTCACATGAGTACCTCCTTCCATGTTTTGGTTTCATCATCTCATGTCTTGGGTAGCTTGTAATCTTATCATTCTCCATTATCATCTCCATGCCATGACTTTAGTTGTAGTCACATGTATGGGCTTGTCCATCTTATTTCTAGAGTTTTGTTCATGGTGTTTCAGTTGTCTAAGCCATCAAGAGTTGAAGAGAGCTCATTGAGATGTTTGGAAAAGGTGCAAGTGTGATCCCAAACCTATTCACCATGCTAAGATAGTTATGAGATGTTTATGCCTAATTTATTCCAAATGTGTGCAAGTGCTTTCACATTGGAAAAGAGGTGTTAGAACTTGTTTCAAGGTTTTATTGGTGAAAATAATGCATTTAAAGAGTTTCAAAATAGCTTTGAGCTTCCCATGAGGAATTTTATCCACCTTGCTACTCTTTTCCACACTCACTATCTACACACAACCCAATACATACCTATAAGAGCCATAATTGAAGTCATGTTGAGGGGAGTAAAGCTTGATATGGTTTCAACCTGTTAGGATTACTACAAATGTATTAGATTTTTTGATGAAATCATACAAGGTTTATAGTCATGAATAGTCCTCATAGTTCTTATATTTAATTCATTATTTATGCACCAAATGCCCACCTATAGGTGGCTGAGTAGGGTACTAAGATTCTTATATAGAGAGGTTTAAATAACTTGATATCTAATTAAGGTCTTAGTATGATAATCAAGCCATGATATACCTATAAAAAGTGGTAGATGGGTAAGAAGAGGTGTGAAACCATGTTGAGAAGATGAAGATTGAATTCTAGGAAACCTTCACTAAAATATCAAAACAAAGGTCCAAAGGGTTCTTATAGACCTCTTATAATGATGCTACATAAGGTCTCATAGCATCTAAAGAGGTGAATGTTATGACCTCTAGTATAGACAATATATCTACCAAGAATGGAGGATATAAGGTCATTGCAAGGGGGATGTTGAAAGACTTAAAGTGACCCTCAAAAACACTGAAAGCATGTTGTATTATCTACAAGTTTGATAGTTTGAATGATAGTTGACATCCTAGGAGCAATAATGAACACACCCTTCATGGCTAGAATGTTTCAACTAGTGAAATGGTATAAAAATGGCATAGAGACTATCACTATAAGGTTGATACATGATTTTTAAGATTCATGAGTGTTTATAGGTGTCCCTTGTATGGAAAATTACACACCTACAATAGTGAAAAGCAAGGTTTCTCATTCTAAATAAGACAAAATAGTTTGTGAATCCCAAAAGAAGTCAAGTGAAATCAATATGTGATAGGGTATGATATGGTTCTCATTCTTCATGAATATCCTCTAAAACTCATGAATAAACTCATTTTGAGTAAATGCATACCTACAAGGCTCATTTTAGTAGGGTGTAGGATAATGACTTGATTTTTTATGTTCAAAGTGGTGTTTTAGGACTCTCATGTTGAGTGTAGGTTCAATAATGAATTTTGTGAACAAGGGGGTTCAAGGGAGGTTATCAAGAATCATAAAAAAACTCATTTGAAGCATTAAACACCTAAAATAGGGTCTAATAGGTAGGTGTCTCAGTCATGTATGAAAGAGTAAATGCATAATGAGAGGATGATGATGGTGTGGATGACCTATAGGATAGTCAAGTGACCTAAATATCAAGAAGGTTTGTATATGATTTTCAAGACCTAAACTATACCAATACACCTACAGGGTCCTCTTCCAAATAGAAAACATAGTCAATAGTCCATCAAATTGAAACGCAAGGTCTATGTGAGGTTTTTGGTAGAGTTGGGATAATAGTTAAGTTAGAGGTGATATAATTATGGTTTGAATATTATAATTACAACCTGAAAAATAATGAAAAATATATAAATTAGATAATATGCACCTATAGGGGTGAAAGAGTAGAGTGTCTCAATCAAAAGAGAGTGGAGGACTTAATTATGGCCAAGAGGTGCATATGAAGGCCAAATGGGAGATTGGATTGATTATAAAGAATATTAACACCTAAATTAAGGTCATGGTTAATTAATTAACTAAAAAAAATGAGAAACAAACTTACACACATCCCAAAACCCCTGTATACACCTACAATAGGGTACAAGCTAATGAAGGCAAGATAAGAGATGAGCTTGTCTAGAAAGAAGAAGAGGGTAAGTTAGGAGTTGTTTCAAATTTTAAAAATGGTGAAGAGAGTTATATATCATCTAATAAAAAATTAGAAACCATTCAAAGGTGATTGAAAAATGCCTTAATGGCGTAGACCTTAAAGGATGCATACATGCCTATTAAGCCTAGTTTAGGCCTAAAGCCCAAGTGGGGGGGTCAGTACTAATTATAGTATTATATGGGAAATATAATTATTAGAAACATTTTTATAGAGATATTATATTTGTGTTAAATCTCTTATAGTACAAAGGAACCCATAGGAAAGCCACTTTTGACTTGAAACCAATTCAAGTCTACACGTAGTCAATGTTATAAAACTCTGCCTTGGGGTTTTAGATGTTTGAAGATGATAAAGGGGTAATTTTGACCTAAATTATTGTGAAAGGAGTCCTCATGACCCAAAAAAGTCCCTCATGTAAGTTGTTTCCTTTAAAAAGTAGGGCACATATCCTCTATTTTGTCTCAGAGGTAGGTCACTTTTAAGCTTGGATAGAGGTAAAAAAGGTAGAAAATGTGACCTAAATGGGTGTTGGGTGCCTTGGAGAAATAATAATATGATTGAGGATGTTGTATTAACTTTTATTTAGTTAGAAACAACATGAATTTAACCTAGGTTTGATGAGAAGACACTAGAGAGTGTAAGTGAACAACCATATACAACCAAACCTCAATGGTCTTAATTAGGCCGAATTGGTGAAAAGAAAGAAAGGATGATGAGTTATTGGAAGGATATATTGTAATTGGGTAGGTGAAAAAACATACAAGTTATCATGAAGAGCATTCCATAGAAGGGGATAAGACTTATAGGAGGTCTAAATCCTCAAATGTGTAGAAAGGCTTGTTAGGTAAGGTTTAAGCCTAAGGCTAATTGGGGGTCCACCATCACTTTTGGATTTTGGTGGGTGTTATATATGGTGAGGGAATTTTTATGATGTGGGATAATAAATGCTTTAGCTTTTAGTATCTAGAAGAACCTATAGGAAAGCTAATTATAACCCTGCCATAGTCTAAACATGCAAGAAAAGAGGAAAACAAGCTCGATGGGGTATCTTCAAGTGCTCATATCTTTTATAAGATTATGCATGGGAGATAGAGGAGTTTGGGGAAGTTATAAAAGGTATTGAAAAACCAATTTGTGGAATTTTTCTACAACTCCAACATTAAGTTTTTATGAAACAACCTTAAGAGGTTAAACTACCCAAAAACCCTCCAAAACCCTTGTAAAGACCAATATAGAGAAATGAAGTTGCAGATGCATTATAAGGGAATATTTTGATGATCAAAACTATTGGAAATTTCATAGGACTCACTCAGTCTCCTTCCCATGCTTTTTATCTATAGGGAATTTGTATGGATTTGGAAAAAATAGTTTATTTTTAAACTTTTTTTATGTTTTATAGGATACAGGGGGTTTCAAGAGGTGAAATCAAGTTTTTAATGAATATAAGGACTTTTAATAACTCTCTGTGGTCATTTATTTTATGGAAAAAAATACTAAGTGTCCAAACTAGAGCTCTCATCTCAACCAGTCAAAACTAACATACTAGACACAAGGGTGAAAACTCCAAGTGTGAGCCTTTTTAAGGTGTACCTAAGAAGTATAAGGAAATGGATAGTATTGTTAAGTGTCATTAACTCCCTCACATGGATTGGAATGCAAAATTGAAGCCAATTTTGAAGATAGGTGTGAGGGGTGACTAAAAAAGGAGTTTTTAAAATTGAGACAATGATTGCTTCCTTCTAAGAGTTTCTAGATGATTAGTAATGAAATAAATACATGGATAGGCATGATTGGAGGCTGTCCCTATCATTATAATCATTATAACTATCCATATTTAGTTTTTGGACATTCAAATAGGTTCAAATTATGAGGGCAATTTTCTAAGCCAAGACTGGGAGTTTTAGGCCATTTTTCATAAGTTTCATAACTTGTATGGATAATTTGTCCTCCTAAAATTGCATAGTTTATTCCATACATATTTATCATGAAAATTTAACCCATTTTATTAGATTAACAAGTGTCCAAGTGACCTTTGGACTTCCCTTGTATTGCTCTTCTCTCAAAGGCTATAAATATTGACTCTTTTGGCTCTTTTTAGCAGCCTCTATTGGTTGATAGTGAAACCCTGGACAATTTTGTACTTGAATGGATCTTAAAGAAATAAAACAAGTGATTTTTCCTACTTACATGTAAAATTTAGTGTTATTTTTATCTTATTGGTCTTGCCTAGTAAAATGTTATCTTTTCTAGCATGTTATCCTTGTTTGTTCACCAAATATGGAGAAGAGTAATTGTTATAGGTATTTGTTAGTGTTATATTTTAAGTGTATGTGTGTTTTATAAGTGTTTAATTATTTTATTCCATAAAGGAATCATCCATTACCCTCTTAAACATAAAATTACCTCTTGAACCTAACATATGAAACATTAATGTGAAATCTATCTTGAGTTGTGAGTTTTATGTGAAAAAAACTTTATTTAGCTCTAAGTAGTATAAGTTAAGTCAATAGGAGGAAATTAAATATTGGTGCATCACCTTTAATTTTCTTATTTTGTCTTCTTAACCCTTTTCATGCAAATTTGATAGGTAAAAGAGTGTTTCAAAGAGTGCATCAAGGGAACTAGCCCTTCTAGAGATTCATCTCAACAAATTATTACCCACAATAAGATATATGTTTCCATTATCCCACTTGGATGAGTAGAGATAGGAATCTCCTCAAGGGGTGAAAATAGAAGTGAAAACACTAATATAGTGGGACCCTTGTCTAAGGGTTAAGGAATATTTGAAGGTTAAAGGGATTAATGTACCTCATGATAATTACCCTGGTGATTTTGACCATATGTACACAAAAGCATCCTCATTCTTGGAGGCCACCATGAGATTAAAACAACATAATATTAGGCCTAAATCTAGACTAGATAGAAATAAAAAAGGATATGACATATGGTAATTGGGGCCAAGGCAATACCATTGGTGCACCTTCTAAACCTCTATCAGCGTAATTAGTTAGTGCCTAAAAAGAGACACAAGTTAAACATATGTTAAGGGAAAGAAGGCCTAATGAGATTGCATTTATTCAACCCAAGTAGAGGGACAAGGATCACCAGTGGAAGAGGTTCATATGGTAACATTAGACCTTGGTGAGATAGTTGAAGATGCTTTAAAAATGCTATCACTAGCTTATGGGTCAGACAATGAAGAGGCTCAAGCTGAGGAGATAGAGAAGGAAAAGGGGAAAGATATAGCATTAGACTTAGTTCTTATGGATCCTCCCAAGAGAAAATTTAAATTAGCCATTTTTATAGTAAAGACCAAGAAGCCCAAGGTAACTTTCACCCCTCCTTTAGGTGAAGTTAATCTATTTAGTGAAGAAAACTTGATTTATAGACCAACCATTCTAGAATGGTTCATTTATGGACCTAGGTTATAAAATATTCTTACTAGACACCACTCTTGGGCCATGATGAATGCCATTAATATCCTAGTGCATGAGGAGATCAATACATGGATTCTAGCTCTACAACAAGAGGATGAAAGAAGATTGGCTGCCCTAGGAGAGCCAAGTAGAGCACAGATGGAGATCCCTACACCACAAGTGACTCAATCATCATTTGGTGTCAAATTTAACCCCAAGATAGTTGGATTGAAAATATTAATATAAAATAAAGTCATGGTTTTTGGAGAAGAGATCACTTACCAAAAAATAGAGCCATTAACCAATTTAACTCTAGTAGGAGGATAAAGGCCTAGAGAAAACCATAAAATTGAGGAAAACATGATTGAATTATCTCAAGCACATTTAGCACACTTGTAAGCTACCTCAAAGGCATGAAACAAAAAAAGGAAAACATATACAAACAAGTGGTCTTATCCATTCTAGAGGCAATGGTTGAAATATTTGAAGAGACTTTATTTGACATGTTCAATTCTTTGAAGTCACTAAAATCTAGATAGAGTGTGGTGAACCAACAAGATGCAAGAACCAAGGGTCTAGTTCACCAATGGTAGAAATGTAGGGGGAAAATAAAGGATTTGATCAATATCTTGATTGAGGATCAAATTCCTAACTTCAAGATAATTAGCTTGGCTCATCTAAACATAGTCATGGGATTACTAGTGGACAAGATCAAAAGTTTTAGCACATGGTCCAAAAACTTGGAGAGTCTCCTTATGGATGATAAAAAGTTGGAAGACATGATAGAGCATATAGTTGGGACCATGATAAATTAAACATCCAAAATTATTTCCATAGGTCTCATCATTGATGATGAGTTAAAGCTCAGAGCCACCCTGGTCATGCAAGAAGTGAGAAGCAACATCCAAGGAAGGACTAGGGTAGATAATAGTGGGATTATGGACATGATCTTTACTATAGAGGAGAAGATTGGAAAGGCTAGGAGAATAAAATAAGCATTAAAAATGGATGACAAAAATCTCCAAGGCCTAGCAGATCAAGAAGGGGAACTCTTCATAGAGCCTATGGTCAATCTAAAGCTAATTTATGAGCAGCATGAAAGAGCAATGAAGATCCTATATTATAAATAGGGGACTGCATCAAAAAAAAGATCTCAAAGTTAGTTGAATTAGGAATATTATTTTAAACTTAGCTTATATAATATTTTAAAAGATAATATTATTTTTTTAAAGGCATGTGTAATTTGTAAAGCACATTGCCTATGGGTTAGTCATTTTGGAGTGTCTAAAGGGTTCTATAATTATTATAAAAGGACAACTATCCTTAGCATTTGAGATGATCAACTAGCATACCTAATGAATTGTATATATGAAGAGGTATTTTAAATTGTAAAAGAGAGGGATTTTTAAGCAAGAATACTTGTGCTAATTTTAGAGAAATTAATGCAAATAGGAAATTCTAAAAAGTTTGTCTCATATGTTTGTGTGAATTATATCATGGCTTCTCTCTAAATTATCTGGTTTACAATTTATATTTGAATGGTTTTTATTGATTCTTGATGTGCACTTTTTAAAATACAGAGTTGTTAATTTTTGCTAATGTTAGGTTGGTTGAAGGTTTTTAATTTAATTATGTTATCTTTTCCTTTCATGTGAATGTGCTTATGTTATTTAATTACAAGGGTAACTATTTAAAGTGAACCAAGTTCTTATCTACATTCTTTCAATTCCTTAGATGCTTACCTAATGTGTATTAGGATTTGGGCTTATTCTATTTCATGCTATACATTAATTTTAGGTGTATATTTTGATGATATCTAAATTTTTTCATAATATATATGTTAAAGATCAACAACATAAATATTTCTCTTCTCTACCTTACCTTTATTTTTTATTTTTATTTGATCCATTCACTTTATATTAGCTTCATTTTAAATATCCATCTTAGTGATTTAATTCTTTGAGCATAATTTACTTTACTTAGCCAAGATTTCTTTAATTATCATAAAGGTCAACTATCAAGCCATGGTTGCTCCCAACAACCAAACACTATAAATATTTTGAAATTGTTCACTTGTTATACCACTATCCTACCATAGATAATAGGTTTATCACAACTTGTAACTCATGCATTGGATTCTCTAAATCTAAAAATGAGTAGTGCTTCATAAACACTCAAAACCACCTATGATACACATACATGAATCAACACAGGGAAAGGGATCTCAATGGGTGTCGATTGCTAATCCCATCTTGATCTTGTATCTAGGCTACTGAAAAATAAATTCCTACAAAACCTAAGGTCACAATTCTTGGGTTTGAGTCATTTGGGCCTGAGCTATATGAGGCTAAACTATATGAGCCTAAGAGGTGGTGGAGATAGAGTAAAGGGTCAAGGAGGTGAAGCTCATGGAGTATAAGGTCAAGGAGGATAATGATCTAAGACCCTTGTAATATCCTCCTTGATATTTGAGGAGTTTAGTGAACATATCCTATAGCTTGATTTGATATGGAGGAAATGCCACCTTGGGAAAATGGCTTAGACTTAGCTTGCTTTCTTTTTTCTTTTTTTTGGCCTTGATCTAGGTGATACCTTCTAGTAATCTATAGGTTTGAGATAGATATTATTATTCTCATGAGGTTGGTGGCCATATTTGATGTTAATTCAAGCCTGATACATATCCATATGGGCCTTGATGACACCATGCATGTCTTACTATCTGTGTTTGGCCCTACCTAGGGCATAATAATCCCTTCTTGCCACCATATTTTACAAAGGGGGGATACTCTTGTAAACATGGTGCTTGATTATGATAGAAAAGTCTAGATAAGCCTTTTAATGGAAGCTAATGAAATGGACAAAGATGCCTTCAAATAATTGATATGTAATCTCTTACTTTGCTATCCAGTTTGGGACCTGATCGGGTAGGTAGAGGGGAGATTTGAGGGTGTTGACCACTTGAATGATAATGTCATATCTATATTACTACTATTCACTAATAGGGGTGAGAGAATCCATTATTTCCTTAGATAACTATGGTGTGGTTTCCTTGTTTATGGCCATATAGACCACTGGGTAGAAGGAATCACATATATCCCTTATGTGGTTCTAATAATGGTGGCCATATACTTTGTAACAAACTACATGGACCACTGTGCCTATGGGAACCCATGATGGAAAGGTAGAATTTTTGAATGTAAGCTTTTCATAGATTATATCTACCAAGTATCTCATCATATAAAAATTTCAGCCTCATTGGGTATCTCCTATTGCCTTGATCAGGTTGAAGTTGAACATGCCCCCAAAGTCCAAGACCTAATCACCTTTGAGGAATATATGTAGTAGGGGCACCCATAGAATATTAAAATGCAAGTAGTTTATTACCCCAAATAATAAATATAAAAGTATCATCCTTATGCAAATATCTTATTTAAAGGTGTGAATGTTTTAGAAGTCCATGCCTATCTTATTAACCCATTTTACATCTGGGTTCTATACCTATTCATTCAAGATAACATATATCTAGTAGGTTTTGGTCCATGTGCTCATTATGGATAAATCATAAGTGATCATATACTCTGAGAGGTTATATTAATATTTAAATGTGCTCCAAAAAATATCTATGAATTTATTCTATGAACCCACCAAACACACTAGGTTGTGAACACCATCTTACACCTATTTAGTCGTGAATATCAATTTTCCAATAAAATATTCACAAGGGAAGACCTCCAACTTGGCTATGGCCCTATGTAAACTACATTTATTGTATGCCTAGAGGGCATATTTTAACTTGGACTCATCTTCATTTTCATTAGAAGAAGACTTAGGCACAATGTGTATTTCCTTGAACATCTCATTATAGTGCGTAAATCATATTATGCCTTCTGGGAATGTGGTGTCCTTGTATTTGGGATTGATTTTGTAGTTAGAAGATGAAGTGTCTATTGAAAAAAGGGTTGGATTTATTATGATATAAAACTCTTAGTGAGGGAGGCATAGAGGGCATAAGAATGAGCAGAAAATGAGAAGGTAGACTTTGGGAAATTGGGATAAATAATGGTAAATGAGATTATCCTAGGGAAATTATAGGGATTTACGCATATCTCTTATATTGATGGTGGTTGCTGGATCACTTAATGTGAATTCAAACCTAAGTTGGTGGCTTTATTTTCTCATTTATTTCCTAATCTAGACTTAAAATCATAGATTTGAAATATGTGTCACTACTAGATTTGATGATTATGATGTGATGTTTTAAATTGTCCAATCAGGGCCTAGTTTCCCATTTACTTAATGTTATGAGTGTGGTAGACACATGGTTATTTCATCCCTATGGCATCCTAGATAAATTTTACCTTGTTCCACATGTCCATCATTGATTAGTCCATACTATAATGACTACTACCTAGGCACAACCTGGTACTTCACTTTTACATGTTTAGGGGTAGGAGTTGCTAGCTATAAGAGTGAAGTGATGCATGACATCTTTTTATTATCCTTTTAAATATTAATATACATCACTTTGACTACTTGGGGGCTTCTCAGGCCTCTTATGCAAATATGTCAATGTCTTCTTGAGCATGATCTTGAGTAAATTTCCCCATCATGGGAGCCATTCCATCATTATCTTCATTAGGAGATATAAGCCTATAAAAAGTCTCAAACTCATTACAAATATTAAAGTATTACTACCAAAAATGATCAAAATTTTATTGTTTAATAGGGGCCATTACACTTTTATTCCAATCTTCACTTTACGCACCTTTGGGAGTGTCTTCTTCATATTCATTTTGAGGTTGCAACAATCTTGGGAGCATGACTTCTTATGAAAAACTGTTTGAAAATCCACTAGCTACAACTGAATAAACTTCCTTAAACTTCTCACCAAGAACATGCCCAAAAGACACATTTAACTTTCCTTTGTGAAGAGGGATACCAATGGTGATCTATTCATCATACTCACTTGAGGAGTCTTCTTCTTTAGCTGAAAATTCTTCATCTACCCTATGTATAACAAGTTCTTCTTCAAGGATGGGCTGATCATGCTCATGAGTAATCTTTGGGATTGGATATGCACTCTTGAATCTTGGGATTTTGAGAGTAATGAGATTATCTTGGGGGATTTAGAGGGGGGAGAAATGATTTTTAAAAAAAGTTTCCCCATTCTTATCCTTTCATTCACCAATCAATCTCTTAACTTTTGATATGATTTGTTCCTCAACCTCCTCATTAAGGACTTATTTCTTATTTTGGATGCCTTATTGGATTTACCTACATGATGAAAAGGTTTGAGGTTCTTATTTAGCTTCAATTTACCAATCTAAGAATTCTCCATTTTTCTTATCCCATGACTCTAACACTTTCTTCCAACTTGGAATTTTGAAGGACTTTTTTGGTGTCTCTTGGGGAAGGGGAAGAGCTTTTTGTGCTAAGAATTATTCATTATTTTTTCTCCAAGAAAAAATCAACCTCTCACACTTTGATTTAGCCTGGTCTTCATGTACAAATACAACTTGAGGGGTGGGTGAAGGACTTGGGAGACTTGGAAACTCTCTTGGTTTGACCTCTTGAGGAAGAATAGGTAGAGCTTGCATAGACATAAGTTTTTCTTGATGGCATATTTCAAGTTGGAGTAGGTTGGGAACACAATAAGGTTGATGTGGGTAGGATAAATCACATCAGACTTATGGTATTGAATTTTTTGCCTCTCATGGACTACTAACCTATCATCTATACACTTAAATAAACCACATATATCCAACAAGTCATTGGTTAGTCCTTGTTGATTCTCCCTCTCAAAAACTACCCACTCACCCTTAACCAAATATAATGAGTCCCTCATATTTTGAAATATATGGATATGGAAAATTAGATAAAAATATTCTTTTCTATAAATCTCTCTCATTTATCTTTCATAACCTAATAGGATTTGTTTGAGTCTTGGTATAGATTGAGCAGGAATGTGATTATACTGACTAGGGGTAGCATAGTTTTGACAAGGCTAATTTTAGGGATAATTAGGTTGTCAAAGAGACTAAGTTGGGGTATATGGAGGGTTACTTAAGGAGAAGCCATAAACATCATTATCTTGATATTAAGGATATATAGGTAAGGAACATGAATTTTAACCAAATGAAGAGTGAGAATACATACCAATTTATGTTATTTAAGTACTTGGGACGTTTAAAATAGTTGTATTTCACTTGGATTTTCTATTAATGCTTGAGGTCATGACTCTAAAGGCTGATGTATTGAAGGAAAACACCAAAAATTACTCAATATATGAAATTATTGTCCCAATGGGCATGCCAAAACTATTATCACTCTAAATTACACCCTTGAAGAGGTTATTCAAGCCTTCCCCATTTAGTTGATATCATGGAGACACCTCTAGGCTATGGGTAGCCTAATCAATGAGGTGAATCTCTAGATATGGTTATCTCCCTTGATGTTATCACTTGAAACTACTATTAAACCTATTGCTTACAAGGGAAAAAGAGAGAGGGAAAGAAATTAAACAAAACAAAGAGGTGATGCACCAAATTTATGACCTCCACCACACATTTTTAAGTTCATAATGAACTATAAGACTGACCTATCATGCACTAATCCTAAACTTCCCCTCTTACATCAATGTTTTGTAGATAGGTAAGGAAATGGAAGACTAGGAGGTAAGATGCTTACCACTTATAATCCACACTTAACCCTTGATTGCATTAAATACAACCTATAAGAAGGATATCAAGATGCATGAAGGTGAGGAAGTGAGACACAAGCCATGGAAAACAAAATTGTCACATAACAAGATCAATCATCCATAATTTACACTAAACACAACCATATGAGGAGGTAAAGATCAGTCATATATTAATCATATCATTACAAAAGGATCAGGGCTTCACATAATCAAGTGAAGGATTCCTAAAATTCCATAAAAGGTAGTACATATATTAAAAAATGAGAGATGAGAGAGAAGGAGGGTGTCTAGGACCAATGATGTCTAAAAAACCATCATGGATTAATTATAAGTGCCAAGAAAGTTAGAGGGTGGTATTCACACTCTCTTCAATATGTGTATCTTGGTGAAATATGATCTTTAAGGTGGTGTAGGATTTCTTTACCGTCTTTGATGATTCATCACTCTCTCTTCATCTCTTGAAACCGCCACCTCCTACTCTAGATTTGGGGATATAAAAGTCCACTTATAGTGAATCACTCTTGAATTATTTATGTCATATCCAATGTCCATCTTGTGACTATAAGTATGATGATTAGAATTAGTATTAATTTCTTCATAGGTACTTTTAGACTCTGATAGACCTCTTCACATGATCATAAGTTCTCATATGCTTATTCTCTTGATTGCTCACCAAAAGTCTTTTAGGACTACTCTTAGACACTTTATTTCTTTTAGATAAATTTTAATGTTTCAATTTAATATCTAATAAAACTTTTAAAGGTTTTAAAGAGGACATTAGAACTTTGTAAAACTTAAAAATGCTTTATCAAGTGTTTTAGAAGCTAAGACACCTTCAAACACTTTGCAATTTAGCTAAAATAGGTAGTTTTAGGTACTTTTTCTATGTATTTGCCATTACATATGTCAATATTATTTATTTATAGGGTTAAAAGGATGATTTTAGGTATCATAAATCTATTTTCAAGTTATATCTATCCCATTAGAGTCACCAATGCATCATACACATTCATCAGGTCATTTTTGGTCTTTTGGTAGCTTATAAACACTCCATCTTCTTAATGATAATTAATAAAGACAAGACCTTAAATCCTATAAAAAATGCCACCAAGTTTTAGTGTATATTGGTCTTATATTATCCATAGGATATTTTTGTCCCATATAATTTGTCCTAGGAGTTCTCATGAAGTAAAACTAACCTTTTTGGGTTTGGTAAGACTAGATGTGTAAGTCCAGAGAGACTTTTGAGGAAAAGGGTATCCAATGGATAGTTTTTATTTATAAATTATTGAAAGGTATAACTCCTTCCATGTCCCCCAATACTTCTCCAAGCAATGTTACTTTCAAAATACCTAAAACTTGATATGACCTATAATGAGGGTTTGTGAGTAGTCTTAGAATTTTGACCCTAATGGTCTTATTTTTATGTCTTCCCTCTATTTATAAGGTATAAAATCAATTTGGAGGTATGATTTATAGTATTATTGACATATAAAAACCTTTATACTTCATGTTTAAACTAAAAATTGTATATTTTCTCCATAATTTGTAGACAAGCTTGTAGATTCTCCTCAAGGCCTAACACTTTGTTAGAGCTTAAGAATGGATCCTCATTGGATGATTATATCTATAAATATGAGTATAATAAAGTATATAATTATTAATTATTTTCCCTTATACTTTTTATCACCCTCAAACATAATTATCAAACTAATAAATTCACCTTTTTCTCATATTATGCATACAGGCCTATAGGTCTTCTTTGAAGCCTAAATCGCTCTTCACCCTAAATGAAATTGACTTAAACTGATAGTTTTCACTTCATATCAAGGATAAAAAAACTTTAAAACCCTCATAGGGTTATTAAAACTTATCATAACTTTCATTGAGATTCACATTAGATGCAAAAATCATATTTTTCAACCTTTTGTAGGTAGACTTGTAGGCCTTTATTATGAGCTCAACCTCTTTGTATATTTATCATATAAGGGGGTTGTATTTAATTTCATATCAATGAATAATAATATGGATACAATGATAAATTTTGATATAGTTTTATGGTTTTTCCTAATGAGAAAACCAACAATTTTTATTAATAAATCTTCGCTTTAAACTCGTAGGCTTACATAACCTACCTGAGCTTACACACATTAGTTATCTTATCACTATTTCAATTATGAATGGACCTCATTTTCATAGCATATATTGGATTTTAAGGATTTCCTATCATGTGATAATTCATTTTTGATCACTCCCATACTAACAAACTCCTCTAATAACCTCTTCTTATGCCTACATAATCTATCTGCAAGATACTTGAAGAATTATGTAGGTAATCATCATGTCTATGGAGGCTCTAAAAACTTTTACATATTGAGGGATATATTTATGACCTTGGAGAGTGTCATAAGGATATATAGATATCTTGAGAGCCTATCACTTAATTCCTAAACATATTTAACCCTTTCATATGTCGCAAACTCTCTTGCTCAAGTCTGTAATTTATCATTATATGAATATTTTTGCTCATTTTTGGCATTAGGTGCTTGATGGAAATATTTTAGAATAAAATTATTTTTTTAATTAATTTGAGAACACTATATATAATTATCTCCAAACATATTCAACTTGGAAAAAACTTAACAACATATAGTAACCTTGACTATCATATCAAATCAGTGCAAGTGAGTCTCTTTCAAGCCAATACAAGTATGAATGTGAGATTATTGAATTTATAATGATATTAAAAGGGATATTTATACAATTTTATATCACTTTCCATTCATAAAATTTCCTCCATCAACTTTGAAACACTATTTCAAGAAGAAAACTCAGGCCATGGGGTTTTATAAAGGTTTTTAACAGTTTATTTTGATAGAAATTATTCATAAAGAATGGCTTATCAAACCTAGAACTAATGCATGGAATCTAAAGGGAATAAGGTTTTACATCAATCCATAAGAGTGTTTGATCCAAATCTTCTTCTCCTATGTGAAACAAGCATTATGAACTAACCTTCAACTAGATGCCAAGAACTTGGTGAAGTGTCTGATGCATTCTCTGACTTGATCTAAAATTTCAAAGCTCACCAAACATGGTTTGTCCTTGGTGAATATATACCAATATACTATTATCCTTTGATATTCTTGAAACACATTTTATTCCTCTTGAATGGCTCATGGCATGTGTTTGTAATTATTTTATAGGTCATCATTGCTATTTATAACTTAATGCTATCATCTATGAAATATAAATAATCATATTCACATTGAAAAAGACCCAAAAAAGTTTAAAAATGTGGGAGAAAGATACATGACACTATATTTAACCCATATATGCTATTGCAAAGCTTGAAACACATTAAAAATGCTTAGACTATGTAAATTGACCCATGATACTTGAGGCTCATTTTATTGAATTCATTTACATGATTTTATATTAATTCCAAGGTTCATTTTATTGACTTAGACCCTATCACCCATGAAAAAAGAGACTTTTACAAGAAGTATGCTTTGGGGAATGCTTAAACTAGGCAAAACATTAACCTTAACTTCTCTAAAAACCTTAACTTATTCAAAATTACCTTAAACTATGCTAAATTCTCATATATTGATAAAATTACATAATAATGTGATCTATCAAATTCAATGGGTTACTAATCTTCACAATTAATTTCATGATACCTTTGAAACACTCAAAGACCACCCATCTAGACATCATAACTTTAAAGACATCATATGACAATTAATAGGCATAAAAATGTTATCAACAAAGTTAAGGGAGTCTAGATATCAAGTTTTTAAAAAGAATGATCAAGGGTAGCCAATTTGGATAAGAAGAACTAAGTAAAAAGGGAAGCCATGTGATCAAATAATATTCTCACCAGCCTACAAATGAATCTTTATAAGGCATCATGTAGGAATCTGCGAAAATGACTTTGGGAACTTGAATGCAAGTCCAAACATGTAGATAGATAGTTAGTGAAATAAAAATATTCCAAGTGTGAAATTACTCTATTATTCTTAGGATGAAATAAGGAATTGAATGTGCTTAAACTTATAATCTACTAGGGAATTTTAATAGGTATTAATTGTCATTATGAAAATATTAGACACATGATAAAACTAGGGTGAAACAAAAATATGAGGACACTTAAAGAAAGAAACTAATTAGGGAGAGATCAAAAATTAAATAACCTCTAATTTGAAAAAATTTAAATTAGGGTACCCCACTTCTTAGAATAAGGGGTGTGTTGGCCAAAATAAGGATATATACATTACTATCGATGCTAATGTCCCTCTGTGGTTAATAGTGTATAGAAGGATAGAAAACATTTGAGGATCTAAAATTGATAGTGAAGGATGTCTATCAAGATTTGAGATTTTTGTATAGTACATGAGATATGGGTCATCAAAATGATAAGGGTTAGAAAATAATATAAGTGATTAGGCATAAGAAGATGGTGAATGTAAGCCTTTTGATAATGAGGAGGTCCAAAACTAAAGCGTAGACCCTAATTGGTATTTGTTAAATGTGCAAGACTAAGATGCTATAAATATTCAATTTTAGTATCTAAAGATACAAGATTTCACCATGATCCTTACATTGATGGGATCATGGAATAGTTCCCCTTCTAAATATCAAAAAATTCAAAAGATAAAATAGTGTAAAAAATAAAAAATATATTAAAAAAAATAGAATCAAGACCTGAGCATGACATATGATGCTAGTTTACTTATTTTAATAGGTTATTTATCATATATGTTGGAAGATGGAAAATTATTTTCTATACACATGAATTTCATGAGGTATTTGTGTGTGATGCAAAACATACATTACATATGCATTCTTAGATGCTTGACTTCCCTTCTACCTAGTAGACATGCCTACGTTGGGTGCATATAAATATAAATGTTGCACTTAATAGGTTATATTAATATATGACCTCAAATTCAATGTTGAAGCTACATATTTTACATGTGTGTTTAAAAATCACTCATATTTTTAATTGCACTACATCTATATGATACTTTGGTAACAATATGGCATTGATACATGTGGATGGAATAAACTAGTTTTCACTTGATCTATGCTCCTTTGATGTAATTTCCTTTCTTAGATAATAGGATCAACATTGATTTCTTATTATATTTTGCCCTTGGTCCTTGTGTAAAAATTATATGAGTATCTCTATGAGATCATTGTTTGGTATGTATGATATTTGAACATGTCATTTACTTGTGGCCCTTGACCTTATGTGTGCAAAATACTTACATGTTATGGTATTTGAACATGTCCCTTGTATGTGACACTTGAACTTATTGTATCACATTGAGTGACATATTGTGTGTTATGCCTATGTGCTTGATGAGATTTATTAGTGGTGCTATGATATTTATCATGCACTTCTAGGGCATATTATTTCTTAAATATAGTTACTTTATTGCATACCTAAATGATATATCTATCTAGACATGACACTTGTGTGACTTTTATTCAATATGTTACATACATGATTCTATAACAATTATAATTATATGATACCATGCTCTCCAAAATGATGACATTATACTATATGATCATATCTTTATTGCATGATACAAATTAATCTTCTTTTGAGATGAGTGACTTTTAGGATACATCCCTCATATCAAAAAGGAACAATAAAATGATCTTATATTAGAGATCCAAGCCCCCAGAAATATAATTGGGATAAAATATAGGTTCAAAGATACATAATACAAGTCTCACAAATATATAAATATAGGTTTCAAAAATACAAAGTACAGGGTTTTAAATATTCAAAATTAGGTAAAATAAAATTTTATAAGAAAAATTTTAGGCTTACAAAGATATAAAGTGATTTAGAAACTAATCACATGACACATATTACCATACAAGTATATATTTTGGGGAAATTTGACATGCATATGAACTCATATTTCAAAGACTCAAAGTACATAATTATATACACTTGAATGTAATACATGGGCATATGCATAAAAATTACAATATTAAAGTTACATGTTGAAAATGCATTCACAATTGAACACATATATGCATATCATTCTATATCACTGGCACATATTCAAAGAGGGCATGATACTCATTCATGCTCAAATTATTCAAAGTATCAAAGTGGCAAAAAGACAAGTTTAAAATTTCAATGTTTCAAAGTTTAAAAAGTGTAATATATGCAAATTCAAAATTAAAACATTCATTTCAAAGAAAATTCTATGAACAATGTAGTCATGAATATTATTCATTATCTTTAAATCATAAAACTCTAGAATCTAGATCTATCTATAATGGTGTGATTTGAATATGTGCAAGTGTTGCATGTTTGATTCTAATGACATTCAATGACCTTTTCATCACTTATATAAAAATAGCATGGTTCCACCATTTTGGGTTAATACATGGGTTCTATTCCCTTTTAATGAGAGTTAGAATGATGCATGTTTCCAACTCAAGATCTTGATTAATTATTAAAATTGGGACTTGATCATTCTCAATTCTCTATTGGTTCAAATTCTCTAGATGCTTTAGTAAGGGGCTATGGTTCTCCATTACTAATTATAGGTAATGGGGTTCACCTAAATATAGGTTTACTTATTCTTTTCTCTATTTTCAATTTTGAAAAAAGTTAAGATTTTTAAATTTTAAAGAAAGTAAATGAATTCTTCATGAGATTTATAGGGTTTGATAAATTTGAGTGATATATATAATTGAAGTATTTAATCAAAGAAAAAGTGTGTTGTGCACACTCATGTTTAATTATTTCTCATTTAGTTTAGTAATTTCATTATTAGGATAAATCCGGGGGGGGGGGGATGCAGACACATAATTTTTTTCATAGATAATTGACAATGTTTATGCTTGACACATTCCAAACACATGACTTATGCAAAAATACATGAATCTTATTTGCCATTCCTCTAAGCATTTTGTCTATATGTGGGCTCGATATTTTGTTTATTATTAATATTATATAAAAAACTCAATGTCAAATGCTCAAGTTATCTAAAATCACCATTATATTGTTCCTTATAAATAACATATATCTATGATCTTCCTTGATAAGTCCACTCTAAGAAAATAATGGCATACTATGCCTTAGTCCACTTGGGCTGGACACATCCTCCCTTTTCATCATACACCAAGTTACATGAGCATTGAACATGATAGACATGGTATACCGTGTGACTATGTATCATATTTTGACCCATCCCTAGTTGAAACTTCTCATCCATGATATAGTATTTCTCTACCACTTGATACAATTTGTCATGCCCAAAGACTAACATAACACAAACACATATCAACACATTAAATTTTATTTATAAGAAATGTATAATGCACATTTCACATAATTGAATTTCCCATTGGCTCGCCATCTTTGTGACATGAGACTCACAAGAATATATATAACCATATGCCCAAATGACATGGAGATAATGTGTAAGTGGATATATAATCATTATGTAACCATGCATGTCCTACTTGTTCTAATTGGTCTATAGGATCTCACATAAGCCTACATATCTCTAAGTGGTCCTAGTGGGCCCCACTACCCTAAGGACTAAAAGGGACACATAACTAAATGGAGGTGGGTTTGATAGCCATTGGCTCAAATGATATATCTTAATTCACAATGATGTTAAAGGAGATTGCTGAGTGATTCCAACCAATTTCATGGCTTGGTTTGCATTTAAGTCATAAAAAAAGTCTAATTTTAAATTGAATTGGTTCAAAATAAAATGCTTAAAAAAATATCATTTAGTCCCCATAGGATCTAATAAGGTGTCTAAAATATCTCATTTAAAGCCCCTAAGAATAGATCAACCTATCTCCATCACTAGATCAAAGCAAGTATGACCATTACATTTGGTCAAAAAGGAAATATGCCCTAAATATCCTTATAGGGGCCATAAGTTCTTCAATTGAGTCATACTATTGAAAATAAATTTTTTAAAAGGAGGGAGGAGGTGTTGGAGGATGAATTTTCTATAGTCATCTATCCTCTCCTTCCTCAGCCCTAGATGATTACTAGTAATAGAGTCTTTGAGATTTTGGTCTAAATTATTTATTTCAATTTCAAATTTCTAGTATGATATAAATACACAAGTTTGTTTTTTTAGGTACCTAGTTTGATAAAAATCTTCAAGGAGATCTCAGCCTCATATGGTTTACAAATAGGTCTTGGGAGATTCAAGATCCACCACAAGCATTAATGTCCACCACAAGATTTAAGGTGAAAATTTTATTAAAACTTAGTTTTATGTATTTAAATTTATTTAATATAATAAAGAACACAAAAATAATATGGGTCCTATTTGGGGCCAACCCGTCTGGGTCTTCCAAGGGTCTGCACAAGCCAATAAGGCCAAAAAATACCTCTTCTTAAGAAAGAGGCCTTATCAAGTGAAATAAATTATTTCAAACATTAAAAACTATTTCATGCAGAAGAGCATGAAAAACTGATGGGGGTCCCTTTTGTGTATATCCCACTCCTTGGTATTTGATTCACTTGAATTGGTTGTACAAAACACCTACATGTTTGAGAAATGTATTTGGTCTTAATATTGGTTCTAGGTTTTATAAACTTTATAAAGGCTAAAGTTTTATTTTTTAAAAATAATATAAACATTATTTATAAATGGGTTATTGGTTAGTTATAATAAATGACATAACTTATCACAAAGGCTAGAAAATTTGATAGCTACATGGCTATCAAGCCACATGACCGACCATAATTCATTCGTATGGGGTGGTCTATGATTGAGTGAATTCTAAGCCACTAGAACAAATTATAACCCCATCCTTAGGGGATTAACAAGCATAACACATAGTCCCATGGGGAACAACCACTTAACCTTTGATCCTACCCTACACTAATGGTATAATGCCCTTTATAAGGGCCTATTTTTTTGAAACTACCCTAAAGGGTAACTTTTTTCCAAAATCTATATCTATTAAACCATTAAACTAAAATTATGAAAGAAAACACATCAGGGTTAGAAAATGCATAACTTTGCACTAAAATTTATTGGAGAGGTTTTCTAACTTGATAAGTGTGCAAATAAACCAAGTGAATTTCATGTTCTTCATAAAGGAAATGAACCATTTTTAGTGGATAAATCTTAAAAAATCATAACTTTGAAATAATGACATAAAAATGTTCTATAAATTGATACGAAATCCTAAGAAAGGATAATTTATAATAAATTTGATTTAGATAAATTTATGTAAGTTAAAAATTTTATAAAAAATGTTTTCATATATTGGTCCTTCAATGGACTCAACAAAAAACTAAAAATGAAGCATAATAAATCCTTTTCCTTTAATTTTTTTTAATGACACAAAATTAAATATAGAAACATATCATTTACATTAGTATTTTCAAAATTAAACATTTCATTTCAATAAAATTCCATTTGATACATTCATTTTCCTCCTCTCCAACACTAGTTCACATGTACATCATAACTAAAATCTCACTTTTCTTACTTATTTAACACTAAATAAATAAAATAACATGGATCTCAAACAACCAATATAATTTATTTACATATCCATATAAGAGTTTTCAAATTTGCTCTTCAGATGAACTTCACTAGCAATTACAAGGCCAATTAAAGGAGGGGATAACCTTCCATCATTTTGTCATCATTAGGTGGCTACCCTAGGCACCCCCAAGCCTAATAATCACTAGTCCAAGATTTTTCTCCTCATTGAGTAAGGTGAAAAAATAAAAAAAATGAGGTTGGGACTATAATTAAGGCTTGCCAAGGGTCACTCACTAGGCAACATGTCTAGGAGACTCACAGGTTTATTTACATAAGAGAGAGTTCCAAACCCACATAAACATACAAAAAAACAAAATTAAATTTCAAACACCAAATGATAATAATGCAACCATAGATTCCTTTCCAACATAGAAGGCTCACTAAAGGAGAATAAGAACATGGTGATATCTCCCTTTTGTTCTACCATCTATTGGCTATGAGAGAGAATATACACAATCAACCATGCCAAATAACACATTTACAACATAAAGGCACACCAAGGGAGAAGAATAACATGTGGATACCTTCATCTTATTCTACCATCTCTTGGCAATTAGAGAGCATACGCATTGTTGACCATGCCAAATAACACATTTTAAACACAAAGGCACACCAAATCAAAAGAACATGGAAATGCCTCCCTCTTGTTTACCATATCTTAGCCATGGGAGAACACACACACAATTTACTAATGTATTAATAATTATGATTCCACTGACCTCTATCACCATGCAAAAGAACACAATAAGGCAGACAATTTTATACAAATTTTGACAACATATATTTGCCATTTTAATTCAATAAAAAGACATAAAAAATAGCCAAAAATTTAGGAGGGATGTTACATATATAGGCCAAAATGGGCTTTATAAACACATGTTGGCCATTGTCACAACCATGTAAATATAAGCAAATAAAGAGGGTAAGCCAAATGGCCTTACACCTCATGGAAATTATAATTAAAGTAAGTGATAAATATTATTCAACATAAATAAAATTTAAATCAATTGGGGCATGGAAGCCTACCTTGGCTCCTCTCTTAGATCCACTCAAGAACACCACCTACAAACCTTGGGAAATAACTATCCTTCACCTTCTTTAATATCTTCCTCTAAACTCTTCCTCTTATTTCTCTCTCTCCTTTACTTACAATTTTTCAAATTTCAAAAACTAGAAAAAACCTCTCAAAGAAGTCTTTCCTTCCTCAAATAATATAACTATCTCCTCTAAAAGATGATGGGAAGGTGACATGTGTACCTTCCCATCCTTTGGATCAAGGTCATATAGTCTCTCCTAACAATAAATTTTCTTACAAACCCATGTGAGCAATCAAGTAATCCCATCCCTCATTATAATGAACCCACTATCCCATGC
Source organism: Torreya grandis (assembly GCA_037957365.1). Lineage (NCBI taxonomy): Eukaryota > Viridiplantae > Streptophyta > Pinopsida > Cupressales > Taxaceae > Torreya > Torreya grandis. Next base: position 973,954 of record JARHVA010002831.1, read on the forward strand.
CATAAATGGGCACATGGGCTACTTCAAAAATCTTCTTTAGCTCCTAGAAAGACTTTCTAACATTATTATTTATCAAAGGACATCAAAATTTACATAAAATATATAAAATACACTTTATTTTACCCTCTAAATTTATATCTTCCATTCCCTCCATGTTTTAGGTTAAAGGGGGCCACTTAAGTGGCTTACAAAAATACTTAAAAAATGAAATACAAGGTGAATAATAATCCTAAGGTTTAGAAGAAGGGGTGTAAATAGAATCTAAGGGATTAAATAATGTTTTTAGGGTTAAGGAAGTCAACACTTCCATCCATAAAAGATATAAGGAGTGGTTTGGATCATGAAAGGGTCGTGTAAACATTCCACCACTCTATCAATGATGTGCTCATGCTTGATGTAGTTCTAGTTCCTTTGTTGGCCTCCCTTGTCACCAGCACAACATTGCACACATAAAGTTCACTACCCTAGATAGCTAAAGATATAGAATATAAATAATACAAGTGATCTCAATCAATGTAAATGCACATGACATATCCAAGGCAACACATATCAATGGTAATAACTAATACCAATAATCTAAACACATGTATGATCAAATATATGCGTAAGAATAATAGATATAGTAGTACAAAAATAATATGCATCATAATGGATAACTAAAATAACATAAGTAAATTGACATCATAATGAATAAATTAATCATTTAATCTAAGAATACATTATTATTGCATAAGCAATCAATAACGTCACATAATATATAGAATCTGTCTTAAACATAAGGGACCAATAGCATCTCATGTCTCAATAGTTCATAAAGCACATCTTGATATAATATGTGTACAAAAAAACTATTTAAAAGTAATCACTATGAAAATAGGGGTGTCATATCCCCCTCCCCTTATGCAGACTTCCTCTAGGAAGTCATTATGGGTCAAACGTCTAATTTAAAGGATGTTATAATAATGACAAGGAATCCTGCTATCTCAACTCAATGGTATCTCTAAGTTAAGATCAAAAATATATATTAATAGATAAAAAACATCCCTATTTCAACTACATTCATCCCTACTTAACCTATAAGTTCCTATCATATCTCTCCTAGTAGTCTCTGCCCTTCATGGATAAGTCCACACTAGTTAGACAAGATCGTATTGTAGCCTTTCCACTAACACAACCTTATCCCATGCACTCCAATGGTTAATTATTTAAATTTATACATTTAAAAATGGGTCTCTCATGCATTTTATAAATTTAGTTATCAAAAATATTACAAATATTCCCATAGAAAATATCATAAAGGAAAACACTTGACACACCTAGTAATTAATTGGCAATTCTACTACAAAATGAGTAAAAGAGCACTATTTATTCCAATTTCAATTTTGAAACATTCTAATATTCATAGGATAAGTATGAAAAAATGTTTATTTTATATCAATAGCATGCATTATCAATAATTTCAATCAATCTTATAGCAATAGTCTTTTATTTTCATAATCATATATCACACAATCATCCTAGAGGGAGAACTACATTAGAATGAGACCCATTTGAACTATGCAGGAAGCACTTAGATTATGTGAGGTTTTATGTGGATAGATAATTTATTCCCATTACATGTTTCCCCCATTTTCATATTTTATCCCTTACTTATTTTTTGTGTAGGAACAAAGGTTTATATTTTTTAGGTCTTTCACGTGATATATGAACATAATTTATCAGTCAACGCTCGTAGAGAATTGCACATACCCAAATCGATGAATTAGGCACATGGTCAATAAGGATGTAGCTACAATCAACAAACAAGGCTGTAATACAACCCTATCTTCCTCTTGTAGATTTATCCTAGTGCATAGTTAATTATTACATTTGGTCATGACACAATACAAAAGTCCTAACAATTAGTTTTTAGTCATATTTAGCCTATATAGTTCGAATTAAATCTATTTTAGCAAGGTTTTCACATCCTTAGCCCCATTTAATATTTTTAAAAAATTATAAATTCTATAGGATACTGTATTTTTTTGTATTTCATTATCAAATATTTGTATTTAAATATTTATTTATCAATAATTTAATTCTATTAATTTAGATTTCATTCAAATTAAGATAGATTAAACATTTTGTTGAACCACTATTTTTAGAATATTTCTTATATTGGTTGATTTTGGTCTTGGTATTTCATACACATCTATAAAAATTCCTAACACCAAAATAAAAAAAACTTCAACCTTAGATAAAATCCCACACATAATGATTCAATTCTCTTTGACCTTAGATTAATTTGAAACTGAAAATAATTATCTTGTCATCTTGGATAAACATGACACTAAATATCTTTCTTTTGACCTTGGGATGAAATTTATTGATATTTGTACACAAAATATTTCACTTTTACTTTTTATTTATTTTTCATTTGCTTGTGCTTATTTTTTAAAAATTATGTACTGGAGGTTTTAAAACTACTTAGTGATTCTCATGAAGGGTTATGAGATTCTCTATTTACAAATATCATGGTGCAAGGGGTTTACCATAATACTCATAGCCATAATACGACACTAAATACAAAATTTAGTTTCCACGTACCTCATGGTATATCAAAAATGCTTAGGGTCCCTTTTTATACCATAAGATCCTCTTTTAATCATTTGATTTGTGGTGCACTTGAAATGAGTGTATCTCCCAGGGAAGTTTATCTAATTGTACCCTCTAAAATAGGGTTAGTGGGATATAGACACATTTTTTCCTCTATAGTTAGTGCTTTGAAACATTAGGTTGACACTAATCAATGAACAAGAAAGTATATTTGATCTCACATAATAATGCAAAACCTTTCCTATATTACCCATTGTACCTTTATTTTGCTTGTATTTTATTCATAACCATTATCTCCTTTGTACACACGCAATTAATTTTTAGCTATAAGCAATTTATTCATTTTAGTTTTCTATCTATATCATGGATAGTTAATTTTACTTATTCTCTACTCAATGAATGGAAAAATTCATAATAATTAAAATCTTAAAAAATACACATATATGGATGATATTGATTTTGATGATGTAGTAATAAATAGACAATATTATTTTGATGTAGTTTGGAAACATAAATCCAAAAAAAATTCACATCTAAAATATTCTTCAAATAATCTAAAGTAACAAGATCAATTCAAGTCTAAAAACAAGTGACATTCAAATGTAAATATATTAAAACAAGATCAAAAACATTTCAAAAAATGTTTTCATAATAAAGGCATCTCAAAGAAAAAATCAATTTCTAAATTTACTCCTTTACAAATAGTGGATATTGAGCCTACGTGTCATAACTCTTCTCCATTGTCAACCAATGAGGATGCACTTCCTTCCTCTTCCCTTAAAACATCACAAAATAAAATTCTAAGCCATGTAATTTCTTATAACACAACTTATGATATTGATCCTACTACATCCTCATGCTCATATTCACATGATGTTACTACTGTACCACAATATCATAATATGAATGACAATGCATATTTTTCTAGTGCTATTTTTTTTAATATTATTGATCAATAAGAGGCAAGTAACTAATATATAATTAGTGAATATCTCAATCTAAAATAAGTGTATATCTCTACACTTCCCATACCTCCCTTTGATTTTGTTTATATTAAATAAAATACACCTAATGTTTGTGCTTGTGAGGCCCTTCAAGATCAAATCATCATTGTGAAAAATGTAATAGAAGAATTGTAAAAAAAAGTCAATATTTTAGTTCAAATATAATATCACTTGAAAATAATAAAAAAATTGTAAATGATCTAGAGTATGCGAGTGTCAATCATGTCTCTTCATCTAGCTATCATATTCCTCATAAGCAAAATACATCTACAATTAATTCTTCTAAAAGTATACAAAAGTCTAATAAGAGTCTAAATGAGCTTTTAAGAGAAATTATTCAAAACAAGCTAATCACATTAACTTTTATTCCACCTCTAATAAGATTAAAATACTATTGTGAATATCATAAATTACATGGGCATCATAAAAATAGTTGTTGGACTTTAAATAATAAAATATAAAGTTTCATTGATAGTGGTGTTCCTACAAAAGATAAATCTATTTAAAAACCCATTTATATTTCTTATCCTAAACAACAAGTGCAAAATTAACATAAAGAGAAAATATGGATACAAAATGACAATCTATAATAAGAAAAGATTTTAAAAGAAAAATTAGAGCAAATAAGGTTACAAAAAGAATAATTACCAAAAGAAAATTGCAAGAACAAATTCAAGATAAGTGATAAATCACGTTTTTGGTAAATTTTCTCATAAAGGCATATTCCAAGAAAAATATTCCTACAAACTATTATAATAAAAATATGGTTGATAAGCTAGGTAGGGGCCCTAGCCTGGTTGGCTAAGTATTTCCACTGTGTCTCTGCTGGTCTCAAGTTCTAGTCTCCCCCCGTCCCATGGTACCGGTATTAGGTGTGTCTAGCCAGCGCCGCCGGTCACGTTAAAAAGTTTATCAGGCTTTTTAAAATATATATATATATATATATATATATATATATATATATATATATATATATATATATATATATATATATATATATATATATATATATATATATATGGTTGATAAGGAATCAATCATTCTATCTACTTCATGAATAGAGAAAAAAGATAAAGTAAAAGAACATATTATTTATCTAGTTCAAGATAAGATGCAAGATCATACAATGATGCACATATTAAAAAATCAACTCTAATATATGGTGAAATGAACTTACCATAAAAATACAAAAGATAATAAAAATGGCATCTTAGAGTTTCAAGCACAACCTAATAAGTTAACTTTATCCTATAATAATGATTAAATTAATGGCTATGATCCTAATTCTATAGAAGATTGGTATGATCTAAATGATACCAATTATGCAAAATATGGATATGGTAATATAATTGAGGGTTAGGAATCACATGATACAAGTCCTATACAAAGATATACACTTGATGATATCCTTGGATTATAGTTGCATATCTCATTTTACACATAACTTCTTTGCTTTTACTTCATTGTTAATTCTTATATCCCTTATCTAAGCATTATTCTAGTCCTTATCTTTGTTTTGACTATTGACAACTAATTTCTTGATTTTCAAAAATGATTCAACCAATCTAAAACACTTATGCCTATGAAATTCAACTTTCTTACTATTTCATACTTACCATACCAGAGCCTTGATTTCACTTGAATTATCATATCTCTTTCTTGACCATGAGGAGCATATACATTTTTATTTATCTTAATAATTAAAGTTACATTTCTATGACTCATTTACAAAGGCATTGGGGGAATCTTGCTTGCCTTCATTCTTGTCACATTATGCTTTAGAAAATTGTTGTGTATTTTTAGAATCCGTCACACTTCTATTTAAAATATTTGCTTCTTGGCACCTTTTTTCATTTTTTTTACATTTTAATATAATTTTTTTTTAAAAAATATTACAAAAATACAAAAAATTAAAATATTTTTAAAAAACCAAAAATAGGACCTACAAGCATGTTTCATTTGTTAGTAGATCACTTCTTTACATATGTTATTTATTGTATGTTAGATAGATAACATATTTCAAATTTTCAATATGCATTACTTTTCATGAGATACTTGAGTGTGACACATGACATAATTTTACATATTTTTGATGTTAGTATTCCCTTATTACCTAATAGCCTTGCTAAGTTGGGGGCATCTCTTTGTTCTCCATGAATAATTCAACTAGTTATATTTATCCACAACCTTTCTACCATGTTGAGATATATATCATACACATGTTTTGCTACTCACTCATACTCTACATGTGTTACATTAAAATTATACTTGCTAATAATGACATTGATACATATGGTGGATGTGGTTTAGTCTCATTTAGTCTATGCCTCTTTCTTACTTTACCTCATGATAAATTAAAACTTATTTTCTTATTATGTTTGTCCCTTAATCTTCTATGTGCAAAATTATTGCTTGTATGTCATTATCATGCCATTTGTGTGTGGCCTTTGGCCTTGTATGTTTATGTAAAATTCACATTTCCCTTTTATGTGGCCTTTGGGCCTTATGTGTGACATATTATGCAAACTGCATGACATTTTTTGTATGTTCATTACTTGTTACTATGGTTCCATGATTCAAATCATTTATTACTTATATATATTATAATCACACTATTAATTACATGATGTATACCATGCACATCATACTTATGTGATTTTATGATATATATATTTGAAACATGCAAATTCAATTCTATATTCAAATACTATAATGCAAATACATTCAAAATTTTAAATGTTACTAAATGAATAAAATATTTTCACATATTAAATAATTACTATTTTGAGCTAAGTGACTTACATGATATTTACCGCATCTAAAAAATAGGAAATCACATTGGCCTTGTCTTGAGAAGTCAAGTCCTCATGAGCAAAATTACATATTTATGACACTATACAATTTTTACGAATTAGATCATGATTCAAATTTTTTAGATTATGGGGGCATGTGACATGCATGTGCACTTATTTCTATAGTTATAAGTGGAAAAGTTTCAAACAATTATAGGTTTTAATTATTGGGTTATGGTCAACATGTCCCTTTTCATGAAAGAAAAGGGCTTTTCTACATTATTTGAATTCAAATATTTTCAATGTTCCAATTAAGCCCTATTTGATTCTTCCCCTTGTGAAAATGTGGATCCATACATGATATTAATTGATAAAATAATATGCAGTACCATTTATAGTTCTATGTTACATTTTAAAACCTTTTATAGCTATGTATGTTTAAAAAATAGTCAGGCCATTATGTTTTTAAAAGTGTTTTCCATACTTAATTTTTTTTAGTTAATTGTTTATGTAGAAATTTCTTATGCAGGTGCCTTAGAGCCATTTTGGTAGATAAGTAAGCATCAATTTTCTTAAAAAGTACTTTTGGACTAACTTGGCCTATTTCTATACATTTGACAGGTCCCAAAGGTGTCATATATTTTAGATCCCCAGGAGGCCATACCAATTAGGAGGTGCCATGTGTCTCTGTACACCTAGAGATGTCAGATTTGTTATATCCTTGAGAGTCTTGAACCAATGAGGAGGCACTGCATGTATTTATACACTTGAAGGTGTCAAAGTTTTTAGAACCCAAAGACTCTCAATCAAGTAATAAAAACCACCTATACTTCCATACATACACATGGTATAATGTATTAAAATTACCTAAAGGAATCATAAAAGGTACATTTTAGACCCTAGACCTAACCATAGAATGCCATGTGTACTTTGTACACTTAAGTGTCTAAATAATACAATTAGAGTTTTTAGGACAAAGATCTCCCCATCTCACCTAATTAGAATAATACTCAACAATCCCACCACTCTCTAAGTGATATGTGGCCAACCTTAGGAAAGTTTGTAGTTTAAGAGGAATAAACTAAGTGTATGCCTACCATGCTCCTCATGTTTATTAGCCTAGATATGGGATATTATAATTTGATAGTTGGTGGAGTCCCATCATTGCCAACTAATCTAAATGGGGCTTGTTTTTGAAATTTCAAATTAATTCCAATTTAAGAAATGACTAATTTTAACTCACACCATCAACTCATATTTTATTTCATGAAAAATGAGCCCACCAAATACATTAATATAGGAGATATCCTAGAGCCCCATAAGGTTACATCAAGATTAGATTCACTATTATCAAATTTTCACTTCTTAATCATTTAGATCCCTTTGCCTTGAGTTCAATTTAAATCATAGGGAAGCTCTTTTGTTTAATTATACACCCATAAGCTTGCATAGTCTAACAATGGCCAAATCCACTTCTAATCATAAATAAAAACCATAGTTTTTGGACACCACATTCCTAAAATGTGTCACTCGATTCAAGAATTATAATAAGATTTTAAAAACAATCAAGGACATACAAAGACTGGGAAATGATGATGATGTTGATGAGTATGAACATGGCCTTAACACCATTGGAAATTTAGGACTAAATAAAGTCATGTCCAAAACATAAGTCTTTCCATGAATAGCCAACTTCAATAATATACTACTCTCTTCTAAGTGTAGTATGCATATTGTGTACTTACTAAACACCAGATTCAAAATTATAGATCTATAGGCCTATATTCAAATAATACTACAACCTCATGGAATACACCATAAATTATGAAAAGGAGGTTGTTTAAACTAGGATGAATACTCATGAATCTATAACATCCTTAAGGACTGGGCTAAGGACATGATAGATGGGTGATTAAAGAAGATATTAATTTATACATAATCATGACATTTTTGAGTGGGAGTACATACTAGTATGTTATTTTTGAATCGCTTATATGGGGCAAGCAACATGGTACATGTCAAAAAGTTATAGGTCCCCATCCTTAACATCATCATGGAAGGATAAAAGGTCCCATAATTGGAGAGCATCATCACATTCAACATCACACAATAGGTGACTAAAACCCATGTCAGAGGTAATTTTTATATGATGTCCTACATAATAGATGTCATATACACCACCCTAGACTTCAAGAACATGGTTTTCCCTTAAAGGATACCAATGGGGTATGTGATACATGTAATTTTTTATAAAATCTACACTCATAACTACTATAATCACTTTTGGGTAATATATGACCACTTTTACCCCATTGTGTATCATGTCATTAATGAAAAGATGATGCCAAGGGTCTCAAAAGAAATACAAGTTTCAATCCAACTCATTGGTACTTATTGATACTATAGATATAATAATATAATCATAGTAGAAGGTATTATATGAACTCCTCTCTCACTACCATACATGAGTTTAGACCACCTTGTAGAGTAGGAAATAGATTGGTAATTGGCCAATGGAATCTTGGTTTTTTGCATCGATAGAAGACAAAAGACCTACTCAGTGTTCCCTGTGGTCATTGGTCACTATTGATAATTTTGTCTTGATAGGTAAAATTGTCACCCCTATGATTCAAAACTTTACATATCATGCTAGTTTGTCTTATGAGTCAATGAGTTGGTCTTGAAAATTCCTCAATGTGATTATTAGAAACTAGACCATCATAACACATGATGCAAGAATGAATAGGTCAATTTTATTGTGCATTTCATGAGTCACTTGGAAGGTTAACTAGGGTGGAATAATTGCATGAAAATGGTGTACTTTGTGCCAAGATCATCCCCTATAAATTTGATGTCTTGATGATTTTTGTATCTTAAGATATAAGGATCCAAAGATGATCCATTAGTGTGGGACGTGCCTGAGGACATCAAATAAAAACCATAATAATTATCCATTTGAATTTTAAAAATATTGAAAGGGTCTTGAGGATAAATGTACTACCACCAAGTGTTAAAATATTGATCAATCAAATCATAGATCAATGACACATAGATAATAACTCAAGTCAGTGGGACCATCAAGATTGATGGTGTGTGCTAAATTGTAATCAAAGATCTAATGAAGAGCTCAAATTCAAATGTAAGTGGATCCTAAGAGTGAACACATCATTGATAATGATGTACATTTGATCTAGTAGAATGAAGATAAATGACACACATTTAGTCTTGAAAAATAAATTGATAGTGCACATGAGGTCAAAAGGTAAATGAATTTAGATTGAAAATGAGGTCATTAGGTGGCATAAGTGTGTTAATAAAATGAAACTAATAGTAGGATCTTGAAGAAGTACATGAGATTTCCTAGTGGCATAATCTAGAAAGTAGATAATAGATTAATAGTTGATAATGAAGGTCAAATACCAAAAACTCCTGAGGAGATCAAAAAATAAAATTTGATCAAATATTTAGAAGTCACAAGATGAGGACACATCCAATATTGCAATGGTAAAGTTTTAGAAGGAAATAAGTAGCCTGAGAGGATGCCACATAGGCAGACATGTCAGATCAAATATTTCACCACCCTAGGTAGGTAAATGAGTAAATACAAGATCTAATATAATTTTGGATACCAAAATCAAGCCTTGTAAGTCCATCTACCACTATTAAAGCTTTACTACACCTCTCAAGAGATATTTTATGTAGGTTTTACATCTAGTTTATGATCAATAAACCCTAGCCTATAGATGTTTATTTGTATGGCTATATGAAAACTAATAGGGTGATTGGTTTTCATTCATAATGAACTTATATTTAGGATTTGGGAGTAATGACAAAGTTATGATAGAGAAAGAAGTTAGCATAGGGGCATGGTCTTCTAACAATTGTGTCCTTAAGGGATACCAAATACATGAATTCAAAGTGACTATCTAATAGTGTAGAGACCATATCAAGAATAAGCATGGTGCTACATGCTAATTAAGAAGATTGAGAATTTAGGGGTTGAAGAATATGAATAGAGAATTCAATGAAATTTCAAAGTATTTTGGTACTTTCCCATTTTAATGGATCATGACTCAACACCTTCAAAAAGGTTCTTGTATTCTAGTGCATTTTTGAGCCAATGAGAAGATCTTGAGAACTATCTAGAGTTAATAAAAGTTAATTTATGAAAAGAAGATCAATATTAATCAATCAAAGGGTGGTTAGGCCTCATTTATTGATTCTCACTTCCCCTTTTATATATATTCCCCATTTTTTCCCCCTTAGAAGCTCTCTTTGATAATTTTTTATTTTTAAAAACAAGTGAATCTTATGTTTTTGGCTTGCCCAGGCTATGCCAAGATTTGAGCTATAACACCCATTTGATGTAATAAATATTAAATTCCTCCATTTAAAAGCCAAATTAAAGTGTGTTTAATGAATTCATTAATGTGTTTAAGTGAATATATGCTTTCCTTTGCTTCTGTCTAAGTTTTCTCACCTTTATGAAGTGTCTTGTAGTTTTCATAGGTCATTCTAAGTGCAATAGATAGTCTATTGATTGGTTTAGAAGTGGTTAAATACCCTCCCATGTTAGATTGATAGCTAGTTCATGCATTTTTATGAAACACTTATGTGAAGGCTAATCAAAGAGTAAGTGAAGTGATATTTTTAGTCTTGAATGTGTCTTATAGTGTGTTTTTTGTAATTATAATCATTTAAGACATTGGTGCATCACCTCCTTTTACATGTTGTCATGCATTATTATCTATTTCTCTCCCTTTTCCAAGTAAGAGATTATTTTAGGTGATATATCCAAGGTAACCAATCCTCTCTGGAGGCTTAACCTCACTATAGGATACCCATAGCCTAAGGTTGTTCTCATTTTGTTGCTTAGTTGGAGAGAGCCTAAAGAACTCCCTCTAAGGGTGCTAATTAAGACCATAACAATTTTCAGCATGCCCTATAAGACACATTATCCTTGTCATAGCTAAATTTTGAAGCTAAGGATAAATATTTGTAGCAGAAGAAGACATCCATCATCATTATAAACTAAATATTCTTTATATTATAGAGTTCATAACATCATCCAGGCAATACTCTCACGCCAAAGGTTACTACAAGGTCAACAAGTAAAGGCATTCCTCTTGGATTCATTGAGTTGCCTTCTAATTCATATAAAAGATTAAGATTTATTAGAACAAGACCATATAATAAAAGGAAATATTCATCCCTTGGTCATCCTATTGTCCTAAGAAATGTAATTCTCACTACCCAAATGGTCATAAAAAATCAATAGTTTATTCTATTCAATAGAGGTAGTCCACTAAATTTAGCCCATTTTTATGACATCCATATATCTACTCTTAAGAGTATCCCATTATTCTTAGGATAAGATCAAAAAAATCCTATTGAACACATCTAGGATGTTGTCAACCTTTGTTCATTTCATAATGTTGTTCAAGATAATGTAGCTATTAGACTACTTATTGCTTCCTTCAAAGGAAAAGAACTAAAATGGTATAGAATTTTCCCATTAAATTCCATTGGATGAATTAGGTGAAAAATTAGTTAGAAAATTTGAGGACAAGTCTGATCACCTATCCTTAGTAAAACAACTAACTACCATAAAGAAAGCTCTTCATGAGTTCATGTCTGATTTTAACCTCATATTCTAAAAAACATGGACTAGGATAATTGTATTGATTAGACCATCCCTAGAATATGCCTTATTGTATTATTTTAAATACCTTAACTCTAATATTAGTGTGATTATAGAGTCAATGGGTGGTATTAGCTTGTTAAATACTTATGAAGTTGTAATGAGAGAAAATTACAGCTTGATACAAGCTAGTAAACTCTCTCCAAGGCCTCCAATTCCTATATTCCTAGAATTGAAGCCATATATATCTCCTCAAGTTACTCAAATCCCATATTTATCTCTTATTCCATCCCCTAAAGATCAAATTTCAGCCCCTTCTAGTCAAGCTAGTGAGCTTGGAGAGAAAATTTTTGTTACAATCTTTTGGGAATGAAATAGTGCAACTCAAAAGATAATAATTCTAGGCTAATATACCTTATCAAAAATAAAATTAGGGTACCTATCAACCCATCATAAATCAAAGGCTTCCTTATCAAGGGTTCAAGTAAAATAGACCACCCTATCAACCAAAAGGAGTCATAATTCAAGCTAAACCATACACAACTCTTGACTCTAATGTACCTTCAATTTAAAGAGCTATTATTCCCATACCTCCTCAAAACAAATTGATGTAGGATTTAGGCTGGCAACCATCTAATCTCAATGATTTTCAAAGCTAAACCTTGGTATCACAAAACATTACTATGCCATAAATGACACAAAAAGAGTTTTATCTTTAAGGAAATCAATACCAAGAAACAATTTTGGTATCAAAAGGATAAAATCAACAAGTTCAAGGGAAACTAAATGCCATTAATTTGAATTGGAAAATGGATGACCAGGTTACATTGAATCAAGTTGGTGAGATTAACAATATAAGTGGTCAAGTTTTAGCTCTAACCAAAGTTACAAGAATAACCATTGATGAGGTTAAAGATGTAAGTAATACTTAAATTAATCCTAATTTTGTTTCCAAGAGTATAAAATATCAACTTTATGCCCCTAAAACACATAAAAACTAGAATATAGAGGTTGGGAAAGTCCCTCAAGTTCCTCTAGTTTGTGAACAACTAGTGTTTAAAAAAATACTCCCAAAGGTTAGTGGGGAAAAATTAAGAATAGTAGATCAAATGAAGAATTATAACATAAGAATTATCATGTGATATTACCTCTATATTATAGGACAAAAGGATATTCTAATTCAAGAGCTTTCATCTCTCAAAGTGTCTCTAAATCTAGTTGAGAAATAAGGTGTTATCCTAAATAATTCACACCAGCCATGTAAAAAACAAGTATAGTAGGTGCATAAGATAGTAACGTTGGAAAAATATGATTTAAAACTAAGTAAATTTCCTCCTTTATACCTCTCTTTAATAGTTTGTGACACTTTGGTTCATAACTGTATGGTTCATAACTGTATGGTGGATAACGTTTTAAAGGTGTAGGCAATTTGGGGTTTCTTTAAACTCCAAAAAGTGTGTCTTCTTAGTTCATGAAGGTAAGCTCCTTGGGTATGTGATTTCAGAACATGGTCTAAGTACATATCTTAAAAGGATAAATTTAATTCTTTCACTTTCCTTACCAAAGCACAAGAAGGCTTTGAAAATATTCTTATGTAAAATCAATTTTATAAGAAGATATATTTTATATTTTTCCACTTTAGTTGAGCCACTTAAAAACTTGCTAAAGAATAACTAGAGCTTCATCTGGTCTAAGGAAGGAGTAAATAGTTTTGAAAAGATCAAGGAGGCCATAGCTAGTGCTCCTATACTCATAAACCCATATTTCACAAAGGATTTCATTTTATACACTTATGCTAAAATAGACACCCATTTTAGGTATTCTTATGCAATAAAATAATGAGACTTTATAATAGCTAATAGCCTTCTTCAATCAAGTATGAAAAAAGTTACTCTTTTGTTGAAAAATATGTACTTTAAATTATAAGGTCTCTCAATAAATTTAGATACTTGTCTAATAATAAGATACACTTGATGGTTTCCCATCCAAGTATCAAGGAATTTATATTGAACAAAGATATAAATGAGAAAAGAGATGGTTGGATAATGAAGGTAATGGAGTATGATGTGGAAATCAAGGTCACAAAGTTGGTTAGAGGCAAAGGATTTTGTGAAAATCTAGACCAAGACTTGTAAAAGGATAATGAGGTGGTTTTGGTCTCAAATTATGAAGAGGTTGTAGCTAATCATACCTTACCTTCTATATGGTTTCATGACTTGGTAAGATATATCCAAGATGGTATTTATCCTCCTCATATAAGTTCTTAAAAAAGATGATATTTTAGATTATAATCAATTCCGTTTCTTCTAGTTGATAGTGTTTTGTTCAAGAAGGATATCAATAGCATGTTGGTAAGATGTATAGCTCCAATCCAAAAAAAAATATTGCTTGAGAAATTCCATGATGGACATGGTGGAGGGAATTATTTAGTAAAGACCATAGCCCTAAAGATAATGAGAGGTGGTTATTATTGGCCTAGCATATTTGGTGATTATTTAACATGGGTTAGAACGTGCAAATAGTGTGATATGTTTGTAGGAAAAGTAATGCTTGTAGCCTTACCCCTCTAGCCAATTGTGGTGGACCAACCCTTTGTCAAATGGGGGTTGGATTTTATAGTTCTCATAAATCCTCATTAAAGCTTAGGAAATAAATGGATACTAATTACTATAGATTACATCACTAGATGGATAGAAGTAGTAACATTAAAAGAAGCAAATGAATCCAATATTTTATATTTCTATGAAGGTTTGATTACTAGATTTGGAGTTCCATTAACCATTATCTCTAATAATGATATGACCTTTATGGGACTAGGATTAGCCAATGGGTTGTTCAACATGGTGTCTATCTTAGCACTTCATCAAATTACTATCCACAAGGTAATGGTCTTGCTAAGTCCACAAATAAAAACTTGTTAAAGATTATAAGAAGGATTATTGAATATAATAAGAGGTCATGGTATTTCAAGTTAAAATCAGCTCTATGGGCTGATAGGATCACCTATAAAATATCAATAGCCAACTTTCCATACAAATTGGTATATGGTAAGAAAGCAAGATTAACTATTTCTCTTAAGTTTATTTCTTTAGAACTAATGCATAAAATATAGTTATTGGATAATAAACCAATGAAAATTATATATTATTAGCTTATGAAGCTAGATGAGGTTTTAAATTAGTTTGTGTTAGCCATGGAGAGTCAATAAGCACAGGTGAAGAGATCCTTTGACAAAAGAGATTCTTCACAAAGTTTCAAAGAAGGAGATTTTATCCTCAAGTGGGATGAGGATAGAGATAAATTGAGAAGACATAAAAATTTTGACTCTCTATAGAGTGGTCCATACACAATCTCCAGCTACAAATCCCACAATGCCTTCCAGCCTGCAAAATTGAATTATGAGGAGCTTCCTATCCCAATTAATGGGATACATATGAAACATTATTATTGAGGAAGTTAAGTTCCTTGTACATAATTAGTTTGTTTGTTTTCCTCCAAGTTCTATTCTAGAACATTAGTTTGTTTTTGTTTGTCTCAAATAAGTGCTTTGTTTGCACACTTTCTTTGTTTAGACTAGTTCCCCTATTTTGTGTGTTTTCTTCCTTGTTTTGGAGGAAGGAGTTGTCTTCTTACAAGTCAAAAGGTTTCTTTTAGTCACGAATCAAATTTTTCACTGTTTATGAGTCCAAAATTTATGTAAATGATCTAGTTATCAAACATAATAGGCATGCTTCCCAGTTGAGTTGCCAAAATGTTGACAATTTTGCCCTCATAAGTCAAATTGTCACCCCTACCATTCAAAACATTACATATCATGCTAGCTTGTCTTGTGATTCAATGAGTTGGTATTAAAAATTACCTAATGTGATTATTAAAAACTAGACCATCATAACATGTCATGGAAGAATGAATAGGTAAATTTTCTTGTGCATTTCATGATTGCACTTAGAAGGTCAACCAAGGTGGAAGAATTACATGAAAATGGTGTACTTTGTGCTAAGATCATCCCCTAAAAATTTGAAGTATTTATGAGTTTTCTATCTCAATATATAATGCTCCAAAGATGATCTAATAGTGTGGGACATGAAAAAGGACATAAAATAAAATCCATAAAAAGTAGTTTTCTGGATTCAAAAAATATTTAAAGGGTCCTGGTGATAAATGTATTGCTATCAAGTGTTAAAATATCACTCGATCATATCATAAATTAACAACACATGGATAATAGCTTGATTTAGTGGGACCATCAAGATAAATGGTGCATTTTAAATCATGTGTTAAATATCTAATGATGAGCTCAAAGTTAAATCTTAGTGGATCTTGGGATTAAACACATCGATGATAAATGTCATGATCATAGTGATTTAGCAAATCAATGGTGCACATTCAATCAAGTAGAAGGAAGATCAATGACACATGTTCAACCATGAAAAGTAGATAGATGGTATAAATGAGGTCAAAAAGTCAATTAAGTTATATTTCATGTGAGGTTACCATGTGGTGAAAGCACATTAACCAAATGAAACTGATAGTAGGATCTTGAAGAAACACATGAGATTGCCAAGTCACACAATCTAGAAAGTAGATCATAGATCAATGGTTGATGATGAAGGTCAAAGCTAGGAGGATCTTGAGGAGATAAATGAATCAAATTTAATTGAATATTTAAAAGGAATAAGATGAGGACATGTATCTAGGATTTCAATGATCAGGTTTTAAAAGAAAATAAGTAGCCCAAGAGGATGTCACATTGGTAGACACATCAGATCAAAGATTTTGCCACCCTAAGGAGGTAAACAAGTAAATATAAGATCTAATATGATCTAAGATACAAGAATAAATCCATATAAGTCTATATACCACCATTAAAGCTTTGATAAACCTCTCAAGAGCTTTTAGATGTAGGTTTTATGTCTGCTACATGATCAAAAAAACCTAACCTGTAGATCTTCGTTTGTAATTATGGATATATGAAAACCAATAGGGTGATTGGTTTTCATCCATTATGAACCTATATTCAAGATTTGGGAGTAATGAAAAAGTTGTGATAGAGAAATAAGTTGGCATACAGGCATGGTCTTATGACAATTATGTTCTAAAGGGACACCAGATAGATTAATTCAAAGTGCCTATCTGATAGCGTAGAGAGCATATCAAGAAGAAGCATGGTGCTACATGCTCATTAAGAATATGGAAAATTTAGGGGTTAGATAATGTGGATAGAGCATTCAATGTAGTTTCAAAGTCTTTAGGGACTTTCCCCTTTTGATGGATCATGACTCAACAACTTCGAAAAGGTTCTTGTCTTCTAGTGCATTTTTGAGCCAATGAGAAGAGCTTAAGAACTATTTGGAGCTAATTAAAGTTAATTTGTGAAAACATGATCAATAATAATGGATCAAAAGGTAGTTGGGCCTCATTTATTGATTCCTACTTCTCCTTTTCTATATATTCCCCATTTTCTTCCCCTTGGAAGATCTCTTTGATAATTTTCAATTTTTAGAGACAAGAGACTCTTATGCTTTTATCTTGCCCAAGCTATGCTAAGATTTGAACTGCAACACCTATTTGATGTAAAAAAGACTAAATTACTCCATTTAAAAGATAAATTGAAGTGTGTTTCATGATATCATTGATGTGGTTAAGTAAATATATGCTTTCCTTTACCTTTATCTAAGTTTTCTCACCTTCATGAAGTGTCTTGTAGCTTTCATAGGTCATTATAAGTGCAATAGTTAGTTTTTAAATTAGTTTGGAAGTGGACAACTACCCTCCCATGCTAGATTGATAACTAGTTCATGCCTTTTTATGAAATACTTATGTGAAGGCTGATCACAAAGTAAGTGAAGTGATATTTGTAGTCTTGAAAGTGTCTTATAGTGTGTTTTGTGTAATTTTAAGCATCTAAAAAATTCATACATCACCTAATTTCACATGTTTTCATGTATTATTATCTATTTTTCTCCCTTTTCCAAGAAAGATATTAGTTTAGGTGATAGATCTAAGGGAACCAACCCTCTATAGAGGCTCAACCTCACTATAAGATACCCATAGCCTAAGGTTGTTCAAATTTTGTGGCTTAGATGGAGAGAGCTTGAAGAACACCCTTTATGGGTGCAGATTAAGATCACAATAGTCACCATGATACAAAAGTGTGCATGCAATATAAGTAATGGCCAACATAGGGACTCATAAAACCTAAGCAAGGCTGAGGATAGATAGTGGGATCTCAAGGTGTAGTTCATGCTCATGTAGAGAAACACCAATGTGCATCAACATCTCATATTACCATAATGGTCACTTTGAGGACACAGTCCATATCAACCCAAAAAATGATGTAGATGTGATTTAGAAAATAGAGGCAAATGCCTACTAGAAGGCCCAAGCTCAAGTTCAACCCATGCTTGAAGAAATGTTGGCTCCTCAATAATTGAATCTAGTGTAGCCAACCCTTCCACAAGTAGCTTCATGAAGGCCTACTATTGAAGTCTCAAAAATGGCAAAGATACTCTCCTAATTTTTTTTACAATGAGTCCCAACTATCTTCACTACTCCATCATCCTTGGAATCAACTCTATCCACACTAGATCCCTAGTTAAGTCAACCATATGTTGTCTAGGCCCTCTAATTTGAAACTTTTCTAGATTATAATCTAATTAGGGACCAAATTGTAGCTTTATTTGAGGTTTATTACCCAACTATTGGTCTTTCCTAATTACCATTTATAACTCCCCCAAATTTCCCTATTTTGGCGTGACCCATCCCTATCGTGATTCCATTTCTTATATGGTGGGAAGTCTCAATTTCCTTATTTTCATTTAACTTAGGTCACATTTGGTGTCTTTGGCACATTTATTCCTCATATTCATCTTATATCCCAATAATGGCCTTATTTGACCCTGCTAGCATGGTTTGCACCATCAATAACTCTCAACCTAGCTGGGTAGGTTAGATCAACTTTTGATAGAACCCAAATCTAAATTTATCCTACATTATTAATGACCCCTAAAGTTACAATTTCCCTAAAAAAATTAGTAACACCTAAAATAGTGTTTCTTCCTAGTATTAAAACCACTCCAATGGATGTTATGCCTATATTTACCCTACTCCTACTAATTATATCACATCATCATGCCCAATAATAGTTCACAACTCCCACATGATCCATTTAGGATAATTCAACTAAAAAAATATCAACATAAGTAAACCCAAAGAAGAGGCCAGCTAAAAGAAAAAGGTTAATCATGCCTAAGTTACATGTCCAAATTTTGGTTACATCTGTAACTACTTCTTAGCCCCTATCAATCACACTAGGATTTTAAGGATTTGGATTTAAGTATCCCATATCCTCCTTCATGTTAAACATGCAGCTCCCAGGCATAATTGGTCCTCAAGTATTCATGACCCTAGACTAATTATGATCTCATATGTTCCCTTGGAATTCTCATTTTGTAGTTCCTACCTTCACTCTCATGACACCTTATTTATCTTTCATTTCATTTCACCCTTCACTTGCATGCCCAAATCCTCCACCCATGCCTCCACCTTCCACCTCAATTGCCATCACCCCTGCTACCTCATCTTTCACTACCTTAGGGACCATGGGAGATCAAGGATAAATAGGTCTCATTAAATATTCAAGTGCACAAAGGCCATAAATGGTCTATCATGGGGAACTGAATATCTAGTTGTGGCTTAATAAAGACTCAGACCAAATAAAGAAGGTGATGACATAGACCCTCACACATGATGGAGATCATGTTGTCTAGAGAATAGAGCATGATGTTTCATCCATCACAAGAGTGAGGAATATCCTAAGAGAAGATAATATGGTATAAAACCTAGTCTCTATGCCATATACCACCAATACAATCACATATAAAATAATGGAGGACCCTAAAGACCAAGTTAAGATATTAGAATCCTAGGTGAGGAGCTTTTTCCCTATTGGTTTGGTTGGCAAGGTCAAGGTTTCCCTTGTATAATTATTTTCAACCCTTAAAGAAGTGATTATATCTATTTCCAAGAACAATGTGCTCTTATAAAGAGCATAACAATATTTAGAGGAGATTTTCAAGGTAGACAACAAGTACAAGAACATGGTGGCAATAATTAACAAAGGAATATTCCTAGAACTCAAACTCATGCCCCTCATGGACTTGAATTTATATCAAATATTTATAGGTAACATGAGGACCACATTGGAATATTGGCTTAAGGATATGCATGCCACCATCAAGCCCTTGGAGAAAATAAAAGACCAAATACTTGCTTACTTCAAGGAGGTAAACATCAAAGTCCTCTTCAACCTAGATGGCACCTTGATCAACCTTGATTAATTTGGGTTCTAGGAGCCACCTGTCAACTTGCCAAATCTTGCTTAGGAGTCTAACTTGGTGGTACAAGTGTTGGTAGCTTATCAAGACACTCTAAAGTAGTTATGAATTGGTCTCCCACAAAGCTCAAAATGAATACCATCACAGTCCCAATAAAGGGGTATGATATAAAAATTACATGTCTTATTTCTCTTTTTTTTTATTTCTTTGGAACATCATGAGAATTATTGGTTTTGTAACTATTTTGTGCCATCATGGCCAAGAGGGGGATCTCATGTTATTTGGAGGTTGGTACCATATATTTTACTATATATGTTGTTATGCATCTCTTTATAAGGGTTAACATTTGTAATAAAAACACACTTTGATTAATACAAGATCTATTTATTTCACTATTTTATTTTTTATTTATTGTCTTCCAATAATCTATGGTAAAGTAGATGGAAATAATGTTTAAAGCTTCAATATTCATTTTATATAGGTGTATGTGTAATTAGAATGTGTTTTTTACTATTCTAATTAGATTATATATTTCATTTCATTTTATTTAAATCAACATAGGTTCATGTGTGATTGAAAATAGAACTGTGTGTGGTCATTTTTATAAATCATTATAGGATTCATGCATACTTTATCTCTTTAGATTCATTTCCCTATGTGACTAAAGTTTGAGAATTTTTGAAGCTCAACATATAATGGTATAACTATAACTGCATGCATGTGGATCTAAAATATTAATGTCTTCTTAATTTTGAATAAATAAATCCCTTTGTCTTCTTAATTTTCCTTTTTTTTGATGTTTAATTTTTATCTATGATTCTTCCCTTCTATTTAGAAACTATGAAGTGAAGTTTCTTAGTGAATAAACCTATTGATTTGAATCAACTAGTGTGAAGAAGATCTATGTTAGTGGGAAATACAAATTGAACCTCCAATGGTAACACTGCATCTCTTGGATATATATTTCAAGAAAGATAATTCATTGATCCCAATACCCTCAACTCATGCCTTGGATTATTTCAACAATAATCTTAAAATAAGAGGATGAGAGCCCCCTAATTGTTTCCCAAGCTTACTTAGTGCACCTAACTCAATAGGTGTATTTGGGAACATAAAGTATTAGGATGAACAATAATTAGTGATAAAAGGAAGGCATCCCAAACCCATTTGACATAAAATAATTAGACTAATAGTTGATACTAAAGTAGCCTAGAGTCCCTTGAGTAGATCACTAGATCCAGGTCTAGTCCTAGCTGATTATTAATCTTATCCATACTTTTTCATAGAAGGACTAGGTCCAAAGAAGGGAGAATAAGACCCCTAATTATCCCATCTATCTCATCCATACATACCACCCCAATTATGTCCATCCTTATGGGTTTATCTATGGCATGGCTAGTTGGGTTTTCTATTAATGTTCTTGAAGTTATTTATGACTTACCCTAAAGCCCATAAAGATACCACCCCAAATTCACACCTAGTAGAGGATGCACTATTGATGAACATGTGAGATTATATAATATAAACCTTATATTACTAAATTTTAAGCATGAATATGTGACTTTTAGGCTCTTTCCTTTCACATTGATGGACATGGCCTATGACTAGTTTTTAAACCTACCTAAAAATTCCATCATATGATGTGAAGAATTTAGTGATATCTTCTTGGTTTAATTCAGGTAAATCATTGATTCTAGTGTCCTATACTAATAGTTTAATCTCATTAAGACAAAATTCAATAAGCCCATTAGGTTATTCAATGCTATATGTTAGAAGATGTATAATAGGGTTACTACATTATATAGACTAGATGCCCAACTAGCTCTATAAATATATAATATTGTGCTGGATCCATGGACTATAATGTTCTTACATAAATATCCCCTCATTGTGTATTTACCACTAATATATTTTGAGGTCATAAAAGTAGTTAGATAACTGAACCCTCAAGTCCAAATGTAACCATCCATCCCAAACATATTGTAAAATATGCCTACCTTGAACCTTATTTTTAGTACTAACCAAAATATACCAATGCCATAACCTATGCTCATGGCAAATGAACTTGCTCTAAGACATGCTACACATAATCAACACTTGGGATTCATTGGCCCAATAAATAGTGAAGTATAGCCTCAATATCATAGTTAAACACTAATCCCTACCATGAATAATGTCCAAACCATATGTCAAAAAACTACCAAGAATAGGTTGGACACCATACAACATATGGTGCAGAAGCTCAATAATGACTTCTTGGGCCTCCATAGGTAGGTTATAAATAATAGTGGGACAATTCTAACAAGAATTTTAGCTATCAAAGGTTTGATGACCCTTATAACCATTTCAATGGCCAACTAAAACCCTTACACAAAATTTTTCTAGAAGTTAACATCTATGAGCTGGCACTACCAAATTAGTGCCATGTGTATTGACATAACCCAACATCAGAAGCTAGACTATATTGAGTTATATATTGTATTACACATATTCCAAAGATAAATGGAAGAATACAAGGTGGTTCTAAACCATCATAATGGCACCCATTAGATTGATCCCTTATCACCCTAAGATACCCAAGCATAGCTATGGTATTAGAGACCTTGGATTTACCTAGATAAGATGATAATAAATTAGAGGAGATCATCAATGAAGTACATGATTTATAATAGTACCAAAGGAATAACTATGCCCTTAGTATTCAAAAATAATTTCAACCCCTTACTACATCCACTCCTAATAATGGTGGAACCCCTCTTGTCCCTATAACAAGAATGATCCTCCACCTCTAAAGGCTAATAAACCTAAGCCCCCCAAATAAGTCCATCATATTATTAGAAAGACTATGTATAAAATAGTATAAGATATGAAGAATATCAATGCAAACATCACATTACAGGAGCTTACCCAAGTCACTAAGCAAAGATACCTCCTCCTAAAGTACATGATAAACAAACTAACTCAGCCCAAGCCTAAGACTACACACACTAATGTTATCATACATAAGAATAAGGTAAAGGTTCTTCCTCATTTCTGGGTTATTTGGGAAGAACCTACATCTCTATATAATCAACTTGGGAGCCTCAATAAATTTCATGAATATTATAATTTGTCAAATATTAGTGATAACACCTATTAAATCAAATAAGATAGTGGTTCAAATCAGCTAGTTTGAGGTCAAATGGTAGGTGAGACATTAAATGTCCACATGAAGTTGGAATTTGAACCTTGAGTCAAAACATTTATATAAATTTAAGTGGTGGAGATCCTAGAGCCTTATAGGGTGTTGCTTAATAGGGATTGGTCCAAAACCCTAAATGGATATATGGCTATAGACTTATCCCATATGTGGCTAATTTGGAGATTCATGGATAATCAGTTCCATGTTAAAAAAGAACCTAGTATGAAACATATGATAATGGAATACAATGCAATCAATGATAAGATAAAAATAGTATCCTCTGACATAGGCATTTATACCATATTTATAGAATGAACAAAAGACAAAGTTGATGAAAATCCCAGTTATCAAGATTATGGTCCATATTTTATGGGGTTCGTTCCAAATAAGGTTTTGGTGATAGGATCCTATTAATTGACCTACATTGAAAATAACATTTGTCCACTATAGGTTATAGTTCCCTTGTACAAATAACCTTATAGAGTATGAAGCCTTGATCTTAGGTCTACAATTAACCCTAAAACACAATGCCAAAGAGCTAATGGTGTTTTGAGATTTTGAATTAGTAGTCAATTAGGCTAGAATTAAGTTATAATGTAATTTTTACTACTTAATAAAACATAAACATAGAGCATGGGAAATGATAGATACATTTGATGCATTTAATGTCATTCCTATCCCTAGAAAAGAGAACCAAGTTGTGTATTCTCTAACATATTTAGTTGTGAATCTAACTCCTTTGGATGATTCAAAACTACAACACTTTTCTATAGAGCTCTTAGCCTACCCATTATTCCTATAAAACATTGAGAACTTCTAGGTTTTTGATGATGATCACCATATACTATATCTTTTAAATAACTCTAAGGTCTTTAGTGCTCAGATAATAAATGAGAAAAATAGAGATAACCCCATTAGTAAGGAATGCAATGGAGATGGTATTAAAATTGAGATAAAACTACATCCTAAAAGGCATGATCTCATTAGAGAGGGTGTTTGATTTGATAAATCTACATGTAGACCAAAGAGACCAACTTGTTTTGACTAAAAATCACTCACCATCACCCTAGGGTCAACTCACCCACCCATAAACATCCATATTGTCCCTAACTGTACCCCAAATGAAGTAGATAAGACGAAGAGATTACTTTTATGTTACAAATATATCATTCCTTAGACATAAAAATATATCAAGGTCTTTGACCCTAGTTTGATAATGCACACCATCCTACTCAAGCAAAATAAAAAACCATTTAGGTAAATGTAATGACATGTGAAACCAATTTTAGAACCCCTTATCCATAAATAGGTTCATAAGCTTCTCTCAGCTAGGATTGTCTTTCCAATCTAACATTCTACCTAGGTCATTTACTTAGTGCCCATTGATAAAAAAAGTGGAGAAATTTAAATCTGTGTCAATTTAAGGAACCTAAACCAAGTTTATAATAAATAAAAATATCCCCTACCCTCTTTATACAAATTAATTTAGTTGGTAAGTGGATCCTATATGATGTATTTATTGAATGTATTTTTGGGATATAACTAGGTCTTGGTAAACCCTGAGGACAAAGTGAAAACTATGTTCACAACCAAGTGGGGAACTTTCACTTACAAAAGGATGTTATTTATTCTCATTAATGTAGGGGTCATTTTTATAGATCCATAGACTTTATGTTTGAGGGTATGATTGGTAAATGAATAATATTTTTATATATGACTTAATTATTTTATCAAAGAGCAGGTCTGATCATGTCCACTACCTACATAAGATACTCAAGAGGAACATAAGGTATGGTATCTGTCTTAACCTAAAGAGGAAAATATTTGGTATCCTATAAGGTAAGATCATTAGTAATCTTATCACCAAGGAAGGTTTTTATGTCAATCCAAAACATGATAATGTAATTTATAGAACACCTCTTCCTAATAAAAAAATAATTAAAGTCATTATTTGGAAAGATGAATTTTGTGCACAAGTTTATATATGGTTTTGTTCAGATTTTTAAGCCACTAAATGTAATATTGAAAAAAGAAGTAAAGGTGGATTAGATACATAAAACTAGGTAAGCCTTATAGGATATCATACATGCCATATGTGGGTATTGGTTTTGATTAGAAAAATCTATATGAAAGACTTTCACCTTTACTCATTTACTTAAAAACATACTATAGCCATGATACTCACTTAGAAACTAGATGAAGATGAACATATGATAGGCTTCATGAACACAAACTTCAAGGATATAGATATAAAGTAATCCAATCTATACAAGCATGGCCATGCCTTGGTAAAGGATGTGAAGAATTTATAACATTAGATCCTTAAAAAAAAGGTACATGCCATTGTCCTTGACCCTAACATAAAGCTTATGCTAGGGTATAATGAGTTAGTATAACACAAAGGTAAATGGATAGAAAAGTTGTAAGAGTATGACCTATAATTCAAACTATTCAAGTTGATGAGAGGTCAAAGTTTCAGTCAACATATTACTAAAATTGACACAAGGATAACTATGGTGTAGTTGGACTAGTCATAAATAGTCTTCCAAGACTAGTATGCTCCAATTATACATTATATTCTTTATGGGAATATACCTCTAATATTGAACCAAATTTAAAATATATCCCTTAATTTTATGTTATCCCATTACATGCTAAATAAAGGAGTGCTCTACTATAATAATTATGAAGTTATATACCTCAGGTGTCTATCAGAAGAAGAAGCGTAATAAGTCATTACTAACTTTCATGAGAAATTAGGTAATGACCAACCCTTAGGAATGAAAATAACCCATAGGATCATGTGAGATAGATATTATTAGACAACCATATTAAAGGATTCACGTGCTCGTGTTTTCACCTACCATGAGTGATAAAACTTATCCAAAAAGGATATTTATGTAGAAATGCCTCTCTGACTTATAATAAAAGATTGTCCTTTTTCTTAATGGGGACTTGACTTCATAGGAATCATCAACACAAATTCATCAACAAGCCATAAATTTATACTCACAACCAGTGATTATTATACTAGATGGATGAATATAATATTAAATAGGAATAACATAACTAAATAAGTGATCAATTTCCTCAAGGAGAACATAACTATGTTGTTTGGTACCCCAACCACATTGATCTGTGATAATGGTTCCTAATTCTAGTCAACCAAACTCACTGAATGGGGTTATGAGAATGACATCACCTTGAAGTTATCATCAAAATAATACCCATAAGGGAATGACTTTGTTGAGTCAACCAATAATAACCTTATATATGAATAAAGATATCTATAAAAAAAACCTAGAGAATGGCATTCATTGTTGAAATATGAACTTTGGGACAACTAAACTAGATATAAGTGAGCTCTCAAGAGTTAACCTTTTTTAATATTATATGGTCCATATCCAATATTCACAATGAATCTCAATATTCCCTCATACAAGTTCATGTAATAATATATGGAGTATGATGAGAAGGTCAACTCAAAGCTACTAGATATTATTCAAATGAAGGATTTACATGAAGAAGCCATGTAAAGCTTTAGTAGACAATAATACACTATCAAAATATGGTATGAAAAGAAGGTAAATGTGAAATATTTTTAGATATAATATTTAGTCCTACTATGGGATAAATCACACAAGAATAGAAGACAACATTCTAAGGTAGACCCAATATAGAATGGCCCTTACCAGATTTTTTTATCTACTTGAGAAAAATGATTTTAGACTAAAGGATGCCAAAGGAAATGATCTCCTATTACCTAGGAATGGACACTTATTAAAGCACCATTTATCAGATATACCATCCATTGTGATCTCAAACTAGCCTTCTAGGTAAAGGTTAACAATGTAAATATTAATTAGAGTTAGTTTTGTTTTTGATTAGATTGTTTGTTGTGTTTGATTTCATCGCATGTTTATTTATTACTTGTTCTCATTTATTAATTTTATTTTTTCCTTTGCTCTCCCTGTGTTTATCTTTTATTACTGACACCTATATTATTTTATCCCTACACCCTAAAATGGAACCTTGATCCCATAATAATATTGAGAAGCAATTAGTACCAAGATAGAGAGAGTATAATACCAGGAGATGGCCCTCATATCCTTAGGTTTGGTCACTTTTAAGGTTGATAAAACCTTGAAAATAAAATTACCAAAGTAATAAATATAAAGGAGACTCCCATTTATGAACGTGATTGGTGTGGAAACTCATTTTGTGGTTCTTAGATAAAAATGAAGCCATGCATTCATAACTAACTTGAGAAAAGTTCTATTTTTGATAGAAGGTTATAAATGCACTCAAAATAAAATCTAAATTTACCATTGGGTCACTAAACAAGTGAAAATACTCTTGGTATGAAATATCTCAATAGATTAACCATTCCCCTTGGATACATTGGTCCCCAATCTCACAGATTAGAAATAAAGAAAACATCAAAACTAAAAAGAAGTTTGAAAACTAAAGGAAATCAAAAGTCTCTTCTCGAGAAAGGGTGATTTGGGAAATCTCAATCATAATTTTTCTACCTTGGATATAAATGAAACAAGGCTTGGAGTGGGATGGAAGTTACCTCTATCAGGGATATGGACACATGGATCATAGCAAAGCAATGCCCAAGTCTTCTTCCCTTCAGCTAAATTGTGTAAAATAAAAACCTTTCAGGAGCTTTATTTATCTAAGACCCATTTGAACTTGGTCAATTAATTTAAAAGGAGACATAAAACAATAAATAAATCTTCACATAATATGGCCTCTTGAATAAATCAAAGCCCAATATGTTATTTTCTAAAGTAGACTTAAACACTCCCTTCTTTTCTATTTCTGTCTAAAAAAGTTTCTTACCACCCATCCCCTTGTTTAATAATGGAAGCTTACAACCTAGGTTCTAAATACTAGGGAAACATTCCCCCCATAGTCAACCTTTATTTTGGCTAACACATTCATTTTCACAAAATAAAATAGGACCTATACATTATTTAAATTCAAATATTGTAGCACTCTAATTGAGCCCTATTTAATCCTTCCCCTTGTGATTAATGAAGATCCTTACTTAATACTAATTGATAAAATATTCTATAGTACCATTAATATTTTTTTATTACATTTGAAAACCTTTCACATATATGAATGCTTAAAAAATAGTTATCCCATTAAATTTTTAAAAGTGATTTCCATATTTAGTTTTTTTTAGTGCTAACTATTTTTGTAGAAATTTATTATGCAGGCACTTTCCCAGGGTCTCAGTCTTGGAGTCCTAGTTATATTTCCCAAATCCATTTTATTATATAGGTAAGCATCAATTTTATTATGAATTATTTTTATATTGACTTGGCCCCTTTCTTTATGTTTTGCAAGTCAAGAAGGTGTCAAAGTTTTTAGAGCCCCAGGAGGCCAAACCAATGAGGAGGCATCACATGTATCCATACACATAGAGGTGTCAGTTCTATGGGAGGCCCAAACCAATGAGGATTCACTTCATATATCCATACACTAAGATTTTTTAGAGATGTTAGAGCCCTAGGAGGCCTAAACTAATGAGGAGACACCATGTGTCTTCGTACACCCAAAGGTGTCAGAGTTGTTAGCACATTCTGAGGACCAACCTAATGATGAGATGCCATGTGATTCTATATACCAAGAGGTGTTATATATATTAGAGAATTAGGAGTCCCTAACCAATAATTAAGAACCATGTGTCTCTATACACTCAAAGTTATTATAACTATCAGAGCCCTAAGAAGCCTAGCCAAGTAAGAAAAAACCATGTGTAATTATATACAAACAAGTGGTATAAGGTCATAGAGTACCCTAAAGGAATAAAAAGGTATAAATTAGACCCCAGACCCAATCATAGAGTGACATGTGTAATTTTTACACTTAAGTGACCAATTTATATAGTCAGATATGTCAAGACAAAGAACTCCCTATCGTGCTTAATTAACATAGTACTCAATGATCCCACCACTCTCCAAGTGACATGTGTCTAATCTTAGAAATGTTTACAATACCATGAAGGATAAACTAGAAATATGCCTACCATGATCCTTTTTTTTATCATCCCAACTAGGGGATATCATGATTTGATAGTTGGAAGAGTCCCATTGCTGCCAACTAATCTAAATGGGGATTGTTTTTTAAATTTCAAATTAATGACAAATTGGGAAATGAAGAATTTGTTCTCACACCATAAAATTAGAGTTTATTTCATGAAACATGATTTTAATGAAGCCATTACTATATGAAATATCTAATATACCCATAAGGTGACATCAAGACTAGATTCACTATTATCAATTCTGCACTTCTCAATTATTTAGATCCCTTTACCTTGAGTTCACTTTAAAGCATAAAGAATCCCTTTTGTAAAATTCTACACCCAAAAGCTTTCATAGTCTAATAATGGAGGCCACCATTTCTAATCCCAAATTAGAACTAGAGTTTCAAAACACCACATTCCTATAAGGTGTTAGTTGATTCAATCAATATAATAATATTTTAAAAATAATCAAGGAAATCTAGAGACCAGACATTGATGATGAGGCTGATGAGGATGACGATGAGTATGTATATGGCCTTATCACCATTAGAGATTCAAGAATACACAAATTCATGGATAAATGAGAAGTCTTCCCATGTACATACATCTTTATAAATCTACTACTATCTTCCAAGTGTAGTATGAATAGTATGTACTTGGTGAACACCAAATTCAAAATTGTAAATATATCTAGGCCTATATTTAAATGATATTACAACCTCATAGAATACACCGTCACTTATGAAAATGAGGTCATTAATGCATGGATGAAGGCTCATGACAGATATAATGTCTTCAAGGATTGGGTTGAGGACATAAATCTATGGGTGAATGAAGAAGATATTAATTCATACATGATCAAGACATTTTGAGAGGTAGTGCATAATGGTATGTTGTTGTTGAATCTCTTGTATGGGGGAAAAACATGGTGCATGTCAACAAATTATGGGTCCCCCTCCTCAAAATAATCATGGAGGGATAAGAGGTCTCATATTTGGGGAGCATCATCACATTAAACATCAATCAAAAGGTGAATAAATCTCATACTAGAGGTAATTTTTATATGATGTCCTACATAGTGGATGTTATCTGCACCACCTAGAATTTATGAAACATGATGTTCTCTTAGTGGATACCAATAATATTTGTGGTACATGTCATGTTTTACAAACTCTACACTCACCACCAATAGAATCACATCTAGGACATCTATGACCACTTCCACCCCATTATATATCATGTATTCAATGAGAAACTAATTCTAAAGCTCTTAGAGGAGATATGGGATTCACTCCAACCCATTATTGCTTACTAATAATGTAGAAATAATATTATAATCAGAGTAGAAATTATTCTAGGGGCTCCTTTCTTGTTACCATATATGGTTCTAAACCACCTTATAGAGAAGGAAATATCTTAGTAATTGGCTAATGGCATTTTGGGTTTCTACATCAGTAGAAGATAAAATCCATATTTAAAACTCCTCATGGTCATTATTCACCATAGATATAAGATTGCAAAGGTACTACCATAAATGGTCTATAATAAGGACTCATATAACTTGGGTAAGGCTATAAATAGATAATGGGATGCTCAGGGTGTAGTGAATTATCACGTGGATAAATATCAAGCATGCCTCAACATCACATATCACCATGAGGGCCACTTAGAGGATGCAATCCACCTCAACCCAATAAATTATGCAAATGTGATTATAAAATTAGAGTAGACACCTACTAGAAGGCTAAATCATAAGATACACCCATGCTCGAAGAAAGGCCAACTCATCAACAATCACTTCTAGTGTAGCCAACCATTCCACAACAAATACATAAATCCCTACTACTAAAGTCTCAAAAATAGCCAAGAGAATATCTTAAAAAATCCTATAAGGAGTCATAACTACCTCCACTACTTTATCAGCCTTAACATCATTTCCACCCACACTAGTTCCCCAAGTAAGCTAGCCCTAGGTTTTCTAAGCCCTCTACTTTTAAATCAATCTAAATTCTAGTCTAATTAGGGACTAACTTATAGTTTCCCTTGAGTTATCTTCCCCAAATTTTGGTGTTTCCAAACTACTCATTTTAACTCCCTCAAGTTTCCCTCTTCTGGCATAAGCCACCCCTATCATGCTTCCCTTTTCTCTTGTGATGACAAGTTCTCAATTTCATTCATTTCCTTTTGATTTAGCCATGTTTGGTATACTCGATTCCCCAATTCCTCTAGTTAATATTACATACCAATTGTAGCCTTATTCAACCCCACTAGATTGATATTCACCATCAATAACTATTGACCTAATCCTATAGGTTAAATTAGATCATGATATATCCCAAATCCTAATTGTACCTACATTCTAGACAATCCCTATAGTTATAATTTCCCTAAAAACATTATTATCCCCTATAATAATTATTCCTATAAGTATTATAACCACTTTAGTGGATCCTATGGCTACAAGTTCCTCTTCTCCAATTTCTCCTAGTACATCATCAATCTTAGTAGTAATCACATAGCACTCAAAGGCTCCATCTAGGATAAATTAAAGCATACCAACATCAACACAAGTAGACAAAAAGATGAGGCCAGCTAGAAGGCAAAGGTTGATCATGCGTAGGTTGCATATGTAGCTTCTAGTTAAATTTATGTTTCCTTATTAGAACCCCCTATAAATCACACCAGGATATCAAGGATTTGGATTTGAAAAGTGAATATCCTCCTTCATGTTAAACACATAGCTCTTGGACATAATTGGTCCCTTAGTCTTCATGACCCAAGACCAATTATGATCTCATTTGTTCCCTTGGGTTTCTCCTTTGGTAACTTATCCATTTGATCCCATGATACCTCTTTCATCCCTCATTACATTTTAACCTTAACCTTCATCCTTTCCTCCTCACCCTTGCCTCTAACTTCCACATCAATTTACACCACCCATGCTACCTCATCTTCTACTACATTGGGGACCATGGTTGGGAAATGATGGGTAGGTCTCATTAAAGCTTTAGTTATGAAAAATCCATATATGGTCTATCATGGGGACCTATATATCTAGATATGGTTCAATAGGGACTCAATGTAGATGAAGAGGTGATGACATAAACCCTCACATAGGATGGAGATCCTATTGTCTAGAGAATAGAGAAGGACTCATTCTTCCTCACAAGAGTGAGGACTACCATGGGATAAGATAAGATGGCACAAGACTTGATCATTGTGTTATAGACCACCAATAGAGGATAATAGATACCAATTCAAGACCCTAGAGTCCCAAGTGAGGAGCTTGTTTCTTGTTTATTTGGTTAACAAGGTTGAGGTTACCCTTGTAAAAATATTTATAGTCCTTATATAAGTGACTAGAGATCTTTCCAAGATCAATGTTTTCTTCAAATGAGTACAAAATATTTAGATGGGATTACCAAGGTAGACAATAAGTTCAAGAAGATGGTGGTAATCATTAATAAAGGAATGTTCTTAGAGCTCAACTCATGCCCCTCATGGACCTAAATCTATATCAAACATTTTTAGATAGCATGAGGAACACATTGGAAGATTGGATCATGGATATACATGCCACCATCAATCCCTTAGATAAATCAAAGAAAAAATACTCACTTGATTAAAGGATGTCAGCATCATTGTCCTTTTCCATTCGGATCACATTTTTCTTAGCCTTGATGATTTCAGTGTCCAACTAGAGCACTTTAAGGTGAAAATAATGAATAAGGTGTCAAAATATAATAGAGATGGAACTGAAGACATCATGGAAATTTCCACATAATCAACCATGAGAATTTCCCATGTTAATGAGGTAAAATTCTCATTGGAACCTCCTCTCATAACTCATGATAGGTTGTTGACTAAGGTAGTTATTGACTAAGGTAGAGGTAATTTTTGGGAGCCACTTATCAAAATACCAAAGTTTAATTGAGAGGCTAATTTGGTGGTATAAGTACTAGAATCTCATTAGGATGCTCCATAATAGATAAGAAGTGGTCACCCACTAAGTTTGAAATGAATACCCTTGTTGTAGCAAAAAAGGGGTGTGTTGTCAAAAATTTGGGTCCTCTTTCTCTCTTCTACATATTTTTTGGGAACATCATGAAAATGATTAGTTTTATTACTATTTTAAGCCATAAGGGCTAAAAGTGGGATATTGTGCTATTTGAATGTGGGCCTCATCTCTATTCCTATATAAACTATTGTGTAGATATTGTAAAGGTCAATATTTTATATGCATAACACACTTTGATTAATACAAGCTTTGTTCATTTCATTGTGTTGTCTTTTCTTTAATGTCTTCCAATATTCTATGGTAAAGTAGATGTAAATAATGTTTAAATTTTTAATATGCATATTCTGTGGGTGTACGAATAATTAGAATGCATTGTTTACTATTCTAATTAAATTCTTGAGTTATTTCCATTATTTAAAATCACCATAGTTCTATGCTTGATTGATAATAGTTTTTTGTGTGCTCATTTATAGAAAGGATTATAAGATTCATGCATACTTTCTCTCCTTAGATTTTTTTACCTGTGTGGCCAAAGTTATAGCATATGTGAAGCTTGACATATAATGGTATAATTGTATTTGGATGCATGTGGATCTAAAACATTAATTTTTTCTCAGTTTTACTTATAAAAATCCCTTTCCTACCTTACCTTTCCTCTCTTTTGATGTTTATTTTTTAACTATGATTATTTCCCTATATTTAAAAATTGTGAAGTTAATTTACCTAGGGAATAAACCCATTTAATTGAATCAACTAGTGTGAATAATCTCTATGTTAGTGGGAAAATAAGAATTGAACCTTTGGTGGAAGCACTACATCTTTTAGAGATCTATTTCAAGCAGGCTACTTCATGGAACCCAATACCTACAAATCATGCCTTTGATTATTTCAATAGAAATATTTAAATGAGAAGATGAAATTCCCCCAATTATCTCCCAATATCACTCAATGCACCTAAATCAATTAGTGTATTTAGGAGCATGAAGTCTTGGTTTGAAAAATAAGCTACAATGTTCAAATGGAATTTAACATTATTATATTATAGTATAAGGGGCATGATACTCATTCACATTCAAGTTACTATAAGTCAATTTTAAATTTATCAAGTGAAAAAGTTTCAAAGTTGCAAAGTTTCAAATAGAATCTAGATCTGTTTGTAGTGGTCTAGTTCATCTTCATGTTGTAAGTGGCCACATTAGACTCTAGTGACACTCAATGTCTAAAATTTCACCTTTTCTATATAGTGAGCCATAGTTGGTGGTTTCACCCCTTTAATTATTTTATAGAGTACTCTATATAGTCAAATGAGAGTTAGAGCATATAATATTTCCAACTCTAAAGAGTTTAAAGGTTTTTAAATTGAGAATTCATCATTCTCAATTCACCATAGATTCATTTTTTTTTCCAAAATCCTCAAAAAGGGGGTAATCACTTTTCCATTTCCAAGTTACATAGAAATTATATTTCATTCCTTTTTAGGTGTATAATTTCATTTCTCTCTTTTGAAATATTTCAATTTACAAGTATCAGATTTTCAAATTTGGATAATAACTACTTTCATTGGCATTGTTGCATGTTTTGAATTAAGGCATCTTGAATGATCAATATTCACATAAATAAACATGGTTATATGGTTCAAATCTACTTTAATCTAGCAATTTCAATTTTTTTTGTCACTAGAATAAAGTAGGGGTAAATATAAGTACATAAAATTAATCACTAAGTGCTTGACAATGTTTAATCTTGACATCCTTATTTCACTTAGCCTATTCACCATTTCAATAATTGGTAATCTATAAGAGAGTCTTTATTATATAAAAAACACTAGAAATATCATACAAACATCCCTATTTCAATTTAATTCATCCCTATTTAACCTATAATTTCTTATTAGATATTTCTAAATAGTCTCTACCCTTCTAGGACAAGTCCACACTAGGTCAGATAGTGATTATAATAGCTAAGCACATCATAACCATAACATACATAAACTAGAAAAGTATTAATCCAATTAACCTAGCATTGACAAGTATTCAAAAATAGAGATGAAAGAAAATTGAGACATAAAACAAACCCTTTTATATAAAATAAGAATTGTATTCATTAAAAATTAGGTGTTATTACAATAATCAATCTGGGCCAACTTTAAAGTCTATAGAGATTAAGGAAAAAATAGGTGAAATCTTGGATATAATCTGACAATATATTCAAGAAAATTTTAGTTGACCCCTATATTACAATAACAATTTTCCTTATATAGATGAGGATGGGGCTCACCTCAAAATAGTGTGAGGATCCCATCCTAGGCCATGATGGCCACTCATGATAGTTAAAATCATAATTAAAAATTAAAAATAAACATATCCCTTTAAATCTATAAAATATCTATGGGGGACAACTTAGTTGATATACAAAGGTAACTATGAAGGTCTAAATACCATCTAATTTGATTTGACATCCCTATCCTCTAATGCAGCTACTATGAGGTTGAATTACTTATCCATCTTTGTAAGGTTCATTAAGGGCTCCTTGAAAATCACCTTGACCTAATTCACTAGTCTTGAGTAGACTTGGAAGGGTGCTTACATTGACACCTATACCCTGGAGACCTAGTTAATACTCACTATGGATTTCATTGAAATCTCCATCACTACCTAGGCCCCTTCCTAGTTTGATTTGGTGACCCTCTCCTGCATGACATGGTCAAATTGACCTAGGTGGACTCCAACTTTTCCTTGGTCCAATAACATACCATTTGAGAGAAATAACATAGAGATATTAACCTCCTTGAAGTAGGTTAATATATTATTCTTACCCTCTTCCAAGGGTCCGATTGTAGTGTGATCCATGGCCAACCACTAATCCATAATATCCCTCATGTTCTTATCATACGTTTGATACAACCCCAAGTCTAAGGTTGGCATTAGTTTTAACTATGAGAACAAGTCTTTATTGGTCACCACCTACAACTTCTTACACTTCTTGTCTATCTCTATGATCCTCTTCAAGAATTCTTGGGTGCTTTGGATAAACACATTGGTCTCATCTAAGCTCTCCACTACTTTCCCAAGAATTGATAAGAGTAGTAATAGGACATCATTGACCTACCCAATTATCCCAATGGGAAAAGAGTTATTCATTTGGGATTCTAAGGTTCAAACCTAGCTTTGCATGTCCTCAAGGAGCTTTTCAAATATATCATGAGTTGCTTAGAGAACAAAAAGTAAGTCCTCATCCATCCTTTCTTCCCTAGTGGAACCTTAGTAAGGGATAATATATCATGATGGGTCTACCAAACCACTAGGTTACCCTCTTGGATGAACCTCTACATCAGTGTCTTATTCATGCTCCCCAAAGTTTAATTAATGCTCTATTGTATGCCTAGGTTATCCTAAGAAATCTTATCTAGTGCTTGTGACTTGGAACCACTCACCAAGTTGTAGGAGGTTTAGGATGTGTGGTTTATATGGTGATGAGGGGTAGAGGTCAAGGTGAAGGGGAAATATATGAAGTGAAGGGAGTGAATGAGGAAAGTAGTGGAGGCAGAGGGGTCATGGGAGCAAAGGGAATAAGAACAAAAGGGGATGCCCATGGGAACATTTATGGATGCCATTATTCCTAATTCATGTTCACCTAATGGGGAATTACCCCTAGTAAAGGGTCATTAAATAGTAGGGAGGAGATGGGTTAGTTGAAGACAAATCCCATGATACCCTGGGTAATGGAAAGAGGGGTTTGAAGGGCAATGCACCAAGGTGTTGTAGCTAGGGTTAGAGGAACTATTGAGGCTAGTGGATAAGTTTATGTTGGAGTAGAATGCCTTTGAACTATATATTTAGTGTGATTTTCCTTTTGATTCTTCTTTAGCCTCTTAGGTTAGCTTCAGATGCTGAAGTGGAAGGACTAGCTAGAATAGTAAGAACTATAAGGGTTGATGGTGGAATACTTGGAGATGATAAGGGAGGAGTAAAGATAATTAAATGGGGCACCAATATAGTCCATATAATTGGTATTATGATCCTAATGGTTACAACCATGATTTCTAATGAAAACACACTTGATGGTATCTAGACTGAAAGCATACCCAAAAAAGGGCACGAAGAGGATTCTAGGTTGTGAAATGGATGGATCATAAGGGGAAAAAGAGGAAAGTAAGCTTAGGAGGACCAAAGCAAAAGGTACTTGGAAAATTATGGAGGGGTGAAATGGGTAAAAAAGGAGGACCATTTGGGGGGCTTATGAGAGTGGAGTGGAACTAGTTAGTATTAGGATCGGTAGTTGAAAATAATAGGAGCAAGGGGTGAAATGGAAATGGAAGATATGGGTGGTGCAATAGATGGAATATATTTTGGTTCCTATTAAGAGCCTCATTCTAGGCTCACCCTTGATTTTTTGGCCACATTAAACCTCAAGGTCTATGCAATCTGGGGTTGAGTTGATAGTGGTTGAGGCGGCTTCACTTGGGTTAACTCCCATCGAGTAACATAGGTTTGGATCTATCACGACCATATAGTTAGAGCTATTTTAAGAGGTGGAGGTAGATATATGGCATGAGGATAAACTAGAGGAGGTGGAGGTGGAACTAGAGCATAAAGAGAAAGAACCATTGGAAGAGGTAGATGTGGAACTATAACATGAGGAATACGAGCCACTAGAGGAGGAAAATTTAGAACTAAAGCATGAGGGAAAGAAGGTGGTAGGATGCCCTAAAAAATCCTCATAGAGATAGTAGAAGGATTTAATGTTGGATCCTCCATAGATCAGGTAGGATATGGAAGGGGAATATATGGGATCACCTAAACCTTCTTCCCTTTAGTTTTTCATTTGTTTTGATCCAAAATAACACCTCTTAGTCATCAGTGGCATCTACATATAAATTATCATCATCTTCTTCTTGATGGCCATAATTGATATTGAGGTAGGTTGAATACCATACCAAGTGAGATCTAATCATCCCCTTGGGGTTCCAATGTTATATCTTATCTCTCAATAAGTAAAAGGATTTATGTATGACTACCATCTTATAGATTAGAAGGAAGGACTTATATAAATGGTGCCTAATAATGATTGAGAGTGGTGGGCATGCCTTCTGTTAGCATTTTATATAGAACCCAAATTTTCCCTCCATTAACTGGTAGGTAATTTATTGATCTATTAGATGATCTATGATGAAATAGGTAGGTAGAAGGGATCTTTGAGGAAAACCATAATTCAAATCATGGTGTCCTCTTTGTATAGCTAATAGTCCCTAATGGTGGTCATGAAGTCCTAGATTATTTGTGATAGCCAGTGCATTAGGGTTTCATTGATCATTTGGTATACCATCAAATATAAATACTTGCATATATCCCATATGTAGTTCTAGAATTAGTGGAAATATAGTTTGTAGAAGACCACATTGACCATCAAGCCCTTGGGAAACCATGTAGGAAAAGCTAAAGGCTTGAAGGAGAGCATCTCATAGACCATGTCCATAAGGTGTAACATCATATAGAAATTGGTTCTAGCTTAGGCATCCATGATGGCATTGAAAAACTTGAAGTTGATTAGTCCTCTTTTATCTATAACTTTGAAACATGTGAGGATCATGTGGAGGATGGGCACCTATAGTTATTTGTCATGAAATTAGTCCTAGTAATTAAATAATCAATTCAGTAAAACCATTCCTACCTAGATTTATTCCTAGAAGGTGTGGATAGTGTATGCATTTATGTCATCTTTGATAACCCATTTAACATACAAGTTTTTAGCCACTTCATGTGGGATGCATTATATTTGGTATGTCTCCATTCAAACCTTCACTACTACCACATCATAGGAGAAGGTGTAGTCTAAGAGTAAGTAATATGCCCTGTAGGGATTCCTAAAGATATCAAAAATTTGGTTCCAAGAGTTAGGTGAGCATAACTAATCATGGACCCCATCCTAGACTTAGATGGCAGTGTGAAGGAGGCTTCCAAAAAAGTTGGTGTAAGAAAATTACTCTAGCTTGGCAGTGACTCTATGAAGTTTACATTTCTTGTAAGACTGAAGGGCATCCTTGAACTATGATTTTTTATCATTTTCAAAACTTGAGTCTTTGGGCACTTGCTTGACTAATTTGAGTAAGTCATTGTAGTGAATAAATTTGGTTAATCCAATTTGGAATGTGGGATTTGAGTCTAAGGTTTGGACTTTGGGTTTGAAAAGTATGCAGCCATTGTAGAAGGATGGAGGGGAAACATGGAATATTTGATCATAGGAGGCACAAAACATAGATTTACTCTATGAGAATTAGAAATCTAAGAGATGTATTGCTCTTGAAGGTATGTGGTGGTAATTGTTAGTCAACTTTATTTAGGTTTTTATAAATGCATGCATATATCCCCCTATGTTAATATAATTTGGTATCTCACTTGCTAAGAATTCAAATTTGAGTTGGTGGTTGGACATCCTCTCTTTACTTCTAAATATATAGTTAAATTCATATCCCATGATCCTCTACCACCAGTCAAATTTAGTAATGGCAATAGGATGTTTTAATTCTATCTAATCAAGGCCATCTTTGTAATCCATTAATGTTTAACATATGGTAGTCATATGTTCATGTCCTTTAGAGGCTTCTTGGTTAACCCCTACTTTATGACACCTATTGTCTATTCATTGGTCCTCCTGATAATGGTTGACACTTAGGCATGACTTTGTACTCTATGACATACCCTTAAGAAGGGTTAGGTGTCACTTAAGGACATATGGAACATATTTATTAGTTTTATAACCTCATATATACTTCATTATAACCATTTTAGGGCCTTAGGTGGATACCAATTTATTTTCATTAGTGGTCAATGTGGCACCTTCTTATTCATCTAGGTTTTCCTAGATCTAAAATATCTAATAGGTTTAAGAACTAGCTACTCTAAAATTAAATGATGTGGCACCTCCTAATTTAACTAGGCACTCTTGGGCTTTAACATATCTTACAGGTCTAGGGACTAGCCACTCTAATGCTTGGTAATGTGGTGCCTCTTGATTAGGCTAGGATCTCCTAGGCTCTGACATCTCTAATAGGTATGGGGACTAGCTGCTCTAACACTTGGATATATGGTGCCTTATTATTGGGGTAGGATCTCTCGATATATGACATATTTGATAGGTCTAAGACTAACTACCCTAACACTTGGTGATTTGGCACCTCTAAATTGGGTCAAGTTCTCCCACGATCTAACATCTCTAATAAATTTGGTGACTCACCACTATAACACTTGGTAATGTGTTAAATTTTGATTAGGCTAGGATATGCTAAGATCTAAAATCTCTAATAGGTCTATGGACTATCCACTTTGACACTTGGTGATGTGGTACCTCTTGATTGGGTTAGGCTCTCCTAAGCTCTAACATCTCTAAAAAGTCTAAGGACTGACCACTCAGTCACTTAGAAAAGTGTCACCTTATGATTGGGTTAAGATCTCCTAATATCTAACATATTTGACAAGTCCACAGACTATCCACTCTAACACTTGGTGATGTGGCACCTCTTGATTGGGTTGAGCTCCCTCAAGCTATGACATCTTTGATAGGGTTAGGGATTAGCTACTATGATACTTGTCAATATGGCACATCCTTATTGGGTTGCATTTTTTTAGGATCTAACATCTCTAAAAGGTATAGGGATTAACCACTCTAACACTTGGTGATGTGGAACCTCTTGACTGGGTCAGGCTCTCTTAGGCTCTAACATCTTTAATAGTTCTAGGGACTAGCCACTCTAACACTTGGTAATGTGTCACCTCTTGATTGGGTTGGGATCTCAAATCTATAAAATACATAAAAAGGCTAAGTAAGAAATGAAAATACATGTGATACATTAGATACTTACTCATATATTATTAATATTTAGATTTGCTGAGAAGGGTGATTGGTCTACCACTCTTAGAAAGGAATGAGACTCTAGAAACTTCCACTAAAATCATACCTAGAATGTTAGCATCATAATTCATAAAAGAACTAGTATACCATAGTCATAAAAATAAATTAGGATTGTGGCTGCTCACAAAAATTAGGGTGATATATTATTCCAAGGATTTAAGCTCAGGTGAAATTGACAAGAACAAAAGAAAGGACCCTTGAGCTCTGGTTCCTAGGATTTTTAAAGGGTCCTCCATTTCGAAGAAAAGGGGGCATGTTGGCCACAACAAAACTGTCATAAAATATGTTCCATATAAAAAAATTCCAAAAGTCTCTAAATATTTCAATGTTCAATTCATATAAATGGCACATTAGATATAAAACATTATTGGGCATCTCATGCAATAATCATTACCTAAAATTTTATACTAGAAACATTTGAATGGATATAGAACAAAATTGAACTTTATTAATAGTATAATGCATGTTATATATAATTTTTTTATAATATTAACATAATTATTACTAAAATTCCCATTTTTATTGAAATTCATATAAACAATGATCTTCCAAACTACACTTCTAGACCATAATTTATATTAACCATCTTGTCTAAATTTTAATCAAAATTTCTATCCTACATCATTTGGGGATTCTTAATATAGTATAATTTAATTGATCCCTTATGTAAGATATAGTAAATAATTTTACTTTTATTTATATTTCTCTTCTCATGCTTTATATTTCAATTTTAAATTATATTCGACTCATAATTTCATGATTAAACCAACCTAGATTCCATCTAAGCCTAAAATAGATGAGTCCCTTACATGGCATAAACCAAATAATGTTGGCATCATTCCTATTATATCCAAGGTAGACACAACACATACATAAAATGGAATTTTTTCCATTACAAATGGAATAAAATATGTGAATATTCTCATTGAACAGAGATGGTTGATAGTCATTGCAACATTTTAAATCTAATTATGTAAATTTTAAATAATTTATTTTTAATTATAAAGCCAAGTTTTCATGTTTTTAGTGTACAATAAAGACAAAAAAACAAAATGGCACATTGATTGATCATTTAGATCATGATCATAAGGTATTAAACTGATGATAGGATGGAATATAAATCCCATGATCCAAATTTTTGTTCCAAAACATGATTCACATATAGAAGATAATTTTGTTTAAAAAATTAATAGATTCATAATTGAGAGAATATTTGACACTATAACATAAGGGTGCCATTATATTGAGTTTCATGAAGATAAATAACTTAACTTAGTAAATTATTGTTTCTTATAATAATGTATAAAGTTGTGCATCTGTGTTGATAGCTATAAACAACAACATGAAAATTTAAAAGTTTATAATATAATGAAAAATGCTACTCTTTCCTTTGCATTCTCACTCCTATTCTACATGTTAGTTATAAAAATTTCATCTATGGCTGGACATTAAACAAACTCATTCCATATTTTCACCTTATTTTTTTTAATAATAATCAAATTTGTTGATATACTTGATAAATTTATTAACTTGAATGAAGAATATTATTTTGAATAAACACAATTAACTGTTCACATCATCTCTATGCCTGATAGGTGATAAAGTATAATCTTGGTAAGTTTAAGGGTCTAGTATATAACATATCTATTTTTAGTTACTAAAGAAGATCCACATGAAAATAGGTGATGTTATACAAACCAAACATCCATTTTGATACTAAATTTCAATTTTTAAGAACTTGTTTTGGTTTTGTTGTTTGTAGATTGATAAATTTTCACAGAGGGAAATTAAATTATCCTTGATTTTATAGAGAAACTTAATGAAAAAATACTATCATGACATGATAAATTTTTGACTTAGATTTTTCAATATAAGATGGTAGAAAAGATAAATTACATTATAAGATATTTTATTTCCAACTACATAGGTGGGCACAATAATGAAGATCAAAACATAGTTAAATAAACTAAAATTAGCCAAAATAATGTGTAGCTTAACAAGGTAAAAGAAACTAAATATAGTCAAATACATACTAATATAGACTGGAATGTTTTAATGAAGGCATGGCCTAGAATAAAACTAAAGTATAGAATTATGAAATACAAGACTATCCTTAAAATTCTAAAAATTAGTATTCAATAGCAAGATGCATTACAGGTAATTAAAAAATGCAATTGATAGAGCTAGTAAATAATTCTAACCTTGTTTATTTTTCCTCTAAAAATAACACCCTTATGGATGTAGGGACATCCTTTTGCTTCCTTTCACACTCTAAAAATATGTATTATAAGCTTTTAATTACATCCTTATCCAAGTATTTTATTAATTTCATCCCAAAGTGCCTCTTCTCTTAATAGATGAAAAATTTATATTTTTGGTTTTTATTTCCAACCACACCCTTAAAATCTTTGTCAAGGGACAAATTGATTGCTTACGGGGTGCCATGTTAAATGTCATAACTACAAGGTTAAAAAATATCTTATTATTGATAATATATATTTTTTGACTCCCCATTTACCTTTATTGCATGGTTAGAGACATAAATATCTAAACCTCTACATCAATGTTTTACAAGGCCTTATAAATTCTGTTTATCTACCATCAAACATTGTGCATTCCTAAGTGATAAAAAACCTATCACCTTTAACACCTAATTGTAAATTTCATGTAAATATTGTCAAATTTCTAATTTTAATTATTAAAAAAATTATTTGCTGCCATCAAAATACCTCATTAGTGAGATACAAAGATGATTATATTTTTGAATGATGGTAGGCCATTAAAACATCTCTAACATAAATTTACTATAATAAATTCAAAGTAAGATCAAGGACATTCAATTTATATTGTGTATAAGAATAAAAGATAATAAAAATTGACAAACATCAAACTCAACTACAATAATATTTTTGAGACTTGGTTAAACTCATTTTAGTTTGAATTGAATTCATGTCAGACTCATGAAAATTAAAATCTCTTCTCATAGATCACTACATTCTTTGTGTGATAATTCAAGAAAAATATTTTACATCTCCTCTCATAAATAG
Organism: Torreya grandis; assembly: GCA_037957365.1. Taxonomy (NCBI): domain Eukaryota; kingdom Viridiplantae; phylum Streptophyta; class Pinopsida; order Cupressales; family Taxaceae; genus Torreya; species Torreya grandis. The sequence goes on from JARHVA010002831.1 coordinate 1,018,519, forward strand.
TCACACCTAGATCTTATATAAATACAGTACAAGAACTTTTATTCATATATTATTATCTTCTTATATATTTTATTCTACATTAATTAAGCATTTATGTAGATATAATTTTATCATTTAGATACAATTATAGAATTATTTATTTGTTAAAATTTTTCACATTCATCACTTATTCCTATAAAACTATATGCACCCAAAATTTTCACAGTGAGACATTTTGATTTGATGTCTAGTGATGATGTAGTGATCTCTTATATATGACAAAAATAGGTTCTCTCTAATACTCTACCCTTTATACCTCATTTTATCTATCCTAAGAACCTCAAACCCCATTTTTTTTATCCTTTTAATCTATCTTTATCTCATTATTTAAAATTTTATTAGTAATAAAATCTCTCTATTAGGTAATAGAACTACCCTAGCGGGTTATGAAACTGCCCTTAGCAGGATGGGTTAATAATGATAGTTGTGTAAACTACCCTGGTAGAACTGTTACTTAACCTTTGGTTTTATATTACTCTAAGGTGGTCTTGTAACCTTATGTAGTGGTTCTATCACCATAATTGGTGATTACACAACCACCCTTATAAAAGTGAGTAATTTTATCACCATCAATTCATCTTCGAATTTTAGCTTTTGAAACTTATTTCTTCACACATTTTGCATGTTTATTGTCATGTTTCTTGATATTTATACCTTATGTTTGATTTCATGATGGCAGATCTCAATCCCTCTTATATTTTCAACCATTTTGAGTCTCTCCTAAGTTATACTCCCAATTTAACCTAGTTAAACTCCATTATGTAACCTCTATTACTCTTCTACAAGTAAGTCAATTTTGGCTTGATTTTAGATAAAAAAATTTGCATTATATCTTGGGGTTTTAAATATTTATATATCCACAACCTACTTACCATTATTTTGGAGCTTTTATTTGATCATTTTATTTTTAAATACATAATTCCAATCAAGGAGACTCATTATTTGTAGAACCATATCTTTGAAAATGGTGTTCTCAACCAACCACATTTAGTTGTTATTTATTTGTATTTGTGTATCTCTCATATTCAACCTTTTTTTACTCTTATTTTATCATCCTCCAAATTAGATATTTCCTATAATATCTTATTGAGGGAAGGATATAACATGGTAAAGATCACATCACTAATACATCTCTTTCTTTTAGATGATCTACATCATGATCAAGTTGGGAGTTTTTAGTTTATATTTATTTATTTTAGTAGATTAGATCAATTTAGTTTCCATTATTGTATTATATTTTATTTTATTTTTTAAAAGGCAAATTTGATAGGAAAAATAATTCTTCTCTCTCCAATATTTTCATAAAAACTTTAGTTAGTTTATTTGTTTTATTGAATATGTAAAATAGGTTATTTCAGAGTATATAGATTTTATTTCAAACCATAGATACATATTATATAAAAAACCAAATATTTATATCATAATCACACTCAACTTTGGATTTCAAAATAATTTCCTATTTGTACAAACACACACACAAGAAAATAGAGAAAACCCTAACCAACCTATATAATCAATAGGTATTATTTTTCCTATGATTTTATTTATTTAATTATATTAAAAACACTTATTTTATCTTAATAATTTAGAAAATATGAATTAAATCATTCAATTTTACACAAAATAGATCATTTGAAACTAGTGTGCATTCATTTACAAACACTAAAACTTTATCTTAGCTTGTATATGCAAAATAAATATTGGGGTTTAAGTGGTATTACTGTTATAGATACAAATATTATTTTGTGTTATTTTCACCTTAGTGAAAACATTATTTTAATAATTATATTAATTTATCCATTATTCAAAAAAACATTAAAAAATCATATTTAGCTTGCACCTAGGAAAACTAAAATTTCAACACTTACATTATTGATAATATATTTTATTTCCTTGACTTGAATGCATTGAAAATGAATTTAAAACACAAAAAATTAGTGTTTCTTCATTTAATTTTCAATTATTTATTTTCAATAGTTATTTATCTTTAATTTCTATCCTATATTCCAAAAAATAACAAAAACAATTAAATTGCCAAACCCTTGTCAAATCGAGCACACACACTCTAAAACCTTGATTTAAAAGTACACTAAGTACTTCAAAAACATTTACCAAGACAATATCATACACTTATAATTTACTTATTCTCCTTTGGATGATAGTTTTTGAGATACCTAGTCTTGTTAGAGGTCTTTTCCCTAGGCTTAAATCACTTAGTCCCATGATTAACACATAATAAAACATTAGTGATGAATTGAGAATTGTGGTTTTCCATGCTATACCCATTATACACATCATAATCAATACTATTAGTGCCTTAAAGGATAAATATAATTATTTTGATCCACCAATCATCATCCTCCCCTAGACTAAAGATCACCAATATAATTTGATTCAGACATAGGTCATTACCTTCACTCCTTTTTCTTCTCCTTAGGTCTAACCTCATCATATATCATTATAATTTATTGATGAAATTAACTAGGCATAGTTAAACTAATATATTTGACCTCATACCTTGAGTCATTTAGCCTAATCATCCTCATTTCACCAACCCTATTATTGATTAGGATCTTTGCCTCCTTGTTATCTTAGACATTGAAGGACCTTAGATTTTTGTCTCTAGATAGTTGGATGCTCTTAATGAGTAATGTGATGTTGTAGAGGTGTTTTGGTTCCATAATATAACTCTTGAAACATTCCATTCCAAATCTAATTATTCCTAATAACTAGCCCATTCTATAGCTCTACCTGTCACCCATTCATTACATCAATTGTCTCAGCCTGACCTTAGGAAGTCAAGTGTATAGTTTAGTATGTGTCATGTACATATAAATGGGTGAAATCAATGTGAAATAATTTAATATTTTTCATCTCCATTTTATTCTCCTTATTTTCTCTTTTATTCATCTTTATTATTCCTTCCATTTATTCTGTAAGTATCCATATACCCCTAGAATATGTTTGGAGAGGACCTAGGTGGATCCCTTGGCATGGAAGGCTATAAGATAATTCAATTAAACTTTGGTAAATATTCATTGGTAAGTTTGAAAAAAAAAAATTTAAATACCAATTTATATTATCAATCATTTGATTATTCTCACTATAATATTCAAACTAGGAGTGGAATCCCCATTCATGGGGTGTGAGACATATCCAAAATTGCTTGTAACCATCCTGAATCCAATGATATAACCCTCACTATAGGAAGTAAGACCAATCCTATCATGGAAAATCTATCATTTATTAGCCTAAAAAACCCATATGTGAAAAACATTGCTAAATATGATCACATCTAGGAAGATCTACTACTTGGAGGATGAGTTTAATCACATAGAAGTGGCTACAAATCCCTCTAGTGGGAACCAAAATGGATCTAACCTACTGGTAAAAAATTTAACCACTACCCCTTAGGATCCTATTCCAAATTAATACCTTCACAACAACTAATCCCTTACTCATACCCCTCTTGTATAAGATACTCCCAGACCTGACATCACCACTAGCTTGAATGAGCTCATCAATACCTTAGTGGGTCATATTTGTGACTTGTAGAATAAATAAAAATCTTTGAATCAAGTAGTGAACCTAAATCCTCCTACACATATTTATTCCTCTCCTTATCCCATATAAAAAATAACTCATAAACCATTAAAAAAATAACCTTACATACTCCCACCATAATGAGATTATATGTATTCACTAAGTTATTCCTTTAACAAACCCCTTAAAGACACCCTTACCTATGGATTCCCTAACCCCAATACCTATAAAATTCTTCCACCCTTTGAAATACCTATCCAACCCATTATTGTATGTGTTTTCACTTACACTCCACCCATGTAATCCAATAACCCACCCCTCTTTACCTCCTCAAGTTATGTGCCTCCCATGTACACTCCTATATAAACTAGCCATGTACCACCTTACATACCTTTAGGATATGTGCAAACCACATACACCCATCCTCTAAAAATTACAAAAATTATAAAACTACTAACCTTCCTCCTTATTTCCATATGTTCTATGAATCTATGCATCTAAATAACTATTTTTTGGATTATTCCATTTCATCTTATGAAGTTTCTTCCATTCCTCTTAGTGGTTATCTGAACAACCCATATGAAATCCAACCTTTCCAATCTAACTTGACCACCTTAATAACAAACTTAAACAACATGGGGACCTATGCTAAATATCTTAAGGTACCCCTTAATCTCTACATGTGAGTAGTTCTTCTTCCACATCCCCTAATAGACCTTACAAAATTTAAAGGGAAGGGAGATCCTTATGCACACTTCAAGGCTTGCTCCATGGGTATCAAGGAAATCCTACCTTGGGATGGGGTTATTTCCAAAATTTTCCCTAAAATCTTATAAGTAAATTCTATTGATTATTATTACCATATCCTTTAGGGGTTCATTTATTCATTTAGACAATTAATGGTTGAATTTGTTAATGTCTTCAACATGAACAAGCTTATTAAGATTGGCATTCAATAGTTCCTTCATATCAAACAATAACATAATGATTCATCTACCCATTTCATCATGATATGGTGATAGGTATTATATTCATTTGTCAATGTGCCTCACATCTTCCAAAGGGAAATTTTCAACCTTTTCCTTCACTCCCTTAATAAGGAAACAAGGTAAAACATATAAAATTTCCCATATTGGTCTTATAAAGAAGGAATTAATCAAGTGTCCATTGATAATGGTCATAAAACCTATGAGTCCAATGTGTGTATCATCACCCCAAATAAATAAATGGGGAATTTAAAATTATGAGCCATAACACTATCAATAATCAAGGCCCTAAAATACTTAATCAAAACAAGAATGCCACTAATGATGGTGTGACTAATAAGGGTAAAATTTCAAACATGGTAAACAATAATGAATATTTTCTAATGAATAAAACCAACCCAAATAATAGTACTAGTGTTGGGAATCAAATCCCTCAACTAGTAGTCTGTGTGGTTGAATTCAATCGACATCTACCCCATAACATGTAGTATCAAAACCAATTTTAGAATATTAAGCATTTTCTACAGTTTCATAATCAACCCTAATATAAAAGGTATAATAAAAAAAGGGTTTGGTCAACAAGGAGTAAATTAGAGACCTAGGGAATATGATCCCAATGTATATTATATCTTCCATTGAGTCATCAGTCATGATACTCAAAATTTTATGAAGTATAACAAATTCATATAAATATTCCATAAGGATTAGAGGCAAAATTTTGTAGACATCATCCTAAGGAATGTAGGTGTAAAACCTCAGGTCACATAGAATGGTCTCGTTGAACCATAAAACCATAACCTCTATATTTAAAAAAACCCTTTCCAAAACCACCAAACATGAGCTTCCATAAGCTAAGCTCATGGGAACTTTTAAAACCAATATATTCATCATAATCAGTGTACATAAGCTTGTACCAATGATGTTGAGGCTTCCACTTATATAATTGTCAATGTTGATGTTGCTCCCTAGTTAAGAGTCCAAGGCAAGACCAAAATGATTGGTGTTGTAAATTTTGAAGTTGAAGAGGAAGTGAGTATAATTAATCACATTAAGAGTATCATCCCATGGATCCTCACCCCTCAAACATTTTGTATATGAGACCATCCTTAAGCTTGTGGGGAATTAGGATTTGATCTCAGATCTTACCAAAAAAATCCAACATTTCCTTCCTTAAATTGTTTAAGGACTCACCTACCCATCTTTCAACATTATTATATTTCTTAGCATTGGGGTATTTATCCAGTATAACTCCCTCACCATTGGCCTAGATCAATCACATTAATCTATATATGTTTCTAATTTAGAAATATGCTCAGTACATTGGCCATTAATCTGAATTTAGTAGTTTCCCTCTTGATTCTATGTTGGTAAAGAGGGGGTTTCATCCTTATTTTTTCAATTATGGATCTATAATAACTATGTAAAGATATCCATGGTTGATGATGAGGAATATATGAACATTTTACCCTTCTCTTTATTGTATAATCTTGGTTATGGAGACACCAACTATTAAAAAAATTGCACTACCTTGTGAGGTTATGATAGCCTCAAGCCTATCTCTATAGGAACCATTGTGTTGCCGATCACTCTAGGTCCCAAGACTAGATTAACATACTTTTATGTGATTGACAAGGACACATATTATATCATGATCTTAAAGAGACCGTATATTCATATAATGAAATCCATCCCTTCAAGCTTGTTCTAAGAAATCAAGTTCCTCCATCTAGGTAAGGTTTTTTTAACCTAGGGGGATACAAAGCCTTTTGATATGCTTCAAACAACCCTACATAAAAAAATATGGATTTCACATTGAATGTCACCTACCTACCAATGGAGTCATAAAACCCCCATAATTGGTTGATGTTAAAAAGCCTATGAATCCCAAAGTAGTTATCCTAAAGAAAGGTGTAGAATCCTTTAATCGTTATTGAAGGTGATCCAGAGGAAAAGAAACTCATGATAGATGAAAAATTCACTAGTTCCAAGTCATCAAAATTTTAGTAGTTTTTACCATGTCCAAAACTAAGATTATCAATATATTAGAAAATTACATGCCACTTACCCTCTCATTTGATCCATGAGGGTTATGTGCCTATAACTTCTCTGAGTCTCATAACTAGTTTACGTGATATTTGGATGATATATATGTTAGAGAATAAAGAGGTTTCCATTGATGAGAATTAACCCATGTCTACCATCATAAGAACCCAAGAGGGGTTGGCTAGTTTACTTTATATTTGGATGATAGAGATGTTAGAGAATAAAGAGGTTTCCCTTGATGATAATTATCCCATGTCTACCATCATAACCACCCAACACCTACTCATACAAGGTAAAATTATAGTTTTCATACTATGTGTATTACTTTTAAACCTCTTTGGAGTATGCTCCTTGATCATGCTATGATAATACCATATCAATTTTCTATAGTTCCTATTCGATCAAGTTTTTTTCCTTTGAAGATGTCATTCATTCTACTATGGCTTGTGCCTAGTGATAATTTGTATCATATTTCAATTTATCCATTATAAAATTACACCATTCCTCCTCTAACCATCCCAATGATTGAGGAAAATATGCATACCTTAACAATAGGGACCATAGATATCAACATCTAATATTTTGATTATCCACAAACACATAAAGAGAGACCTTATCTCCCCCTTGCAAAGAGGAGGACCTATGGAGAGACACTCACTAAGTTGTTACAATATTTACCACATATAAAAATGGGAAAATAAGATTATGCATGTTTTATCAACAATACTATAAGCTTTTAACCATATCAGTATAACTTTTGCACCGTAATCAAATCATAACTATGATGGCATACTTCCCACACCTAAAATCCATTGTGACTATGCCAACATTATTATCACACTAAAAATAAAACCTAATATGATTAATCCTTTTTAGTCCTTAAAAATTTCTTCGCTTCCTTCATCCATACTATAAGAGTAAGCTTTTTGATTTCCCAAAATCGCCTCCATTCACCTTGTAAGGGTAAAATACTTTTAAATTTTTTGAGTCTCAAGACCAAGAACCCCAAAATGGGTTAACTAATATTATTGATATTCATATGGTTGAGATATTAGAATACCAATAATTATAACCAGATGATAGTACTTCTCTTACACATCATTAGTGGCTCCTCTACTATGATGAGTCCAAGTGTCACTAGTTGCATGGGTAGGAGTTTATCTAATTTCTCTTGAGGGATGATTCATGTCATTTGGTTTCAAAATATACATTGAGTGTATTAAAAATGGGGATGAGTGTGAAGCCCTATTTTTTGGCATGCTCATTGAAATTTTTTTAGGCATATAGAACTTAAGGATTTAAAGTGACTCATAGTTGGTAGCCATCCAGGTTTCTAAAATTTATCAAACTAAGGCTGAACATCTTCAATTATATAAGACTATTGTGTGTGAAATTTCTAAATATTTTAAATTAATTTCCATAGAGGCATCCCCTAATGAAATAACTAGCTTTATGAATATATGGTGGCTTCATCCTTGTGCTTTGAACCTCATCCCACTATACCAGAGTTTGATTTCATAGTTTCAATTAGGATATAACCTCTTGTATGTAAGACTTCTAGTGAAAAAATTATTTTCCATATTTGAAAGGATGATATTATGTTAGTCCTTGACTTAACTAATAAAAATGAGGTTATTCTTAAGTTTTTGAGATCTTATGATGACCTCCCACCTTTCCACATCAAGAGGGGTTTATTCCTCACTTTTTATCCTACATCAAATTTTGAGCATGAATACCATGATTTTTATTTTTACATCAAGGATTAATTATCATCTAATGATGAGAATGATGTTTTCAATACAAAGGGTGAATGTCCTAATCTTCCCCCAGCCCCTGATGTGTTTGAGAAATGAAATGCTTCCCTCATTGAGGAAACCATTGATATAAAAATTGGGACTAAAGAGAGTCCTCAAATTATCAAGCTTTGGTATTCACATTAACCATGTGAGGTGGAGGGTCAACAACATCTACTCATCGACCTCTAAAAATATTTCACCATCTCTTCCACTAATATGGCGGGCATAAATCCTAAGGTTATGGTCCATAACCTTGTTATCATGCCTAATACCAAGATAATTTAATAAAAGCTTAAACCAATCAATCCTAAAGTCATGTTAATGGTAAAAGAGGAAGTTATAAATATTCTAAAAGTCATATTTATCAATCCAATAGACTATTCAAAGTGGATGTCCAACATTTTCCCCATTCTCAATAATAATAATATGATTAAGATATGTATATATTTATGAGATATCAAAAAAGCATGCCCTAAAGATGACTTTACTCTTCCATCCATCAACATTATCATTAATGTCATAATAGTATATGAGTTTCTATTTCTTATGGATGATTCTCAAAATATAATTAGATCACATTTATAATGAAGATCAAAGTAAGACCTATTTTACTATGCCATGGGGGACCTTTTGTTATGTTATGATGCCATTTGATATTAAAAACATAGGGGGAAATGTAATAGATGGCCATGACCATATATTCCATGATCTTATTCACAAAATAGTGGAGATTTACATAGATGATATCCTAGGTAAAGTGAAGTAATGGATTGACCATCTAGAGGTGTTACGCACCATCTTGACATGCTTAATCGAATATGATGTTACTCTAAACTTAGAAAAATGTGTGTTTGGAGTCATAGGTAGAAAATTCCTAGGGTATATTATCTCCTAGCATGGGATTTATATTGACCCTACCAAGATTCATGTGATCTTAGAAATGCTTCCCCAATGGAATAATCAAGGATTAGGTCATTCCTAGGAAAGTTGGTATCTATTAAATGGTTCATTACTGATATTACATATGTAGTTCAACTAATAAATATCTTTCTCAAGAAGAAAAGTGGTCTAACTTGGATAGATTATTATTAGGAGGCATTTAAAGTGATGAAATACTTCCTCATGACTTCCATATGCTTATGGTGCCCAAGCCAAATAATCCCTTGATACTTTACATTAGGAAAGTTAATGTGTCTCTTACCTTTATGTTTTCCTAAGAGAATGATACTAGAAAATAACATGGCACTTAATTAATTAGAAACACTCTCATGGATTATGAAGCACTTACATGAATGTAGAAGATTATTTGGTAAAATTTTTCACAACTAAGAGATTGTGGCACTACATCCTTAATAAAAAATGTGATTCATAGTGAGATCACAAGCCCTGTGAATGATATTGACTTAACCAACCCTCTCATAAAAAGTTGGGAATTTTATCACACTATTAATCAAGTATGATCTTAATTACATCAGCCAAAAGTCTATCAAAGGACAAATCATTATCTATTCATTGGTATATTCTACCATGGAGGCTAGTGATCTCATTGACACTAGTTTTCTTGATAAGTTAATATGTTACATTGATATGACTCATATAGTGTATTATCCTTAGTATGTCAATATCATTCATTACCTAATTGGTCTCACTTATCCTAAAGGGTCCAAATCTTAATAGATGTGGATTTTTCATGCTATCACTTCCAAGTACATTATCTTAGATGATGTTCTCTATAGTAATGCCTTTTAAGGCATGTTATTGAGATGTGTAAACCAAAAGGAGTCAGAAAGGGTCCTTGTATATTATCATGATGGGGTTTGTGATGGTCATTTTGGTGGCCACATTATTACTCACAAGATACATAGAATGAGATAATTTTATCCCACTATTAAACATGATGTCATCAAATATATTAGGAAATGTGAGAAGTGCCAACACTTTTCTCATGAGATCCATTTTCCTCCATAGGATTTGTAGCCCACTATTATGCTTTGTCCCTTTTCCACTTAGGGTCTAGATTTGATAGGTAAGATTTACCCTACTTATTTGTATGGTCACCACTTAATTATCATGGGCAAAAAATATTTAACTAAGTGGGAAGAACTAATGCCTCTTACAAATGTCACTAGTTTAATCATTGAAACAACTAGATCATTTATTAATTTAGGGTTCCACAAGTCATCATAATGGATAATGGATCCCCCTTAAAAAACATTGAGGTACATGAAGTATGAAATAAATTTTTGATATCACATCACACAACCTCATTTTATTATCCATAGGCTAAAAATGAGGTCGAAGCCACTAATAAAATCCTAAAATTGATCTTAGTCAAGATAGTCAAATATTCTAAATGGGATTTACACTTACGACTATATATAGCACTTTGGGCTTATAGAACCATCATTAAAACACCCAAGGAGAAACCACATATTCCCTTTTGTTTGGATATAAAGTTATTTTACCTCTTTAGGTTGAGATACATAGAATATACATTTATCTCCAAGGTCTCCTTGATCATGAAGAGTATAGATATGCATGGATAAATGAGAGAAAATTTAGAAGAACATCAACTCACTATTACAAATAATCAAATTGCCTATGTTAATCATATGGGTAGAAAATTTTAAAAAATGTTCTTGAAAACCCAATATATGTAGGAAAACTTTTCATTTGTCTCTATAGATGCATTGAAAAAAATAAAGGAGAAGGTTAAAAGTTTATACCTAACTGGTTATGCTCTTACCTAGTGACAGAGGATTTTAATAATGGAGCCTATCTATTATGCACTTTAGATGGCAAGGATTTCAGTGAATACATGAAATATTTTCACCTTAATCACTTCTACATTTATCTCTTACATATCATGTTTCCCTCATTTCATCTTCATGGTTTGTGTGTTCATTCGCATATCAGGTGTTGTATTAGTGATTATCTAGTTGTTAATTATCATAACAAGGAAATTACAAAATGCAACATGTCATATCATTCCATTTTTTTCACATTACCATATTATCCCATGGAAGACATTATCAAAATATGTATTACATTGGCTCTTACATTAGTTATTATGAG